>SJYQ01005679.1:42395-66390 GCA_006410935.1 Redunca redunca | reverse complement strand
AAAACAAACTAAAATCATACAGTTGGTGAGAGAGTGAGTATTCAAAATCAGAGCTTCCACACAAAAATCAGAGCTTTTTCAATTACCCCACAGCCACACGCCATTTATTAGCAGCTCATCATAACTCTCAGGAAACATCACACCAGGGGCAACACAATTATTCCGGTTTTCCCACTGACTTAGTGACATGGGGCTAGGCTACGGGGGCTCAGCTCTTTCTTCCTGTTCCAAAAAGAAAGATGGCCTGGACAGAAGCGTCCTTATTTCTCACTGTCACTGTGTTTTGATGAGCTGTCCTGTTAAATAAAACCTCAGGTCAAAACGGAACTTTCCCCATACATCTGTTTTTCTAGACAGACATTTGTACATCTTATAATTCTCCAGAGTGTGTGTGTGTGTGTATGTGTGTGTGTGTTTGTGTATGTGTGTGTTGTGTGTGTTTGTGTATGTGTGTGAGAGAGAGAGAAAGACGTTTAGGCAGCTGCAGCATTGTCTAAGATACGGTGCTTTAGGAGGCCGATCCCAAAGAAGTCTGCTCAGGGATTCCCTGGCTGTCCAGCTGTTAGCACTGGGCACTTCCACCACAGCGGGCATGCCTTCCAACCCTGGTGAATTAAGATCCTGCAAGCCGCTCAAGGCACCACCCCCCGAAAAAACTGTCCATCTGGCCTGAACAGTTTTAACTATATGTGTAATACGGTGAATATATATGTTTTAGAGAATCATAGAAATGAAAAAGCTGAACTTGACCTAATTCAGGGTTGAATGCTGGACTAGAAGGCCTGCTAAGTTAACACAAAGTCTTCATCTGCACTGAGTCGGATTCACCCTGATAATCGGAATCATTAAAAAGCCTTTTTTCAGATCTATCTTAGGGATGTTATTCTAAATTTGAAAGTCTTACTATACAAATAGGTTTACCACAACATTATTTTTTAAACAAGAAAATTAGCATACATGTAAACGTTTAAAGAAGGAACACTATTTAAAGAATCACTCCCTGCATGGATTATGACAAAACCCCTAAATGTTATGAAGACTACACAATCCAGGGAAAACGGCAGGTCAGAACATCTAGAGTGTGATAAAAATGAGTAACAAAGAACCTGCAGAAGTATATATATAGCTGAATTACTTTACTGTGGACCAGAAATTAATACAACATTGTAAGTCAACTATACGTCCATCAGCTGGACTTCAAATATTTTTTTTTAAGTTGTGTCGCGTGCTTTACATTACCTGGCCTGAAGCTGGATCATAGCACTTCAACCTACACGCCAGTCACCTGAAACCCAATTACAAGGCTTCAACAAAACTGTAATGGAGACTGGGGAATACAGCCTTCTTTTAAATGCAGACATAGAAAAACTAAAAGATATTTCATAGATACATGGCTTTGCCTCTCACTGGCCAGTTGGGCAGTTGATTACACCATCATCTGTATGAAGTCCGAAAACATCAGCAGATTAAGGCTGAAATAAACTGCTGGTTAACTCATGCTTCTGCATCACTGAGGTGGACCGTTTCTTTGGGTGGGAACGATTAAGCATCCTTTGCCTGTGCTGAGCTACTCCTGTTGAGGGTTTTTTGAATCACAGACTAAGTTCATGGTGCCCTACAAGCAGTGAAATTGCTAGCTGACAGCTGCCTGAGGTTGGAGGTCGCAGTCCCCTTGAATTCTAAAACCAAATAATGGGGCTTCCCTGGTAGTCCCGTGGTCAAGACTCCGCCTTGCAACGCAAGGGACACAGTTCGCTCCCTGGTCTGGGAAGACCCCACATGTGCGTGCGCCCTCAGTCTCCTCACTTGTGTCCAGCTCTTTGTGACCCTAGGGACCACAGCCCAGCAGGCCACCCTGCCCATGGGATTCTCCGGGCAGGAATACTGGAGTGGATTACCACGCCCTCCTCCAGGGGATCTTCCAGATCCAGGGGTCAAACCTGCGCGTCTTAAGTGTCTTGCGTTGGCGGGTGGGTTCTTTGCCACTAGCGCACCGGGGAAGCCCTGCACACTGTGGAGCAGCCCAGCCGCGGGCCACACTACTGAGCCCGCATCCTAGGGCCAGTGAGCCGCAAGGGCTGAAGCCCACTCCCCGAGAGCCTGCGCTTCAGTAATAAGCCAGCTCAGTGAGCAGACCGAGCATTGAAGGAAGCAAAGCTCCGGCTCAGAGCAACTGGAAAAGCCCACATGTAGCGACAAAGACCCACCACAGCCAATAATAATAACAAAATAAATTAATTAATTAAAAGCTCATTTTCTCAAAAACATTTAATAAAACTAATAAGGCACAATCTGGTAGTATGTACTAAGAGGGACCTTATCTAAGTCTAATCCCTGTAATATATCACCCAAGAGTGGGTACACGCAAACACCTATATTCCTCAAGGGAGAATAAGAAATCACAAAAAGGAAAACGGTTTGAAAACACGAAAGTCAGAAAACAAAAAGTGCACGATAAATGTGTATATGATACGTCTGTACTCAACTACACCAATGCTGAACATATATTTATACTGTTAATCTGAAGAGTGGCAGATTAGTGTCCTGTGCCATTCCCTGTTCTATCCTCAACATCGAGGACAATGCCTGATTGATTACGGCCACGTGTTAAAATATGCTCCGTCAGTGAGTGGGCGGGCCTCTGCCAGCTTGCTGCCCTTGGGCCTGAGGCATGGTCACCCCGAGAGCTTTGGAGAAATGGAGAATGTGGGACCCCACCCAGACCTACCCAATCAGAACCCGCATTTTAACAAGACCCCCAGGTGACTGGGGCACACGTTAAATTCCGAGAAGCGCCGATACACGTGCCACAATCAAGCTCTAAACTCCAGAATAAACAAGGTCTGCACCTCTCGTCCCAGGACTCAGTTTACCTGGGAGCACAGTCCCACCAAAGCCAAAGCGGGACAAAACCAAGAAATGACAGGAATATGTCCTCTTCCTGACCCCGTCACCACCGTCTGTAGCCTACGTCAGCGCAGTTCAGTCGCTCAATCGTGTCCGACTCTTTGAAACCCCATGGGCTGCAGCACGCCAGGCCTCCCTGTCCTTCACCAACTCCCGGAGTTAACCCAAACCCATGTCCATTGAGTTGTTGATGCCATCCAACCATCTCACCCTCTGTCATCCCCTTCTCCTCCTGCCCTCAATCTTTCCCAGAATCAAGGTCTTTTCCAATGAGTCAGCTCTTCAAAACGGGTGGCCAAAGTATTGGAGTTTCAGCTTCAGCATCAGTCCTTCCAATGAACACCCAGGACTGATCTCCTTTAGAATGGACTGGTTGGATCTCCTTGCAGTCCAAGGGACTCTCAAGAGTCTTCTCCAACACCACAGTTGAAAAGCATCAGTTCTTCGGTGCTCAGCTTTCTTTACAGTCCAACTCTCACATCCATACATGACCACTGGAAAAACCATAGCCTTGACTAGATGGACCTTTGTTGGCAAAGTAATGTCTCTGCTTTTCAATATACTGTCTAGGTTGGTCACAACTTTCCTTCCAAGAAGTAAGTGTCTTTTAATTTCATGGCTGCAGTCACCCTCTGCAGTGATTTTGGAGCCCCAAAAATAAAGTCTGACACTGTTTCCACTGTTTCCCCATCTATCTCCCATGAAGTAATGGGACCAGATGCCATGATCTTAATTTTCTGAATGTTGAGCTTTAAGCCAACTTTTTCACTCTCCTCTTTCACTTTCATCAAGATGTAAGTGAAACCTACATCAGTGGTCCCTAGTCTTTTTCTCCCCAGGAACCAACTTCGTGGAAGATAATTTTTTCCATGAACTGGGGTGGAAGGACTGTTGTACGATGGTTCAAGTGCATTATATTTGTCGTGCACTTTATTTCTACTGGGGCTTCCCTGTTAGCTCAGTGGGTAAAGAATCCACCTGCAACGCAGGAGACCCTTGTTCAATTCCTCGGTCGGGAAGATCCGCTGGAGAAGGGATAGGCTACCCACTCCAGTATTCTCGGGTTTCCCTGGTGGCTCAGCTGGTAAAGAATCTGCCTGCAATGCGGGAGACCTGGCTTCAGTCCCTGGGTTTGGAAGATCCCCTGGAGAATGGAAAGGCTACCCACTCCAGTATTCTGGCCTGGAGAATTCCATGGACTATATAGTCTGTGGGGTCACAAAGAGTCAGACACAACTGAGCGAGTTTCACTCATTTCTATTATCATTATATTAGATTTGCCTCAGACCATCAGGCATGAGATCCTGAGGTGGGGGACCCCTGATCTACCTTAAAATGAGCGTGAAGAGGAGATTCAGTGCGAACAAGGGCATCGTGTTGCCTGAGGGTGGGCAGATAGGACGGCAAGGTCCCTACCGTTGTCTTAACCTTGGTGGGAAGACTTGCCATCCTGGGTTAACACTGTGTATGACTGCGGCTTCCCTTCCCTTCCACTTCCTCCTGGTAAGTGGACAGTCGCAACTCGGGGCCACCTTTCTGAGGCCCCCTTCATACAGACACCGCCATGTGAGCAGGTCTCACCAAAGGAATGTGACTGGAGGAGACACGCCATGCCAAGCATGGACTTTTAAGAAGTCGGTGGGTGTTAGCACTTCTTGCCTCTCTTTCCCCTGCTGACAGGTGGAACGGGGAACCTCTAAAGGGCGTCACAGAGACACAGGGAAGGAACCTGGTTTCCTAAGTCGGTGGAGAAATGCTGCATTGTAACTAGCAACAAAGTATAAACTCTTGTTTTGTTAAGTCTCTGAGATTTAGGGGTGTTAATCAAAGCTGTTCGACTTCCCTTAACAAGCAACTTCTGGGTATTTGCGACTTTTCACAAGCTGGTAGACTCCTCTCCTTACACCCAGGCAGGCTTTCTGGGTGCTTCCGTCATCTCTATATTGATTCCAGCTTCCTACACCCAGGACGAGTACCGGTCAAAGTGAACCCTAAAGTAAGCTAGGTCAATGTCATTTTGACAGTGGCAAGTCTTTCCCTAGAAAGTACTGCATGTTGTGGGGTGAATGTTGTCTTCCTCTTGCTGCTGAAGAAAAGAGGATCTAAGTCAGGCAACTCTTCCAGCGTCTCACAGCCTGTGAGAAGGCATGCAGGATCTGGCTGGCCGATGAACATCTGAAAACCTCCCTAGCAACGAGGGAGAGAAAAATTAAAGTCCCAAGATACAGCTCTACACCCTCCAAAGTAGTGACATTAAAGAGCGGACAATCCCAGTGTCAGGGTGGCTCTGGGTGAGCTGGACTGGCCACTGCTGGGAATCGTTGCAGCTGTTTGGCCACTGAGTTGTGTGGAGTCTCTAAGACCCCAGGGACCGCGGCACACCAGGCCCAGCTGTCGTCCACCATCTCCGCAGTCTGCTCAGACTCGCATCCACAGAGTCGGCGATGCCACCCAACCACCCCATCCTCTGCTGCCCCCTTCTCCCCCTGCCCTCGGTCTTTCCCAGCATCAGCGCCTCTTCCAGTGAGCTGGCTTTTTGCATTAGGAGGCCCAAGTATCGGAGCCTCAGCATCAGTCCTTCAATGAATATTCAGGGTTGATTTCCTTTAGGATGAACTGGTCTGAGCTCCTTGCTGTCTAAGGAAAATTGACCAGTGTTTCCGTGTCCACAGAAGCAGGTCACCGTCCATGTGCGAGTGAGAACTCTGGCAGCCGGGCGTTCCCTCATTGCAGAGGTGGAGACAGGACAGGGGCAGCTGAGAAGGGGATCACCACATAGCTACCGTTGGTGGTGACCTAAAACCACTGCCGGAACCGGGATCGAACCAGGGATCTTTAGATCTTCAGTCTCACACTCTCCCAGCTGAGCTATTTTGGCTTCTCCTTCTTCTGAGAATAACTGGCAACAAATTAAGAAGTTGAACATATACGTACTCTAGGGTCCAGCATGAGCAGAAGTTCTATAAAACAGAAATTCTCGCACATTTGCATTACGAAACATGTACCTGAAATGCTTATAGCAGCGCTGCTTCTCTTGGCAAAAACATCAGAGCAGCACAAATATCTGTCAACAGTAGGCACAGATAAATAAAATGGAGCTTGTTCATAATGGAAGCTAAACAGCAGCAGAAGTAAATAAACTACAGGTCCGTTTATATCAAAATAACACGCCGTTCATTCCATATCATTCCGTATCAAAATTAGTGTCTCTAAAACCTAAGGTTACGTGAAATAAGAAAGGAAGAGAAGAATGCATACAGTATTATTCCATTTATAGAGTTTGAAGACAGGAAAGGACCCAACAATTACTCCTGGCTATATGTATCCAAAAGAAATCAAAACACTAATTTGAAAAGATACGCACACCCCAGTGTTCACAGCAGGGTTATTTACAGTTCCCAAGACAGGGAAGCTATCTAGGTACCCATCAACAGATGAATGGATAAAGACGGTGTGTGCGTGTGTGTGTGCACGTGCACGCACACGCGCGCGCGCAGTGGAATACTACTTGGTTGCTAAAAAAAGAACACATTTTTGCCATTTGCAGCAGCGTGGATGGACTCAGAGGGGATTATGCTGAGCTAAATAAGTCAGACAAACACAAACACCGCATAATATAAAAAATACAGCAGGGCTTCCCTGGTGGCTCAGTGGTAAAGACTCTGCCGGCCAGTGTCGCTGACACGGGTTCAGTCCCTGGGCCAGGAAGGTCCCACCTGCCTCGGAGCAACGAAAACTGCACACGACTACTGAGCCCGCGCTCTGGGCCCAGAAGCCTCCACTACGGAACCCCGTGCCACAGGCTCCCGAAGCCCACGTGCCCAGAGCCCACGCCTGGCAGCAGGAGAAGCCGCCGCAACGAGAAGCCTTCCACCAGAACCGGGGAGGAGCCCCCACTCGCCGCAGCTAGAGAAAGCCCCCGTGCGGCAAGGAAGACCCAGAAGCCAAAATATAAAATAAATAAAATGTAAAGCACATTGTTAATAACAATACAGCAAATAGTGGCTATAGACAAGGAGCAGACTCACAGAGCTGGCGCTGGCGGTAAAGAGCCTGCCTGCCAGTGAACCAACAGGCGCGGGTTCGATCCTGGGCTCGAAGATCCCCGGGCGGAGGAAATGGCAACCTCTCCAGCACTCTTGCCTGGAAAACCCACGGACACAGAAGCCTGGCGGGCTACAGCCCACGGAGGTCGCAGACTCAGACACGACCAAAGGACTTAGCACAGCGCAGTGGTGGCTGGCGGGGCTGGGGGGAGGGCCAGCAGCGCCGTCGGGGTGGGAAAGCGCCAGCGAGGAGCCGAAGGCGCGGGGCGAAGGCGGAAGGAAGCGGAAGGCGCGCCCGAGGACGCATGGACGAGGCGAGGGCTACAGCCACGCTCTGTAACAATGCAAAATGGAACATAACCCTTTAAACTTGCATTTGAAAATCATCGGGCTTAAGACAATTTTGAAAGAAAAGTAAAACTAAACAACTGTCATATTTAGAAATGTATTCACAGATGGTAAAGCTATTTAAAATAAAGCAAGAAGCGGTTACACAAAATCTGGGATTTCTCTTGTTGCGGAGAAAAGGGAGGTGAAATTAGGGAGAGGCTCACAGGAGCGTTCTCAGAGCAGGATGCCCAGTGTGTAATCTGTGGACCACCACCATCTCTGCCACGAGGGAGCTGGTTAGAAACACAAAACCCCAGGATCCTCCCAAACCTACTGAATCAGCATCTGCATTTTAACATGATCCCCAGTTGACTCAGAACCACATTAAAGATGCTGGTAACGGTATTTTTAAGATAGATCGTGTATGTGCGTGCCTGATAAATCACTTCAGTCGTGTCTGACTCTTTGGGACCCTGTGGACTGTAGCCCTCCAGGCTCCTCTGTCCATGGGATTCCCCAGGCAAGAATACTGGAGTGGGTTGCCATGCCCTCCTGCAGGGGATCTACCTGACCCAGGGATCGAACCCATGTCTCCTGCATCTCCTGCATTAGCAGGCAGATTCTTCACCGCTGAGCCACCTGGGAAGCCCCAAATAGGGCATACAAAAGTGTTTAACAATGTTCTTCAAATGGGGCTGATTTTATACACTTTTGCAAGTGTATTTTATAATTTAGAACATTTTAAATGCATAGTTCAAATAGTTTTAAAATATTTTTCAGAATAAGCATAAAAACAAAGACCATATATATCAGGGAAGACCACAAAGATGACAAAGAACTGAAACCAAACCCAGATAGTTACACTCAAAATCCAATGCTCTCTCCACCCTTCTATGCCTTTGCCCCAAGGCATTAAATGAACAGACTCCCAGGAATTGATCCTTTTCCATGGGCCAAACACCACAGGAAAAACAGAAAACTAAGGGATGCTTTGGTGATTTGATCATCCTTACTTAGATATTCTGGGGTGAGCTAGGAAAGTTATTTGCCTATTCAGGTAATCCCTGCCTCTCTTGGAAATATTTTCCTGAAAAATGTTTCAGAAAGTGGAATCCTAGAAGTTTGAACTTTATACTTAAATGTTTTATGTTTAGAAGGAAAGGAAAGAGAGAAGCACTACAATTCAGAATAAAAAAAAAAAATTGTGAAGTCTCAAATATGATACATACACTTAATTTGATTTTGCACCTAAGTGAAACAGCAAATAATATGTACAATCGGATACCAGACAGTCTGGGATTGATCGTAGTTCTGTCACTTTCTATCTGTATTATCTTAGGGGTTTGCACCTTAGTTTTTTTCAACTATAAAATGAGAATAAAAATAGTACCTAATATTAGTATTGAGGAACTAAAACGCACTTAATACATGTAAAACCCTTAAGAGACTGCTTGGCACAGATAAATGTTCAACAAATAGTAGCTACTATCATCAAAGAATTGATGCTCTTGAACGGTGGTGTTGGAGAAGACTCTTGAGAGTCCCTTGGACTGAAAGGAGATCCAACCAGTCCATCCTAAAGGAGATCAGCCCTGGGTGTTCAGTGGAAGGAATGATGCTAAAGCTGAAACTCCAATACTTTGGCCACCTCATGTGGAGAGTTGACTCATTGGAAAAGACTCTGATGCTGGGAGGGATTGGGGGCAGGAGGAGAAGGGGACGACCGAGGATGAGATGGCTGGATGGCATCACTGACTCCATGGGCATGAGTTTGAGTGAACTCTGGGAGATGGTGTTGGACAGGGAGGCCTGGTGTGCTGCGATTCATGGGGTCGCAAAGAGTCGGACACGACTGAGCGACTGAACTGAACTGAACTAATCATCAATATTATTTATGAATTCATAACTGTATTAAAACATAGACATAAAGACTTGCTAAGAAAAACTGTCCAAAACTTGTAAATAATGGGGAAAAGTGCATGTCTTTTCAATGTCATTCTGAGACATTGCCTAACAAGATTAATTTAGGAAAATAAATCTATTTTCATTAACTGTTTACTACTTATTAAAAGTTCCAGTTTCAGTGAAGTTACTATAGATATTAACTTATAGACTTTTGCCCCACAGAAATGCAAGTAATACCTGTGTTGCAGAAAAAAATAACCCCAAAGTGCCTATATCCTTATCCTCCAGCTTCAACAAGGAATAATTTATAGCTTCACTACTATTACAACTTCTCCCACCCAGATTTTTTTTCACTCTTTCAATATGGTTTAATATTTTACATTTATAATGTATTTTAACATAATTTTTAAACTTGCAAGAGCATTGTGTCCTTTAGAGTTATTGTTTCTAATTTGCTCCACTTGTTCATAAATATAAAACACTTTAAAAATTCACATATAATTTATTCAAAACCATTTATCACTAAACACTTTAATGAGCAGTTCCCAAGAACAGACAGTAGAATTATCAAAATTGGGACATTTTAGAGTGATACAGTACTGTTATCCAATTCACAGCTCGTGTTCAGATCTTGTCAATTATCTTCAAAATGTGTTTATATGTTTCACCGTGCACCCATCCAGATTATTTTAAAGAAAATCTCCATGTCCTGCTACTTTATTTTAATGACCATATGTATTTTTTATCTCATGTTGATGCCTAGACTTTGCTCCTGTTCTTTCCACTGGGTAGTCTAGGCCTGACTCAGAGCTCCGCTGCACCGTCACATCTCAGCTGAGAGGCGCTGGGTCATGTGCCCTGTAGTTCTCTCCAGCTCACTCATGATTCCAGAACCTCCACCACCCCAACTCCAGGAGCCTCAGCTGAGCCATCAAGGGACAGGCTCAGGGGAGCAGTGTCAGCTGACAAACAGAGAGGAGGCTCTCTCCCCACCACCCACAAAGCAGAGTCAGAGAGAGGAAAAGAGGGGGAAAGCCACACCTGGGAGATGATCTGAGTGCATTTTTGCTCCTGGCAAAAAGTTGGCTTAAAGCTCAACATTCAGAGAACGAAGATCATGGCATCTGGTCCCATCACTTCATGGGAAATAGATGGGGAAACAGTGGCAGGCTTTATTTTGGGGGGGCTCCAAAGTCACTGCAGATGGTGACTGCAGCCATGAAATTAAAAGACGCTTACTCCTTGGAAGAAAAGTTATGACCAACCTAGATAGCATATTCAAAAGCAGAGACATTACTTTGCCAACAAAGGTCCGTCTAGTCAAGGCTATGGTTTTTCCAGTGGTCATGTATGGATGTGAGAGTTGGACTGTGAAGAAGGCTGAGCACCGAAGAATTGATGCTTTTGAAGTGTGGTGTTGGAGAACACTCTTGAGAGTCCCTTGGACTGCAAGGAGATCCAACCAGTCCATTCTGAAGGAGATCAGCCCTGGGATTTCTTTGGAAGGAATGATGCTAAAGCTGAAACTCCAGTACTTTGGCCACTTCATGCAAAGAGTTGACTCATTGGAAAAGACTCTGATGCTGGGAGGGATTGGGGGCAGGAGGAGAAGGGGACGACCGAGGATGAGATGGCTGGATGGCATCCCTGACTCGATGGACATGAGTCTGAGTGAACTCCGGGAGTCAGCGATGGACAGGAAGGCCTGGCGTGCTGCGATTCATGGGATCACAAAGAGTCGGACACGACTGAGTGACTGAACTGAACTGAACTGAACTGAAGTGAACCATTCCATTGGCTCCTCCTTACACCCATTGGCGTTTCCTGTGCTTAAATGCTAGCTTCACTTTTGAAAATACAGTTGTTTCAATTGCTAATATAAATAAACCACCCATTCCATTAACAAGGCTCCCAGTGCCTCCTTAGATGAGTCCCTGGTGGCTGAAGCCAGGAGAGCTTCTCAGAGAGGGTCAGGCCCCAGGATGCCTGCCCCAGGGCGCCCACCCCCTCAGGGCTCCAGCTGGGACACAGGAACAGCAAGGAAAGGGGCTTAGCCCGGCCTGACCTGCCCTAGACTCACTCTTGTGGAGCTCAGCGTCACCGACTCGTCCTCCAGGGTTGGAGCCCAGGGCAGGCCCTCAGTGTCCTGCCAAGGTCCCCTGAGTCCTTTAGTAGAAGAGCTGGGAAAACTGGCCTCCAGATTCCAGCAGGCCCCAACAGGGGCAAGATAACGTCCCTTCACCCAGAATTCAGAGTCCAGGGAGGACGCTGGACGGCTCCCACCTCTCCTTCTGAGTCTCCCTGCAGCCAAGGTGGAATCATTGTGCCAGCTCCTCAAGGAGACCCTACCTTCCTCTGCCTCAAGCCCAAAGCAAGTGACCAGATCCTGCAGGGCATCATCCCTTCTGCCCTGAGACTGACCCTCCCGGGATCCAGCAGAGGAGGTGGACCGGGCGTGTGTCAGGGCCTCCCGGAGCTCTGAGCCTCCACTGCGCCTGGGGTCACGAGGGCAGAGCCAGCCCGATAGACGGGCAGGACCGGAGGCCGCCGCAGCTTCAGTCCTGAGCCGCTCTCTGTTCACCTGAGCCGGGAGCCCTGCCATCAGCTCTGAGTCCAGAAACAGCTCTCGAGAGAACCCCAAAGACACGGGCTGGAGTGGAAGTGAGTCTTGGAATCCCCCGAGTGCCNTCTTTATATTTCTAATTAAATAGTCCTTTTCCAGACTCCGACTCCGTCCCCACTTTGAATTCCCCGGATCCACCGGGGCTGGACCCTGGCAGGAAGGGACCTCACCTTTCCTGACGATTTACTGTGCTCCAGACATTCGGAGCTCTTCCATTCATTCAGTTCATCTAGGCCACAGAGCAGTCCTGAGTAGATATATGATCTCTATTTCACAGGTAAGAAAAACAACACTCAAAGACACAGCTTATCCAAGGAGACACGCCAGTGAGAGGCAAGCTGAGATGAAGGCCAGGCGTCTGCCTTCACAGCCCGTGTCCTGCCCACCAGAGAGTGACACCCCCACGCATCTTGTAGAAGAGGACTTACATGCGCCTGGCGTTCCTCCGCATTGTACCTTGCACAGGCAGACATACTCAGCAAAAATACCTGTTAAAAAAAAAAAAGACAAACTCCCAAATGTAAAGTGAGTGTATTACTTAAGTAGTCTAGGGGCAGAAAACTTGTCTTTTCCCCCCAAAGGTAGTTATAATTCCCCTCATGAAACCAAACAGAAAATAAAGATTAATTATTTGTAGAGCTAGTAATTACATTGAGGAGAGGAAGGAGGAACAGCAATATTATTCTTATCAACACAAATTTAGTTCTGCTATATAATTTACATGCAGAATCAAACTGAATCCTTACAAAAAAACCTCGTGAAATAGGTTAGGATAAATCACCTGTTCTACAGTTAAGGAAACTGAGTCTCAGAATGGTTAAGTGAGCTGCTCAAACTTATGGAAGTAGTGAGTGTCTGAGTGATGGTCGGCTGCCACCTCTGCAGACGACGCCTGGGGCACCAGCCCCTGCCGCTGGAAACTACACCCCCGTCACCCACTTCACCCTGCTGGGATTCTCCAGTGATCCAGACCTCCAGAAGCTTCTCTTTGGAGGCCTCCTGCTCGTCTATGTCATGACCGTGGTGGGCACCCTGGGGATGACGGTGCTCGTCCTCACGGACTCCCGCCTCCACGGGCCCATGTGCTTCTTGCTCAGCGTCCTCTCTTTCCTTGATACCTGCTACTCCCCTGTGGTCACACCCAGGCTGCTGGTCGACTTTCTGGCCTCTGACAGGTCCACCTCCTTCAAGGGCTGCGTGGTCCAGATGACCTTCTCTGTGATGCACGCCGCAGCTGAGCGCTTCCTGCTGGCTTCCATGGCCTGCGACCGCTGCACGGCCATCTGCCGACCTCTCCACTAGGCTCCATCATGACCAGGGCACCTGTCTCCAGCTGGTGGCTGCTTCCTCGCTTTCAGTGGGGCTAATTCTGCTGTTGAGACTGGGAATGTCTTTGCCCTGCCTTTCTGCGGGCCCAACCAGGTACCTCACTACTTCTGTGACATCCAACCCCTTCTCCGCCGGGCCTGTGCCAACACAGCCATGGCAGGTATGAGCCTCTATATCTTCTCTGCCCTGGCTACCTATCTACCTGCTGCCCTCACCCTCGCCTCCTATGGCCTGGTCTTGGTGGCCATTGGGAGGATGCGCTCAGCAGCTGGGAAGAAGGCCCTCTCCACGTGTGCCCCCCACTTCCTGGCCATTGCCACCTTCTACAGCACCGTGATTTCACCTGCGTCCAGCCTCGTGGATCCACCGATGATACCAGTGGCCAGGTAGTGTCTGTCCGCTACACCATCATAACCCACGCTCAGCCCGTCATCTAGAGCCTCCGCAACCAGGAGGTGGAGGAGGCCTGCAGAGGGAGCTCCTGCTAAACCTGCGAGGTTGTCTGTTGGCAAGAGGAAGGCATGGCGTCTTCCCCATCAGACTGTGAACCGTCCTAGCCAGGAACAGCCTGGTTTGGAAGGAGGGGGAGGAAGTAGGAAAGAAACAGCAGATACCATACTTTATACAGAGTGTTGCTAAAGCAACTTTGCATCCATTATCATATTCAGTCTTTTCCATTGCACAGTGGAGCAGCCATCCTAGGGATGATCTCATTTTACAATTGAAGGAGATTTCACTCAGTAAATATAAGTTACTAACCTAAAGCAATTCGTGACAGAGGAAGTATTATGTTTAGAATTATAAAGAATTATATTTAGCCTGGACATCTTTGAATATGCATGTAGGGGCTTCTCTGATGGTCCAGTGGCTAAGAGTCCGTGCTCTCAATGCAAGGGCCCCAGTTTGGTCTCTGGTCGGGGAACCAGATCCCACATGCCAACCAAGACCTTGCTGTTCAGTCGCTCAGTCACGTCCGACTCTGCGACCCCAGGGACTGCAGCAGGCAAGGCTTCCCTGTCTTTCACCAGCTGTCTGAGTTTGCGCAAACTCATGTCCATGGAATCAGTGATGCCATCCAACCCCCTCATCCTCTAAGACCTAGCACAGTCAAATAAATAAAATAAATATTTAAAATAAACCAGTAAACATACATGCTATATGGTGAGTATATGTGTTTTGGAGATTGACACAAATGAGGAACGTGAACTTGACATACTTCAAGGTTGGACACTGGACTGGAAGGCATGCTCTTAAACCAAGGCAACATTTTCTTAATGCTTCCCTCTTGGCACCTTTTTGTTTGTTTGTCCTCCTGGGTCTCAGCTGCTGTGCGCAGGGCTCTCTCTGGCTGCAGAGCGCGGGGCTGCTCTTCGCTGCAGTGCAGAGGCTGCTCGGGGCAGCTTCGCTTGTTGCGGAGCAGGCGCTTCAGGAGCCGCAGCTCGCAGGCTCTGGAGCGGGCGTGGTAGCTTGGCGCACCGGCCCAGCTGTTTCCGGGCTTGTGAAGTCCTCCCACACCAGGAATCGAAGCTGTGTCCTCTCCATTAGCAGGCCAACTCCTGTCCACTCTACCACCAGGGAAGTCCGAGACAGAGTCTGAACCCGGACTGTGCTGGCCTCACTCTGAGATTTTTGGATCATCAAAAGACTTTTTTCAGATCTATCTTAAGGATGTGATTCTAAATATAGACAATCTTACTATACAAAGAGGCTTATCACGGCATCATGTTTGAAAACAAAAACTTGGGAGAAATCTAAATATTCAAAGAAGGAAAAAACTAAACCCCTAAATGTTATGTTGATGGAGATGACATAATAACATGGAAGACAGAAGGTCAGAATAGTGTGATTGCAACAATGTGATAAAAAGGAGTAGGAAGAACCGGGCAGGAACACACACTGATGTCCAGTTCAGTTCAGTTCAGTCCAGTCGCTCAGTCATGTCTGACTTTGCGACCCCATGAATCGCAGCACGCCAGGCCTCCCCATCCATCACCATCTCCCGGAGTTCACTCAGACTCACATCCATCGAGTCAGTGATACCATCCAGCCATCTCATCCTGGGTCGTCCCCTTCTCCTCCTGCCCCCAATCCCTCCCAGCATCAGAGTCTTTTCCAATGAATCAACTCTTCGCATCAGGTGGCCAAAGTACTGGAGTTTCAGCTTTAGCATCATTCCTTCCAAAGAAATCCCAGGGCTGATCTCCTTCAAGATGGACTGGCTGGATCTCCTTGTAGTCCAAGGGACTCTCAAGAGTCTTCTCCAACACCACAGTTCAAAAGCATCAATTCTTCGGTGCTCAGCCTTTTTCACAGTCCAACTCTCACATCCATACATGACCACAGGACAAACCATAGCCTTGACTAGACGGACCTTATGTGAACGATGGTAAATGATGGTCTTACTAGAGCAGTGGCGCTGTGAGAAGAGGTTTTTCTATTTTTCTCAAAAATTTTACAAAACTTTTTTAATGAGCATATTCAATTTTGATATTTTATTCTAAAAATGGATAATTTAAAAATCCTTTCCAGTAAACTAAGCATGAAAATATTTTACTTTTTTGTGTCTCCTTCCAGGAAGTAAATGTTTAGTAAATTCTTCCTATGTGTCACATTCTTTTAACTAATAAACCAAGTTTTTAGTACACACGTACAATTAAGGTCAGGACTAGAACATTATGGTGAAGAGACTTGATAAAAATTAATCTAGTTCACGCACCTGTAAAAATATGTATGAGGTCATCAGGTCACCACAGGCTGGTGGGACTTGCCTAGGTTAAGATCCAGAGCATGCGTTAGGTAGCTTTATGCTATGGTGACAACCCCGCAATGTCCGCCAAAAGCATGAAGGCTTTTGCCCACGCTAAACTGCAGACACACCAGGTGGCTTGCCAGGGCAGACTTTATCCCTCTGTCAATATCTGGACCCCTTTCATCCGACAATGCCATCATCTCAAACTCGAAGAGCCCTCCAAGACTGTCAGGGGAAGTAATCAAGAAGGCCGTGGAGGGAGCTCTTAACCATCTGGCCTGAGGTTGGCTCACATCGCCTCACCCTCTTATGGCTTTAGCACAACTGCAGAAGAGCCTGGAAATACAGCCTGCTTAGCCCAGACACAGGAAAAGTAAGTGAGACTTCATAAACACATAGCTTTGTCTCTGTCGCTGGCCGTTCGGGCAGTTGATTACACCGTCTTGTGTACAAAGTTCTAGAACACCACCAGATTAAATCTGAAATAAGCCTTGGTTAACTCACGTGCGCGTGTGCTAAGTCGCTTCAGTCGTGTCTGACTCTGCGGCAGGCTTCTCTGTCCCAGGGATTCTCCAGGCAAGAATACTGGAGTGGGCTGCGCACCCTTCTCCAGGTTAACTCACGCTCCTCATAACTGGGGTGAACCGTTTCCTAGGGTGAAAACGTTTGAACATCCGTTGCCTGTGCTGAGCTACCTCTGTCGTTTTTTGAACTGCACACCAAGATCGTGGTGCACAAGCCGCAGGATGAATTCTGAGACCTGCTAGTTGGCAGTTGCCTCAAGCTGCAGGTCACGGGTCCCTGGAATTCCAAACCTATCGCACGACACAGTAGTATTTACTAAGAGGAACTTAATCTAAGTCTAAACCCGGTAAGGTATCGCCCATGAGTGTGTATACACAGACACTTACGTTCTTCAAGAGAGAATAAGAAACGACAAAAAGGAAAGCATTTTGAAAACATGAAAGTCAGAAAACAGAAAGTAAAGATAAGTGTGCGCATGATACAACTCTGTGGCACAAGTTAAAATTAGCAGACGATCAGCGGCTGTCCACCTCCACTAAACAAATGTTGAACAAGTATTTATACTTTGAGTCTGAGGAGTGGCGAAGCGGTGTCCTCTCTCTCCCATTCACTGCAATGTCCTCAGCGTCTGCAGCAGCGCCTGGCCCGTCACAGACGCTTGATGAGTGAAAGCACGGGCCTCTCACGCTGCTTTCCGTGGGCCTGCGGCGGCGTCATCGCCGAGAGCTTTTGGGAAACGGAGACGCGGGAGACCCGGCAGATCGGGAACTGTGACGGCACTGAGTGAAGTGGGCTGACTGCTGTTGAGAACACTTTGGCATCAAGCTAAAAAGCTGAACGTGGACATGCGCTATGATTCAGCAATTCAGTGAGTGGGCATACAGTCAAGAGAAATTCTTGCAGATTCGCGTTTTGAAATATATACCAGGAATGCTTAAAGCAACACTATTTCCCATAGCAAAACAAAAACGTGAAAGCAACTGTAGGAACAGATGAATGAAACAGCGCATATTCATAAACAAAAACTAAAGAGCAGCAAAAATGAGAGCAGCACAGGTCATGTAGCAAAATAAATGTCTCTGAAACATAAGATTGAATGAAATGAGGAAGTAACAGAAGAATGCACAGTGTTACTCCATCTATAGGGTTTAAAAATAGATAACGACCCAGCAAGCACTCCTGGGTATGTACATACACATATACATAAATCTATCTCTCCAAAAGAAACAAAAACACTGATTTGAAAATAGGCATACACCCCAATGCTCATAGCAGCATTATTTACAATTGCCAATGTATGGAAGCAAACTAAATGCCCATCAACAGATAAAAATAGATAAGAATTTATTATATAAAAATACATCTTATTTATATAAAAATTTATCAATGGGTAAAAATGAGGTGGTACGTATACACACACACACACACACACAATGGAATCACACTCAGCCATAACAAAAAAGAAAGTTTTGCCACTTGCAGCAAAACAGATGGCCTTGGAGGACGTTACGCTAAGTGATATAAGTCAGACAGAGAAATACAAACAATGTGTGATATCGTTTATATGTGGAATCTAAAGAAATACAACAGACTAGTGAATATAACAGAAAAGCAGCAGGGAGCGGAGCGAGGCTTGCTGCGGGGGTAGGGGTCAGGGGTGCAGACTCCTGGGTGTCGGATAGACTAACTGTGCATCGTGCGTGAGGAACCTAGCAATATTCGGTAACAGCTGTACGTGGAAAGTAAGTTTTTAAAATTTTTTAAAAATGTAAATGGGCAAAATTAAACAATTATAATATTTAGACATGTATTCATAGATGGTAAAGCTGTTTATAATAAAGCAAGGAGTGATTATACAAAATTTGGGATAATGCTTACCTCTTATCGGGGAGAAAAAGAAGGTGAAATTGTTACCAAGTCCAAGCTCACTCTGCTCACCCCATGGACAGGCCAATAAATCCAAGAAACAGGTGTTGAGCCAAGGAATATGACTTTATTCAGTCCTATTTGGCTGACTGAGAGGATGACAAATTACTGTCTCAAAATAACCATCTAATGGGGGGCCTGGATGCCAGAGTCTTTTATAGAAGGGAGACAGGGAGGGTACGTGAGGAAATAAGTAAAAGGGCCGCTAATCTTCGTCTTGTAACTGTCTCCCAGAACGGCACGCCTCCAGCACGGGTGTCCTCCTGCCCTCCTCTCTCCCCGCAGGTGCACAGGGGCCTGAACAAAGGCACTTCGGTGCCACAGTCTGGCAAATGCAGGGCTCCCCACGGCAGGGCTCGATGCATGATGATCACAAAAGCAGAAGAGCAAGTCGAAGGAACAGTTCTGACGTGGAGTCAGAATCAGCTCCTCCTGGCCACAGAATGAGGAAGAGGCTCACAGGCGCGCCCTCAGGTCCCGCTACGGGAGATGTAAACTGTGGACCACCACCGTCTCCGTCACCCGGGAGCTGGGGAGAAACACAGAACCTCCGGCTCTTCCCCAAACCCACTGATTCCGCATCTGCATTCTAACGTGGTCCTCAGGCGACTCTTAACCACGTTAAAGATGCCTGCAAAGCTCTGCTTTTAAGGTAGATAGCGCGCGTGCTTGCGAGCTCAGTCATGTTCGACTCTTTGTGGCCCCATGGACTGCAGCCAACCAGGCTCTTCTGTCCTTGGAATTTTCTAGGCAAGAATACTGGAGTGGGTTGCTGTGCCCTCCTTCGAGGAATCTTCTCAACCCAGGGTACAAACCCACGTCTCTCGCGTCTCCTGCATCGGCAGGCGGATTCTTCACAACTGTGCCCCCTGGGGGATCCAGACCGTGCATACACAGGTGTTTACTTTAGCAATATTCTTCGAGCGGTGCGGGTTTCACACACTTTCACTTGTGTATTTTGCAATTAAGAACATTTTTTCAAAATACAGTTTGAATAGCTTTTAAATATTTCTCAGAATAAATGTAAAAACAAAGACATATATAAAAAGAAGGAAGATGACAAAAAACTGAAACCAAACTCAGATATTTAGACTCAAAATCCAGTGCTATTTCCATTCTTCCCTGCCTTTGCCCCAAGGCAGTAAATGAATGGAGCCCCAGGAATTGATCAATTTCCTCTTCTTCCTGCAACTGCCTGAGCCAAAGGCCACAATGAAAATAGAAGACTAGTAGTGGAAGCTTTGGTGATTGATCGTTCTTACCCAGATATTCAGGGGTGAGCTAGGAAAGCATTTTCCTACTCAGATAATCCCTGCCCCTGGAAACTTTTTTTTTTTCCTGAAAAATGTTCCTGAAATTGAAATGCCTGAAATTTGAATGTTGTACGTATATGTTTTATCCGTTTGGAAGGAAAGGAGGGAGAGAAGTGATACAATTCAGATAGCGAAAAAATATTATGAAGTCTCAAATATGATATAAGCACTTCATTTATATCTGAAGGTTATACACTGTATACGGAGAAGGCAATGGCAACCCACTCCAGTACTCTTGCCTGGAAAATCCCACAGACAGAGGAGCCTGGTAGGCTACAGTCCATGGGGTCGCCAGCAGTCGGACACAATTGAACGACTTCACTTTTCCTTTTCACTTTCGTGCACTGGAGAAGGAAATGGCAACCTACTCCAGTGCTCTTGCCTGGAGAATCCCAGGGACGGGGGAGCCTGGTGGGCTGCCGTCTCTGGGGTCGCACAGAGTCGGACACGACTGAAGCGACTCAGCAGCAGCAGCAGCAGCAGACACTGTGTATCTAAGTACTTAACTTATTAACAAGAGGTCATACTTTAAATACTGATAACACATGTGCATACTCTCAGACGTGTCAGGCTCTTTGCAGCCCCATGGATTGTAGCCTGCCAGGCTCCTCTGTCCATGGAATTTTCCAGGCAAGAATACTGATAAACAAATTTTCTCCTTTTTTTTTTTTTCCTCATAGCTTGCAGGATCTTAGTTCCTTGACCAGGGATGGAACCCATGGCTTCTACAGTGAAATCACCAGGTTGTAACCACTGGACCACCAGGGAATTCTCTCAACTTTAATGTTCTCCTGGAACTTTGCAGTTCACAAGTCCTGATCCATTTTGTTTGTTTGAAATGGTATTTGAAAGGAGAAAATCCAATTTTAATGTTATATAAAGACCTGCTGACAGTAATTAGGCAAATGATGGAGAAGGAGACTGTGGAGCTATGGAAATGACTTTCCAATGCTCTTTTAAAATTTGTAAAGAGAAAATGTAACACTGATTATCTTTCTCCCTTCAAAAGGAGACTGCAGCCAGCTAAATCACAGTCTGCAGTTTGGTGGATGGTGAACTTCCCTCTGTTGAGGGTTAGCTGATGCTGATACACAGCTTCTTAGGAATAGGTGTTTATCCACTGCTCCAAATTCACCTGTGTGAAGAGTTTGACTTTATTTTTTCTTGGCAAGGTCTTTTGAGTTCCTCTTCCTGGAGTGAAAGTGTTGGTGTCTCAGACCTGTCCGACACTTTGTGATCCCGTGACGGAATGCAGCCTGCCAGGCTCCTCTGTCCACGGGATTCTCCAGGCAACAGTACTGGCCTGGGCAGCCATACTCCTCTCCAGGGATCTTCCCGACCCGGGGATCGAACCTGGGTCTGCATGGCAGGCGGACTCCTTATCACCTGAGCTACCAGGGAAGCCCTTTCTGAAACAGGAGATGGCAACCCACTCTGGTATTCTTGGAGAGTCCCCATGGACAGAGGAGCCTGGAGGGCTACAGTCCACGGGTCTCTAGGAATCGGACACGACTGAGCGACAGGCACACACACACACACTCTGCCAGATAGCAAAAGCGTTCTCTTGGGCAATTCTGGGCAATCACAGTCAGTTTAAAAGTACCCTCCGACCCTTCCCTAACACCCACCCATACACACACTCCTTCCTTTCCCAGAGCTGAGAGTTCCAAGGAGTCGGGGTGGGATAGATAGAATCATTGCCTGGTCCTCTGTCGTGGTCTCTCCGTGCTGGCCTTTCCCCTGACGTCCTCTTTCCACCTGCTTTCCAGTTGCCAGACCATGGCGTCATGGCCTGACTCCATATCCACTCTGGTCGCTCAGCCTCTCCTGGTGCGCTCTCAGGGGGGTTGGCCACATCACCCTCTCCCATGCCACGTGGGGTCTCTGTCCAGCCCTGCCATACACCCACTTCTTTCCACTGCTCCTTGAAGTAATGGTTGCCTTACTTCCAGATGGCGGCTCCAGAGACTGGACCACAGGATTCCTTCTGGATTCAGCGGCCCAACCCCCTAAGCTCACTATAGCTCTTTCCTAACTTGGCAAGCCTAGGGAATTTTTATCTGGAGAGAAAGAAAAGCTCTGGAAAAACCTGGTTCTGACTGAGCACCTATTCTTGCATGCCTGTGGTTAAGGCACAAGTGTATGCCCTGGGTCATTGAAGACTCTAGCTTTTGAAGTTCAAAAGCTTTTTATCACAAAAGTTTTATCTCTGCCCTGAGTTTCCAAAACATATTTTAAACCTCAAAGGCCAGGGATTGACTTTTTTGGTATTTGCACTATGCGGCACTAAACTTACCCCAAGGTGTGGCTGCCAAGAGGTCTCGTTTGAAGAGGGAAAGATCATTAAATTTGTTTGTTTGCTTAATTATTTTTTAAAAAATCACTGTATCAAAATAAGATTTTACTATAACAGTCGCACATTTTCTCCACCACTACACCTTATCTTTTAGCCACAAACTTTGGAAATATATGTACGGCATTTTGTACATGTGGTTTAAATTTTCTTGTTCTCTTTTATAATTGAACACAGTTGTCAAACTTACTTAAATTCAATAAGCATCAAATTTACTTTTTTTGGCATATCCCATGGTATCTTTCTTTGCCTCAGTTGTAAAATCATTAACATCAGCATTTTATTTTTCCATTTTCCACTGTACTTCTATAAATAAGGGTAAATATGCAATGAAATGTTCGAGTAGTTACACCAACATCGCCATATTTAGATGGGAGCACTACTCAGATGAAACTATCGGCTGACGGACAGCAGGGCTCTGAGGGAGCGTAAAACGGTTGTTTGTCTACAGAAACAGAGAAGTCAAATTTGGTATAAGAAGGGAGTTTAGAGGTGTGGCTACAATGAAAGGACCAGCTGTATAAAAACTAATGATTGCCTGGATTTCGATTCTTTCCTTTCTTGTTCACCCTTACCTGTCTTCACATGTCTGGGTGGAAACACTGAAAACAATTCTACGGTTTTGAACGTGTGAAACTCTTAGTCATTCTGTCCTGTCTGCCTCTTCTTGACCGCATGGACTGCAGCGCGCCAGCTGTCTCCATCCATGGGATTCTGCAGGCCAGAATACTGGAATGGGTTGCCATTCGCTTCTCCAGAGAATCTTCCCAAGCCAGGGATCGAACTCGGGTCTCCTGCCTTGCAGGACATTCTTTACCCTCTGAGCCACCAGGGAAGCCCCATAATGGCTTTATCAAAACATAATTCCCGTATCCTACAATTAATTCATCTAAGCACAAAAAATCCACACCTCTCCCCTTCCTTTGTCTCTCCTTTACGATTACACTCACAAAGCTTCTGATACCAGATGTTTGGGGTTTCCCCCGCACACCAAGCAATTCTCTGCGATGCCAGCTAGATGGTCTACAATTCACCAACCCAAGTTAGCCCAGACCCCACAGGTAAGGGCTCAGTCCCCCAAGACTGCTCTCCGCTTCAGACACCAAACCAAGCAGTAGTCCCTAGGTTATCCACAATTTCAGTCTGACTCAGTTGCAAATTGGAGGTTTCCATGACCACCCTCACCTCACCCCTGGATTCAATTATTTGCTGTAACAGCTCATAGAACTCAGGGAAACTGAGCGGCATTTATCAGTTTATCATAAAATAAAAGGTATGAAGGGGACTTCCCTGGCAGTCCAATGGTTGAGAATCCGCCTTGCAGTTCACGAGACACGGGTTTGATTCCTGGTCAGGAAACTAAGATCCCACATGCCGAGGAGTAACTTAGCCCATGAGCTGCAACTAACTGAGCCTGCGCACGGCAACTAGAGTCCATGTGCCGCCTGAAAGACCCCACACAGAGCAACAAGGACCCTGTGGGCCACGACCCGGTGCAGCCAAATAAACAAGTATTTTTAAAAGGTGTGATAAAGGACACAGATGAAGAGCCAAAGGGAGAGACACAGAAGCCAAGGTCCAGCAGGCTCCTAAGCACAGGATCTTCTGTCCCTGGAGAGCTGGGCTACACCATCCTCCCAGCATGCAGACACAATGTGAGCTCTGGTTCCTCTGCCTTTTCTAAAACCAGCTTGAACATCAGGGAGTTCACGGTTCACGTATTGCTGAAGCCTGCCTTGGAGAATTTTGAGCATTACTTTACTAGCGTGTGAGATGAGGGATCAAATTGCCAACGTCCGCTGGATCATCGAAAAAGCAAGACAGTTCCAGAAAAACATCTATTTCTGCTTGATTGACTATGCCAAAGCCTTTGACTCTGTGGATCACAATAAATTGTGGAAAATTCTTCAAGAGATGGGAATACCAGACCACCTGACCTGCCTCTTGAGAAACCTATATGCAGGTCAGGAAGCAACAGTTAGAACTGGA
>SJYQ01005679.1:0-41683 GCA_006410935.1 Redunca redunca | reverse complement strand
GCCGCTGCTGAGTTTTCCAAATTTGCTGGCATATTGAGTGCAGCACTTTCACAGCATCATCTTTCAGGATTTGAAACAGCTCAACTGGAATTCCATCACTTCCACTAGCTTTGTTCATAGTGGTGCTTTCTAAGGCCCATCTGACATCACATTCCAGGATGTCTGGCTCTAGATGAGTGACCACACCATCGTGATTATCCGGGTCATGAATATCTTTTCTGTACAGTTCTTCTGTGTATTCTTGCCACCTCTTCTTAATATCTTCTGTTTCTGTTAGGTCCATACAGTTTCTGTCCTTTATCGAACCCATCTTTGCATGAAATGTTCCCTTGGTATCTCTAATTTTCTTGAAGAGATCTCTAGTCTTTCCCACTCTGTTCTTTTCCTCTATTTCTTTGCATTGATCGCTGAGGAACACTTTCTTATCTCTTCTTGCTATTCTTTGGAACTCTGCATTCAGATGCTTGTATCTTTCCTTTTCTCCTTGGCTTTTCACTTCTCTTCTTTTCACAGGTATTTGTAAGGCCTCCCCAGACACCCTCTCCAGCATGTTTTAAAAGCATTATTTAGTTTCTTTTTGGCAGCATGCAGGCTTTCCTAGTTGTGGCAAGCAGGGGCTGCTCTTCACTGCAGTGGGCGGGCTTGTCTTGCTGCAGAGCATGGGTTCGAGGCACCCTGGGTTCCGTGGTTGCAGCCCGTGGGCTCAGTGGCTTGGCTGCCCCAGTGCCTGTGGAACCTTCCCAGACCAGGGATCAAACCTATGTGTCCTGCATTGGCAGGGAGATTCTCATCCACTGTATCACCAAGGAGGTCCTCTCCAGCGTTTACTGTTTGTAGATTTTTTGATGATGGCCATTCTGACTAGTATGAGGATATCTCATTGCACTTTTAACTTGCATTTCTCTAAGAATTAGTGATGTTGAGCACCTTTCCATTGCTTTCTGGCCATCTATATGTCTTCTTTGGAGAAATGTCTGTTTAAGTCTTCTACCTATTTTCTGACTGGGTTGTTAGGGTTTGTTTTTTTTAAATCCTGAGCTGCATGAGATGCTTGTATATTTTGGAAATTAATCCCTTGTCAGTTGCTTCAGTGGCAAATATTTTCTCCCATTCTGAGGCTTGTCGGTCGTGAAGATTTACCTCCACGTTTTAGCTCTTAGATGTGGATCTCTGACCCATGTCTGGTTTGCTTTGTGTAGAGTGTGAGCTAGGGCTCCGACTGCACTCTCTTGCATGTGGGTATCCAGTTGTCTCAGCACCGCATATTGAAGAGACTGTTCTCTATGAAATACTCCTGACACTCATCAAAAGCCAATTGGCCGTAAATGTATAGGTTTATTTTTGAACTCTCCATTCTATTTCAAGGATCTATATGCCTATTCTTGTGCCAGCTTGCACTCTATTTCATGGGTCTATATGCCTATTCTTGTGCCAGCTTGCACTCTATTTCATGGGTCTATATGCCTATTCTTGTGCCAGCTTGCACTCTATTTCATGGGTCTCTATGCCTATTCTTGTGCCAGCTTGCACTCTATTTCATGGGTCTCTATGCCTATTCTTGTGCCAGCTTGCACTCTATTTCATGGGTCTATATGCCTATTCTTGTGCCAGCTGCCACACTGCTTTGATTGCTGTAGCTTTGTACTAAGTTTTGAAATTAGCAAGTGCGAGTCTTTCAACTTTTTTTTTCTAGATTGTTTTGGCTATTCTTGGTCCCTTGAGTTTCCATATGAATTTTAGTTTCTCCATTTCTGCCAATAAGCCAGTTTGAATTATGATAAGGATTGAGTTAAATCTGTAGATTTTAATTGGAAAGTATTATCATTTTAAAAATAGTAAAACTTCTTACCCATGAATAGGGTACATCTTTCAGTTAATGTAGATCTTTTATTTTGTTCAACAGTGTGTTGTCATTTTCAGAGATTAAATTCTGCACTTCTTTGTTAATTTATTCCTACGTATTTTATTCTTTTTGACGCAAACTTAATTTGTTTTCTTAGCTGCATTTTTGGATTGGTCATTGCAAGTGTATGTAAATATAATTTATTTCTAACAACTTTACTGAGATATTCATAAACCATACATCTCACTCAAAAGCGTGTGATTCAATGGTAGAAGTAAATCGATTTTTGTATATCCTATATCTTATTAACTTACTGAATTCTTTCATTCTAACAGTTTTGGGTGGATTTCTTCAGAACACAGGATCATATTACCTGTGAAGAGAGATGGTTTTATTTCCTTTTTTAAAATCTGGATTCATTCTCCCCACCCCAACCCTCACCTCCATGAGCACTCCTCAGCCTCGCTGCTAATATCGCTGGGAAGAAACTCCAGCAGCGTGAAAGCTGGGAGAGCAGACATCCTTTTCTCCTTCCTTCTTTTCCTTTCCTTTCCTCTCATTTTCTCTCTCCTTCCTCTTTTCTAGGGGGAAATCATCTGATCTTTCATCAGTAAGTATTATGCTAGCCATGAGTTTTTCACTGAGGTCCTTTATTGGATTGGGGAAATTTCCTTCTATTCCTAATTTGTTGAATGTTTTTATAAAGAAAGTGTGTTGTATTTTTCTCAAATGTTTCTCTCTGCGTCTATTGATTTATGTTATGTCAGTAATAAGGTCCCCTTATTCTTATTCTTAATTTTAGACATTTCAGTCTTTTCTCCTTTTTTCATCAGTTTCACTAAGTTTATCAAATTTGTTATCTTTCCAAAGAACCAACTTTTAGTTTGTATATTTTTCTCTATCAGTTTTCTATTCTCTATTTAATTTTCATTCTATATTTGTTTCTCTTGCTTGCTTTAGCTGTTGCTCATCTTTTCCCCTTAAATGTCTTTAGGTGGAAGTTTAAGTTATTGATTTCAGATTATTCTTCTTTTATAGAATTGGTGTTGATAGCTGCAAATTTCCCTCAAAGTACTGTTTTAGCTATATCCCATAAACGTTCTTATTTTGTGCCTTCAATTTTATTCATCTCACGTTTTCCAATTTTTCTTGTGATTTCTCTCCGATTCATTGATTAAGGAGTATATTAATGCCACCTATCTGCTGATTTCCAGAATGCCTTTTGGTTGTTGATTTATGATTTCGCTTCCTCCTGGTCAGAGAACACTACCTAGTTTCCGTGTTTTCAGTCTGTCGGGCTCATCATCCGCGCGTCGCCTGTTCTGGGGATGCGCCGTGTGCACGTGAGAATGACTTAAGTTCTGCTGCTGCTAAGCACAGCACTCTATGGACGTCCCCTAGGGCACATGGGTTATATTGTTCAGCTCTATTTCCTGTTAATCTTCTGCCCAGTTGTTCTATTACTGAAAGTGAGGTATTAAAGTCTCCAATGATTATTGTCACGTTACTTTTGTCAATTTTGCTCCCTATATTCCGGAACTCTGTTGTCAGATATATATATATATATATATATAGCAGTTGTTATGTCTTCGTGATGGATGGGCCCTTCTTTCATTATAAAATGCCTGTCTTTATCTCTAGTTATTTTTTTTGTTTTAAACCTATTGTCTGATATTATTATAGCCCCTCCAGATTTCTTTTGAGGTGCTGTTCATTTTCTTCATTTTTTTTGTCCTATTCTTTGGATTTCACACTCTCTTTTGACCTATTTTCAAGTTCACTAATTCTTTCTTTATCCAGTTCAAATCCACTCTTGATCCTCTCCAGTGAGTTTTCTAGTTATTTTACTTAAAACTTCACTGATTCCATTAGATTCTTTCTATAATTCCTACTGAAATTCTGTAGATCTGTAGATAGTAAGACATTATTATCATACCCTTTCGCTTCTTTAAGCGTGGTTTCCTCTGGTTCTTTGAGTACACTACTTAAACAATGACTACTTTGAAGTCTTTGTTAAGCCTGACATCTCTCCCTCTCACAGGCAGTTTCTGTTGCCTATTTTTTATCTTGTGTATGAGTCACACTTTCCCGTTGCTTTAAAAGCTACCTAATTGCTGAAATTAGGCACTCCACTCCACATGATACATCGCAGCAACTCTGGATACTGCTCTCGTCCCTCTGTCTCTAAGGCTTGTCATTGCTGCTTGTCTGGTTTTATTTTTTCATTATTACTAACTTTCATTGGCGTATGTTGATTTACAGTGTTCTGTTAGCCCCTGCTCTACGGCAAAGTGGATCAGTTATACACAGACATACACTCCCTCTTTTTAGATTCTTTCCCCACACAGGTCGTTAGAGTGCTGAGTCGTCCCCTGGGTTACACAGCACGTTCTTATCAGCTGCCGTTCGATATGCAGCAGTACGTACCCGCCAGGCCGTCTCCCAGCTCATCCCACCCGCCCACAGCTCTCCAGCCCTCGTTCTCGGCATGCTGTGTCAGCTACAAGAGCCGTGGACATGCAGCTCGACTCTTGTCAGTGGGTGGGCCAGCAGCTCAGTGTGTCAAGTAAATAAAAATGAAGCAAGGGTCTAAGACTTACTAACGCGTACGGAATAATCCTGCTCTGAGACTCCAGGATACACACCTAAGCTAGCTTCGCCTTCTCCCATGCATGCTAATGACCCAGGTCGATCACAGAGGATAAAAGCTGAAACGTGGGCCCATGAGACTCATCACAGCGCCTTGCCACTTCCTTGGCAAGATGTAAGTAGGAAGCTTAGAAGGACAGCTCTGAATGGCGTCCATTCTAAGAGGTTAATGGACATGATCAAGTAGTAATACCTCCCCGTTGCTCCCTGTCCCTCCTTTTTCTCCGCCTTTGGAGTAGGCCCAGGTTTGCCAGAATACAGCAGAATAAGGATGAAAGCTGGAGAGAATACGCCCAGGGCTGTCGTTAGACTTTTTCTGGTAAGAATTACAAATGTTAACCGTGTTCCCTTTACATCACTGCCAGTGATCCAAGCAGAATCAAAGTACAACACAATATAACGTAAAGAGATTTGCCTGGTCAAGCAATTCCAATTTTGGAAATCTATATTACTGAGCATGTAATACACGTACACAAAGATAGGCAAAAAGATACTCAGTGAAGTGTTATTTCAAAGGGAAATATTTGTCCATCAGTAGGAGAAAAATGTACATCAATACAAAAAAGATTCAATAAATGTGAAATGAAAGTGAAGTCGCTCAGTTGTGTCTGACTCTTTGCGACCCCATGGACTGTAACCTACTAGGCTCCTCTGTCCATGGGATTTTCCAGGCAAGAATACTGGAATGGGTTACCATTTCCTTCTCCAGGAGATCTTCCCAACCCAGGGATCAAACCCGGGTCTCCCACATTGTAGGCAGACGCTTTGCCGTCTGAGCCACCAGGGAACCATATGATAAAATACTGTGCGAGGGCATTAATATGGGCAGATATATTGTAAGTCATATTGTTAAGCTTCAGAACAAGACACACAGAAGAAAGAGGTGAAGGAAGGACAAAGGGAGAAAGGAAGAAGAAAAGAAAAGAAAGGAGGAAGGGAAGGGGGAATAAGGAAGAAAGCTGTACTCAGAGGTGCCTTACTTTAGGCTGCTTAAACACATAGGAAAGTTTCTGGATGAAATACTTAACAGTGGATTCTTTTATCCTGTGGAAAATTAAAATGGGTTTGAGGGTAGAGAGGAAAAAGGGAAGATTTTGATATTTTATTAGCTTCTGCGTTGTTCGAATTTTCTGCTCATTGAAAAGTAACTGAGTGCCCATCTTTGGTTCTGCTTTTATCCTCTGTGATTGGCCTCAATTATTAGCCGCATTGGAGGCACCAAGTGAATCTAAGTGCCATCTTCCCTTTACTGAGCCCATCTTTGGATGAAACGTTCCCTTGGTGTCTCCAGTTTTCCTGAAGAGATCTCTAGTCTTTCTCATTCTATCGTTTTCCTCTATTTCTTTGCACTGTTCACTTAAGAAGGCTCTCGTGTCTCTCCCTGCTATTCTCTGGAACTCTGCATTCAGCTGAGTCTGTGGCTCCCTTTCACTTCTCTTCCTTTCTCAGCTATTTGTAAGGTCTCCTCAGACAACCACTTCGTCTTCTTGCATTTCTTTTTCTTTGTGGTGGTTTTAGTCCATCACTGGACGGACTGATGCTAAAGCTGAAATTCCAATACTTTAGCCACCTGACGCAAAGAGCTGACTCACTGGAAAAGACCCCAGTGCTGGGAAAGATTGAAGGCAGGAGGAGAAGGGGGCAACAGAGGATGAGATGGTTGGATGGCATCACCGACTCGATGGACATGAGCCTGAGCAAACTCCGGGAGATAGTAAAGAACAGGGAAGCCTGGCATGCTGTAGTCCACGGGGGTCACAAAAAGTCGGACGCAATTTAACAGCTGAACAACAACAAGTACTGTCGGACTTCCGTGGCGGTCCAGGAGCTGCCGCTCAATGCTCCCAATGGAGAAGGCCAGAGTTCAATTCCCGGTCGGGGAGCTGGTCCTACATGCAACTACCGAAGAGCCCACGGGCCAGCTAAGACCCAGTGCAGCCAAATACACAACATACCTAAAACAAACAAACAAACAAAAAAGGCGACTAAACAGGAAACAAAGAACACTGGTATCACACAGAACTGAGCTGGAAACTCACTCCACCGTGTACTGTGTGACCTGGGCTAAGTGTGTGACCTGGGGTAAGTGGCCTATCCAATTCAGTTTTATCATTGTTACAGTAAAGACAATGCAGCAGCCTTCTGGGATGCTGTATCATGAAATGAGATAAGGTATGAAAAGGCTTCTACCATAGTCTCTGGGAAAAGCTGGCACTCAGAAAATACTTTCGCTTCTGGCTAGATCACTGTCTGTGTGCTGAACTTTTAAGAGCACCTTCTCATATCACTGACACTAAAACACAAACGCTACTGCTAATAATAACAAAACCTAGTATTTACTGAGCTCCCATCAGGTGTCACTCTCCCATGTGTTTTATAGGTATCCTCTCATTTAGACCCCTATGAGATAGACAGCATTATTATCCCAATATTAAGGATAAGGGCAGAGACACAACTTATCACCAAGTTTTTTTTTGTCTTTTGGCCATGGGATCTTAGTGACCCAACCAGGGGTTGAACCCAGGCCCAGCAGTGAGAGCCTAGAGTCCTAACCACTGGACCCGCAGAGAATTTCCGAAGACCAAGTTTCTAAGACTCCAAAGTTATCATTCTTAACAACTATGCTTTGCTCACTGACATTTTTAAAGACTTTGATATATCAGTAAATTGCTTTACCAATTCAAGCTGGATTTAGAAAAGGCAGAGGAACCAGAGATCAAATTGCCAACATCTGCTGGATCATCGAAAAAGCAAGAGAATTCCAGAAAAACATCTACTTCTGCTTTATCAACTATGTCAAAGCCTTTGACTGTGTGGGTCACAATAAACTGTGGAAAATTCTTCAAGAGATGGGAATACCAGACCACCTGACCTGCCTCTTGAAAAAGCTGTATGCAGGTCAAGAAGCAACAGTTAGAACTGGACATGGAACAACAGACTGGTTCCAGATAGGGAGAGGAGTACGTCAAGGCTGTATATTGTCACCCTGCTTATTTAACTTCTATGCAGAGTACATCATGGGAAATGCTGGGCTGGAAGAAGCACAAGCTGGAATCAAGATTGCTGGGAGAAATATCAATAACTTCAAATATGCAGATGACACCACCCTTATGAGAGAAAGTGAAGAAGAACTAAAGATCCTCTTAATGAGAGGAGAGTAAAAAAGTCGGCTTAAAGCTCAACACTCAGAAAACGAAGATCATGGCATTTGGTCCCATCACTTCATGGGAAATAGATGGGGAAACAATGGAAACAGTGAGACTTTATTTTGGGGCTCCAAAATCACTGCAGATAGTGAGTGCAGTCATGAAATTAAAAGATGCTTACTCCTTGGAGGAAAAGTTATCACCAACCTAGACAGCATATTAAAAAGCAGAGACATTACTTTGCCAACAAAGGTCCATCTAGTCAAAGCTATGGTTTTTCCAGCAGTCATGTATGGATGTGAGAGTTGGACTATAAAGAAAGCTGAGCACCGAAGACTTGATACTTTTGAACTGTGATGTTGGAGAAAACTCTTGAGAGTCCCTTGGACCGCAAGGAGATCCAACCAGTTCATCCTAAATGAAATCAGTCCTGAGTGTTCATTGGAAGGACTAATGCTGAAGCTGAAACTCCAATACTTTGGCCACCTGATGTGAAGAACTGACTCACTAGAAAAGACCCTGATGCTGGGAAAGATTGAAGGCGGGAGAAGAAGGGGACAACAGAGAATGAGATGGCTGGATGACATCACCGACTGAAAGGACATGAGTTCGAGTAAGCTCCGGGAGTGAGTGATGGACAAGGAGGCCTGGCATACTGCAGTCCATGGGGTCACAAAGAGCTGGACATAACTGAGGGACTGAACTGAACTCACCAATTTAGACATCTCTCAGCAATGTATGAACATCTTTCAGCACACTATTAGTTATCAGCATTGGAAATTTTTGGCTACTTTGATAAGCTCCTAGAGTGAGAGTACTTTATTATCATTTGCATTTTAATTTTTTTATTACTGGCAAGAGTAAACAGTTTTGCATAAATGTATTAGTTGTATAACTTTTTATCACTAATTTATGGTAATAAAGTCTTCTGAGCATACATTACATGAACTTTTCGTATAATAAATGCTTTAACCATTTGTCATCTTTGCTATAATTTTGCCACTTTGTGTGTGTCTCATTTTATCTTGGTTACTTGCATGAAGAAATTTTAAATGTTGGTGTAATCTAGTGTGCCTTTTCTTTTTTTAATTTATTTTTATGACTTAAAAGTTTGTANTTGTACGTTAAAAAAAAAAAAAAGACTAAAGACAGGCCACAGACTTAAAGAAAATATTTGCAAGATAGTTACCTGAAGAAGGATTATTATCCAAAATATATGAAGAAATCTTAAACCTCAACAATAAGAAAACAAATAATGCAAGTTAAAAATGGACCAAAGACCTGATCAGACACCTCACAGAAGAAGATACACAAGTGACAGTTAAAGATATGAGATAAGCACTTATCAGTGGAACACCCTTACACAGCTCCTAGAATGAGCGAAATCCAAAACACCAACAACACCAGTGTTGCTGAGGATGTAGCAGCAGGAGCTCTCTCACTCGTTACTAATGGGAATGCAAATGGCACAGACACTTTGGAAGGCAGTTTGGCAGCTTTTTACAAAACTAACCATACTCTTACCATATGATTCAATAAACACACTCTTTGGTATTTCCCCAAATGACTTTGAAAATTTATGTCCTCACAATACTTGCATGAATGAGTGTTTACAGCTGCTTTATTCAAAACTTTTAAAATTTGGAAGTAACCAGAACAAATAATTCTAAAATTTGCATGGAAACACAAAAGAGCCCAAATAGCCAGGTCAACCTTGATAAAGAACAAATCTGGAAGTATCCCGTTTACTGGTTTCAACTATACGACAAAGTTACAGCAATCAAAACCGCTAGCTACTGACACAAAAGGAAACAAATAAACCAATGGATCAGAAGAGAGACCAGAAATAAACCACATACAAAAATAAATTCAAAATGGACTAAGGACTTAAATGTTTAAGTCCTGAAACCATAAACCTTCTAGAAGGATATGTAGGCAGTACACTCTTTGACAACAGTCTTAGCAATTGGCAGGGGCAGGGAGTGGGGTAGGATCTGTCTTCTCAGGAAAGGAAACAAAAGTGAAAATAAACGGAACTACATCAAACTAAAAAGTTTTTCACAGCAAAGCAAACTATCAGAACAAAAAGGCAGACTACTGCATGGGAGAAGACATTTGCAAAAGATACATCCAATAAGAGGTTAATATCCAAATTATACAGAGAAGTCATAAAGCTCAACATCAGGAAACTTTACGCTGGTCCAGTGGTTAAGACTGTGCTTTCACTGCCAAGGGCTTTGGTTTGATCCTTGGTGAATGAACTAAGATCCCATAAGCTGCAAGGCATGGACACAAAAATAAATAGATAAAATAATCTAGGCAGCAAAAAAACAACTTGATTTAAAAATCGGCAGAGGACCTGAATGTTTTCAAAGAAGACATACAGATGGCTAAAGACACATGAAAAGATATTCAACATCACTAATCATCACTAAAATCGAAACTACAATGAGATNAGCACCGAAGAATTGATGCTTTTGAAGTGTGGTATTGGAGAAGACTCTTGAGGGTCCCTTGGACTGCAAGGAGATCCAACAAGTCCATTCTGAAGGTGATCAGCCCTGGGATTTCTTTGGAAGGAATGATGCTAAAGCTGAAGCTCCAGTACTTTGGCCACCTCATGAGAAGAGTTGACTCATTGGAAAAGACTCTGTTGCTGGGAGAGATTGGGGGCAAGAGGAGAAGGGGACGACAGAGGATGAGATGGCTGGATGGCATCACTGACTCAATGGACGCGAGTCTGAGTGAACTCCGGGAGTTGGTGATGGACAGGGAGGACTGGCGTGCTGTGATTCATGGGTCGCAAAGAGTTGGACACGACTGAGCGACTGAACTGAACTGAACTGATCATCAAAAGGACAGCTAGTGTTGGTGAGGATGTAGAGAAAAGGAAACCGTCATGCACTGTTAGTGGGAATGTAAATTGGTACAGCCGCTATGGAAAACACTTTGGAGCTTCCTCAAAAAATTAAAAATAGAGCTGCCATCTGATCAAGCAACTTCACTTGTAAATACTTCCCAAGAAAAGCAAAAAACTAATTTGAAAAGATATGTATTTGCACACCAATATTCATTGTAGCATTATTTACAATAGCCAAGATATGGATGCACCTTAAGTTGAAAAATAAAAGTCTTGCCATTTGCAACAACATGGATGGATCTAGAGGGCATTATGCTAAGTGAAATAAGACAGAAAAAGAAAAATAATGCATGATATCACTGATATGTGGAAACTAAAAATCAAGCAAAAGAAAATAAAAACAAACTCACAGATAGTAGGAATAAAGGGGTAGTTAGTTGCCAGAGGGGAAGGGGATAGGGAGGGATAAATAGGTGAAGGGGACTAAGCGATATGAATTTCCAGTTATGAAATAAAGAAGCCACAAGAATGACTTCCAGCACAGGCATGTGGTCAGTAATATTTCAGTAACTTACTATGGAGATAGCTGGCTACCAGACTTAGCACCCTGACCATTTCATAATGCGTGCGATGTCAGATCACTATGGAGGACACCTGAAACATTGTCTGTCAACCATATTTCAATGTTATTAAAAAGTTCATAATCTATTGACACTTTTTAATCATGGAAAATCATTAGAGACTAAGGTGAAAATGCAGTTGACCCTCAAACAACATGGGTTTTCATGGTGCATGGGTCCACTTCTATGAGGATTTTCTCCAATAAATATGTACCACAGTATAACACAATCCGCGGGTGGTTGAATCTGCAGATGTGGAAACTCAGATACAGAAAGACGGCTGTAAAGCTATATGGTTACTTTTTTACTGTGTGTAGCATCGGAGCACCTAACCCCACCTTGTTCAAGGATTAGCTCTATATAGTTGAAGCCTAAATTGCTTGGTTGAAATAAATATTATAGGAATTGAGGTCTAGGCAGACACTGACTAGATTTGACATTTCAAAGAAGCTTCCCAAGAGGTTAGGCTTGATTAGAAAAGCAAAAATGTCCTTTAACAGGTGAATGAATAAACAAACTATGGTATATTCATACAATGGAATCTTATTCAGTAATTTTTTTGTTTGTTTTTTTAGGGAAGACATGAATTTATTCAGATTCAGAGAAGCACGCTCGACAAACAGAGTTCGGGCCATCACAGATGGTAAATGGTTCGGGGGCGGTGGGGGGGGGGGTCGCTTATTCAGCAATTAAAAAAAAAAGAAAAAGAGCTATCAAGTCATTAAAAGACATGAAGGAAACAAATGCATACTGCTAAATGAAATAAGACAATCTGAAAAACGTACACGAGTCTAACTATAGACATTTTGAAAGAGGCAAAACTCCGGAGGCAGTAAAAACAAACAACGCCAAAAATCACAAAGTCACAACAGAAAGGTCACTGCCAAGGGTTAGGCAGGAAGGCCTGAGAGGGGCTCAGGAGTCTAAAGCAGTGAAAGCTTTCTGTGGGATACTGCAACAGGGGAGACACCATCCATTTGTCAAACCCACAGAAAGAGAAACTCACCCAGAGAGGGATCCCTTATGCAAACGATGGACTTTAGTTAATAACAGTGTATCAACCAATGTTGGCTCGTGAATACATGATATTAACAATGGAGGAAACTGATTTGGGGGTGGAGGGCTGGGGGTAAGTAGGGAGACAGTAAGTGATGGGGTATCTGGAAGCTCTCTGTACTTTCCAGATTTTTTGTAACTTCTCTGAAAAGCATATCATTACTTTTTTCCAAAGAGTTTGCAAGCTCTTCTCCCCCAAATCCAATATTCACCTGTTTTTAAATATAACCTAAAAAATATAAATATATTTAGATATAACTATAAAAGCTAAGAAAATGGGGACTTCCCTGGTGGTCCAGTGGTTAATAACCCACATTTCAATGCAGGGGACGAAGGTTCAATCCCTGGTTGGGGAACCAAGATCCCACATGCCACAGGGCAACTAAGCTCACACATAGCAACGAAGACTCAGCACAGTCAAAACAATACATCTAAAAATCTAAGTAAATGAAGTATGTGGTGTGAGAGGAAAAAACCTTTAGGTTTTTCTTTTCCTGAGTGTTAACTCCATCATCTCAACACCATCTACCGACTTTTCTTCCCTCTGCTTTGCGATGCTTCATAATAGCCTTATGTACAGAAGGACCTATTTCTCTGCTAACTCATTTAACGTTCTGAATTACAATTTCAAAATGATCTACTCATCCCCCAGTAAGTTTCTTTATTCTTAGCTTTCCGGGTCCCCAGTTGCTGCAGTGAACTTCAGAAACAACTCTATTTCCTTTCCGATCATAGACTATCAGAGCTGATACGAACCTGAATGACAATACCCGAATGACTCACTTTCCGGATGAGGAAACTGAGGGCCTCCAGTACATAGACTAAAGTGCGGTCATGCAACAGGGTAGAGAAAGCAGTAGTACCTCAGTGTTTACCCCCTGTGTCAAAAGGTAATCTAAATCTTCCAATTTTTCAAATGGTTTAACACTAGAACATTTCAGAGACGTGTCCATTGATTAATTGGGCTGTTCAGTTCAGTTCAGTCACTCAGTCGTGTCCAACTCTTTGCGACCCCATGAATCGCAGCACGCCAGGCCTCCCTGTCCATCACCATCTCCCGGAGTTCACTCAGACTCACGTCCATCGAGTCCCTGATGCCATCCAGCCATCTCATTCTCGGTCGTCCCCTTCTCCTCCTGCCCCCAATCCCTCCCAGCATCAGAGTCTTTTCCAATGAGTCAACTCTTCGCATCAGGTGGCCAAAGTACTGGAGTTTCAGCTTCAGCATCATTCCTTCCAAAGAAATCCCAGGGCTGATCTCCTTCAGAATGGACTGGTTGGATCTCCTTGCAGTCCAAGGGACTCTCAAGAGTCTTCTCCAACACCACAGTTCAAAAGCATCAATTCTTCGGCGCTCAGCCTTCTTCACAGTCCAACTCTCACATCCATACATGACCATAGGAAAAACCATAGCCTTGACTAGATGGATAAAGGACAGAAATGGTATGGACCTAACAGAAGCAGAAGATATTAAGAAGAGGTGGCAAGAATACACAGAAGACCTGTACAAAAAAGATCTTCACGACCCAGACAATCATGATGTGATCACTAATCTAGAGCCAGACATCCTGGAATGTGAAGTCAAGTGGGCCTTAGAAAGCATCACTACGAACAAAGCTAGTGGAGGTGATGGAATTCCAGTTGAGCTGTTTCAAATCCTGAAAGATGCTGCTGTGAAAGTGCTGCACTCAATATGCCAGCAAATTTGGAAAACTCAGCAGTGGCCACAGGACTGGAAAAAGTCAGTTTTCATTCCAATTCCAAAGAAAGGCAATGCCAAAGAATTGGGCTGTAGCAGGCCAAAAAAAGGGGACCCATTATGCAAGTGAACCTCAGGAAATCTCAGAGAAGACAGAACACTGGAGATCTATTTGCGCCCATCCCTTAGCCTAGTCTCTGAGTTCTAGAATGGAGGGAACTATAAGAAACGGGAAAAGTAGATGGATAAAGCCACTCTTGAGCAGGGCTAGGTGGGTAGAGGGTCGTGACTAGAGCCGAACATCCAGAGTTGGGCGCCGAGGACTTCTACTTACCAAAGGAAGAAATTTTATTGCAATTTCAAGGCAGGAACAGCACGGGAAAAAGACAGCAGTGGTCTGAACAGAGGTGCCAAAGGGGAAATCACTGCAGCCACGGCAGAAAGAACAAGTACAAAGGAGGCAATTCTCCTGAGAATTCAGCATACCAATGGCAACCTGGGTTGGGGTTCACAGTCCCAAACGCTGATGTAATATTTACTCAAGCCTGGAGTCTCTCAGAGGATGTGGTGCAGGATTTTGTTCTAATATTAACAAAACAGACCTCCTCCTCCTCGGGACAGAACAAGGGTTGCTTCCATTGATCCTGTTTACCCACACTTCATTGTAGTACCCTGCTTGTATGCAAACCCTCTGAAGGATTTTCATTAGGTAGCACAACTTCTGTATGTGGTAAGACACTCCCGTAGAAATGGCCTTTCTTGAAAAAAGTTCGGTTCCAGTGTATCAAGAGCCTTGAAAATGCCCTTAGCTTTTGACCCAGAAATTCGTCTTCTGAGGAAACAGTCCAGATTGCAAAGATTTACGCACAAAGGTGTTTATTACAGCGTATTTATAATACTATACAGAAGTAGCAGACCTAAGTATCCAACAACTGGGCAGAAGTTGAATAAATAATGGTTTGATTAAATACCATGCAGCCATGAAAAACCAAAACAAAATATGGTCTTGAAGAATTAACTGGGAAATATTATAAAACAATGTTAGACAAGAGAAGCGGGCAGCTGCGTTGTTGGTATTGTATAAGCTCTACTGTGCTTTTTGTTTTAATAGGAAAATACTAGATGGAAGCATGCCTCCAGATGACAGGACCCAAGATTATAATTGACTTATATAGCTTCTGCTTAAAAACAAAAAAAACACACTTTCTGTACTTTCTAAATTGTTTTCAACTATGATATTTTTTAAAATGCTTAAAGCCAGTAAAAGCAATTAATTAAAATCAAGTTACTCAGTGACCTTCTCCACTCTGCCACCAGTTTTAAACCTCAAGAATGTACCTGGACTTGCCAGCATTTTAGGAGCAACCTCACAAACCTGTTTACTGTACCTTCTACCCCGTCCACAAGGCCATCTAACTCAGAACCACTGGCTACCCACCGGAATCACGCCTCTGAGATGAGACGAGCATGCGTAAGCCAGGGCATCTTGCTCTGGGCGCGGATCTGCATCCCCAGAAGCAGGGCGTTTCCATTCGAGACTGGGGAAAGCGACTGCATAGAGAATGGGTTTCAGACCAAAGAAAAGGGAGCAAAGTGGCTTCCTTGGACATGACTTGGCTGTCTAAGTTTAGGACTTTCCTGGAAATGAGACCTAACTCCACTATCAGACTCCAGAGCTTCTCCAACAATGGTGGGGGCAGGGCACGGCTTCACCATAGCCCTAGAGGACCAGGATCCAGAGTGTGAACCACTGTAGCCACAGGAATTCCAGTGGAGCTCTTTCAAGTCCTGAAAGATGATGCTGTGAAAGTGCTGCACTCAATATGCCAGCAAATTTGGAAAACTCAGCAGTGGCCGCAGGAATGAAAAAGGTCAGCTTTGATTCCAATCCCAAAGAAAGGCAATGCCAAAGAATGCTCAAACTACCGCACAATTGCACTCATCTCACACACTAATAAAGTAATGCTTGAAATTCTCCAAGCCAGGCTTCAGCAATATGTGCACCATGAACTTCCAGATGTTCAAGCTGGTTTTAGAAAAGGCAGAGGAACCAGAAATAAATTGCCAACATAAGCTGGATCATGGAAAAAGCAAGAGAGTTCCAGAAAAACATCTCTTTCTGCTTTATTGACTATACCAAAGCCTTTGACTGTGTGGATCACAATAAACTGTGGAAAATTCTGAAAGAGATGGGAATACCAGACCACCTGACCTGCCTCATGAGAAACCTATATACAGGTCAGGAAGCAACAGTTAGAACTGGACATGGAACAACAGACTGGTTCCAAATAGGAAAAGGAGGACGTCAAGGCTGTATATTGTCACCCTGCTTATTTAACTTCTGTGCAGAGTACATCATGAGAAACACTGGGCTGGAAGAAGCACAAGCTGGAATCAAGATTGCCGGGAGAAATATCAATAACCTCAGATATGCAGATGACACCACCCTTATGGCAGAAAGTGAAGAGGAGCTAAAAAGCCTCTTGATGAAAGTGAAAGAGGAGAGTGAAAAAGTTGGCTTAAAGCTCAACATTCAGAAAATGAAGATCATGGCATTTGGTCCCATCACTTCATGGGAAATAGATGGAGAAACAGTGGAAACAATGTCAGACTTTATTTTGGGGGGCTCCAAAATCACTGCGGATGGTGATTGCAGCCATGAAATTAAAAGACACTTACTCCTTGGAAGGAAAGTTGTGACCAAACTAGATAGCATATTCAAAAGCAGAGACCTTTGTCAACAAAGGTCCATCTAGTCGAGGCTATGGTTTTTCTGGTAGTCACGTATGGATGTGAGAGTTGGACTGTGAAGAAAGCTGAGCGCCGAAGAATTGATGCTTTAGAATTGTGGTGTTGGAGAAGACTCTTGAGAGTCCCTTGGACTGGAAGGACTGATGCTGAAGCTGAAACTCCAATACTTTGGCCACCTAATGTGAAGAGCTGACTTATTGGAAAAGACTCTGATGCTGGGAGGGATTGGGGGCAGGAGGAGAAGGGGACAGCAGAGGATGAGATGGCTGGATGGCATCACTGACTCGATGGACATGAGTCTGAGTGAACTCCGAGAGTTGGTGTTGGACAGGCAGGCCTGGCGTGCTGCCATTCATGGGGTCGCAAAGAGTCAGACATGACTGAGCAACTGAACTGAACTGAGCCACAGGTAAGTAACTGAGAGGGGAAGATGAGACAGACGGTGAAGATAAAGTGAGTCTCTAGAGCACACTTCTTCAAATTTTACCGCACTTAAGAATTAACCGGCTTCCCTGGTGGCTAAGAGGTTAAAGCGTCTGCCTCCAATGCGGGAGACCCGGGTTCGATCCCTGGGTCGGGAAGATCCCCTGGAGAAGGAAATGGTAACCCACTCCAGTATTCTTGCCTGGAGAATCCCATGGACAGAGAAGCCTGGTAGGCTACAGTCCACGGGGTCGCAAAGAGTCGGACACAACTGAGCGACTTCACTTTCACTTTCTAAGAATTAACCAGGAGCCTGCTTAAATTCTTGATTCCCAAGCTCTACCACCAAAAATTCTGATTTAATAGGGTAGAGCCTGATTTGCAGTAGAGCCAAAGAACAGTGCATTTTTATCAAGCAATCCCATCACCACCACCCCCAAAAGGGTGTGGTGAGCACACCCGATGTGGTGAGCACAGCTTTAAAAATCTAGAAGCTCTGAAATTATAGGCAAAACACTGTGCGTGTGTATGTGTGTGTGTGTGCACGCGCGTGCACTTTTCTGGAGAAAGTTCATCACTATCATCAGATTCTCATGGAGTCATGCAATTCAAGAGGGCTAAGACCTATCTTGAGGAGCACAAAAAGAATTAGGGAAGCTTCACTCAGGCGTCAAGTCAGAGGAGCAAGGACAACAGTAANAAAACAAAAAAAAAAAAAAAAAAAAAAAGGAACAAAAACCAACAAACTCTTAGAAACCCAGCAAAACCAAGGACAAGCGAAGTCAAAGTCGGTGAGCTGGAGGAGACCGAGGATGAACCGAAGTCATTTTCACCTGTGGGTCTGGATGGTTAGCAGCTTGCGTTTATTAGCCCCCGGACCATGGTGGGTGGATGTGTGGGGTCGGGGGGTCCGGGGGACATCAGCCACGGGGACAGTTACGGGAGGGAAGGTCAGTGTGTTTGCCTCAGCAGAGATCGCAAGGTTGTGGAGACGGGGGAGGAAAAGGTGGTTACCAGCTGGGTTTTACAGTCTGCAGTTCGGCTGCTGCAAGGAGCTAGAGTCCCCGCAGCAGCAGGTGTAGGGGGCACACCCGAGGCAGCTCAGCCTCGAAGGGGCAGCAATGACGGAAGAGGCCGCCGTCCCCGACTCCCCGACACCATCAGTCACGGCGCACAGCAGGGCCAGACCAGAGGCTGTGAGGGGAGACACGGCCTTCAGCAAGGAGGCCTCCTGGAGCCCTGCCGAGAGCGGGGTCGCAGAGGGGGCCAGGGTTCCAGCCCGCACTCTAGAAGATGCTCAGAGACACCGGCTCGGTTAGAAGAGGGAGCATCATTTCCACACCCTCTTCGTGGTCCTTGGCAGCCTGGGAAATGACTATCACAAATTATTATCATAAAAGGTTTACCTCCTGGGAATCTGGGGGAGAAGGGAAACACGTAGATGTGTGGCTGAGTCCTTTTGCTGTCCACTGAAACTATCGAAATGTGGTTAATCGGTTATACTCCAATATAGAATAAAAAGTTTAAAAAAAAGTTTACCTCCTGGATCAAATTCTCGTTAACTAAATTCCCCTGAAAGCAAACTTCTCATTCCATTTGTGATACCACAGCAGTTTCATAGCTTATTTCCCTACTTTCAGTCTTTTGCACCAGAGCTCAAGGGATAGTCTTTAATTGTTCCCCAATAGAGACTTTTTAAGCTTTAAAATCCTGTTTTTAAATGAAATTTATTAAATTGGAAGCCCCATTTAATAAAAGTTGGAAGCAAAACGCTCTTATTAAAATGCATCGGTGAGCTGATGTCCCCTGTGCTGGGCACCACTCTGCCATCCCTATAGCTGCTCTGGAGGCGAAATAGATGGGGAAACAGTGGAAACACCACAGAGCCGTAGGTGTCCCGGGTGGTGTGAAACCCACTGGCCCGCTTCCAGCAGCAAAAGTCCTTATAACCCAAGCGTTACAGCTGCGCCTCCACCCCCCTTCCTAGTACCATTTCCTGACACTCTCTCTCTGCACCCCTGTGCCTCAAATACCTAGAACAATTAGGTCCCAAATGGCTTTTCACTATTTGTCAAAACTTCTGATTACAAGGAGTTTCAAACATACATAAAAACCCAAGCAACTATTATAATAAACCTCCATCTACCCATAACCCAGTTTTAATAGTTATCAGCTTACAGCCAATTTTGTTTCGTTTCTACCTCCCTATCGTAGCAATTAAATAATATTGACTTCCACACGACTTGGAAGTAAATTTCCTCCTAACGTTCCCTTCGCTAGAACTTCATGACATCGCTCGGTTTGACAAGGAATTAATTATAACCATCAATACCAGTAAATGTGAACCTCAGTGGCTCAGAGGTTAAAGAGTCTGCCTACAATTCGAGAGACCCAGGTTCTATCCCTGGGTCGGGAAGATTCCCTGGAGAAGGAAATGGCAACCCACTCCAGTATTCTTGCCTGGAGAATCCCATGGACGGAGAAGCCTGGTGGGCTACAGTCCACGGGGTCACAGAGTCGTAAACGACTAAGCGACTTAACTTTCACTTTCACAATACCAGTGTCACATCTGAAAAATAATCTCTTAGTAAAAATCAAGTATCTAGAGTTCAAATAACACTAGATTTGAGCTAGTGTTCCAGTTTTCTCATTAAATGTTTTCATATCATGATCGGAGAAATTTTCATGCATTGTGATCGATGTGTTTTAATCTAGAGATCGTTATCTTTCAGCGTACAGGTAGGCATGCTTCCATCTTTTTCCCTTCTTTCAATTAACTTATTTTATTTTATTTTATTTTTTTAAACTATCCAAATGTTTATTTAAGGCAAATTAAAGTGCTTTTTTTTTAAATTTTTATTTTAACTTTAGTTTACTTTACAATACTGTATTGCTTTTGCCAAACATTGACATGAATTCACCACGAGTGTACATGCGTTCCCAAACATGAATCCCCTCCCAACTCCCACCCCATAACATCTCTCTGGGTCCTCCCCATGCACCAGCCCCAAGCATTCTGCATCCTGCATTGGACATAGACTGGTCAATTAACTTATTTTAAAAATCAGGTTGTTTTGTAATTCTTACCCCATTTTGCTAATTCCGTCCCCCTGTAGTTTTAACATTTCCCACATCCTCTGTATTTCCTATAAAATAGTAATCAGATAAAGAGGTTGGATTTGGCTTTGGTTTTGAAAAACCACTTTGTAATGCTATCTGATTCTCCTTTTGTGATGTTAGCAACGGCTGATCCTCAGTGCTCAGGTCAGTTCAGTTCAGTCGCTCAGTCGTGTCCAACTCTTTGCGACCCCATGAATCGCAGCAAGCCAGGCCTCCCTGTTCATCACCATCTCCCGGAGTTCACTCAGACTCACGTCCACTGAGTCCGTGATGCCATCCAGCCATCTCATCCTCTGTCGTCCCCTTCTCCTTCTGCCCCCAATCCCTCCCAGCATCAGAGCCTTTCCAATGAGTCAACTCTTTGCATGAGGTGGCCAAAGTACTGGAGTTTCAGCTTCAGCATCATTCCTTCCAAAGAAATCCCAGGGCTGATCACCTTCAGAATGGACTGGTTGGATCTCCTTGCAGTCCAAGGGACCCTCAAGAGTCTTCTCCAACACCACAGTTCAAAAGCATCAATTCTTCGGTGCTCAGCCTTCTTCACAGTCCAACTCTCTCATCCATACATGACCACAGGAAAAACCATAGCCTTGACTAGACGGACCTTAGTCGGCAAAGTAATGTCTCTGCTTTTGAATATGCTATCTAGGTTGGTCATAACTCTTCTTCCAAGGAGTAAGCGTCTTTTAATTTCATGGCTGCAGTCACCATCTGCAGTGATTTTGGAGCCCCCCAAAATAAAGTCTGACACTGTTTCCACTGCTCAAGATCTGTTTATTCAGGATTGCAAAATGGCAGTATCTCAATCACTCCGTTTGTTCAGTGAAATGTTTTCATAAAGTAATCTCCCCCTCACCCGCGAGGATGCCCACCCCGCAACACTTCTGCGTGTTATTCTGTCAGCCTGGCATGACACATCTCCTCCAGCTGACAGAACGCTAGCTATCCTTTCAGACCAACCTAAACATCACCTCAGTGAAGCTTGCCCTCCCTGCCAGCAGAGTTCACCCTTCTTCTAACGTTAGAAACATATCATTATAATAACACTTATCTCACTGATTCACAAATTTAATGCCTCTATCCCTGGGACTCAAAGCAGAAACAGCCTTTGACCCTAGCATCTGGGTATTTACTGAACAAATATGTGCAGGGTTTCACTTTCAGTTCAGTTCAGTCACTCAGTCGTGTCCGACTCTTTGCGACCCCGTGAACTGCAGCATGTCAGGCCTTCCTGTCCATCACCAACTCCTGGAGTTCACTCAAACGCATGTCCATCAAGTCGGTGATGCCATCCAGCCATCTCATCCTCTGCCGTCCCCTTTTCCTCCTGCCCTCAATCTTTCCCAGCATCAGGGTCTTTTCCAATGAGTCAGCTCTTCACATGAGGTGGCCAAAGTATTGGAGTTTCAGCTTCAACATCAGTCCTTCCAATGAACACCCAGGACTGATCTCCTTTAGGATGGACTGGTTGGATCTCCTTGAAGTTCAAGGGACTCTCAAGAGTCTTCTCCAACACCACAGTTCAAAAGCATCAATTCTTCTGCGCTCAGCTTTCTTCACAGTCCAACTCTCACATCCATATATGAAAAGTCATTATATAGGTGACATTATATAACATACAAGTTACAAAGCAACTTGCAATGAGATAACCATCACTAGAATAAGAGCAGAATTCAAGACACATTACAAGTAAAGGTGGAGTAGAGCTGAGTTACCAAGTGTCCACCATCAAACTTTAACCCGACCGCGAGGAGACCTTGGGGCCTACCTTTTAAAAAATACAAAGAAGATATGGCAAGAATCAGGTTGAACCAGGTTTCTTCCTGGGAATTCCATCAGCAACAAGTCAGAAGCAAGCTAAATCTGAACCCTGGTGGTACATCAGTATTTAAAAAGGGAAAGTAGGTCCTGAAACAGGAAAAGAAGAACTAGAGAAGTCATTTCCTAGAATGCTGGTGATGAAACTAGAGAACTCTCTGGCTGGGGAGCAATTCTTTTTTTTTTTAAAGAAGCTGCATGGTTTCCTAAGGCAAAGAGAAATAACGAGCCTCAGAGAGTGGATTTGCCTTGATGTTTCATTTTTGGATTTATTTTTTCCTTCTGATCTTTTATGCTATTTATTTCAGCCTTGCTCTGGGGTTTGGAAACACAGAGGGTATAGACTCAATATTCTTTATTTTTTTTATTACATTTCATTTTAACTGTTCTTCCTCTGATGTAAAACTAAGGTTCCAAATCCTGAAGGACTCCAGGAGTCAGCAGTTCAGTCAGCAAGGTATAAAAATATTCTATCCTGAACTTCTTGTCTTTATATCAGGTTGACCAATCCACACACAGGAGCACATAATTTTTATTTACATTTTAACATTGCTTTGATGGAGATTATCTTGGACCTGTTCTCTACCACTACTTACATTTCACTGGCTCTTCTTGTTCTGAACACGCTTTGTCCCAGAATTGTCCCAGAGGAAGGCTCCTCAGCTCCCTGGAACTGTCTTATAGAGGAAGGCTCCTCAGCACCCCTGAACTGTATTATAGAGGAAGGCTCCTCAGCACCCCTGAACTGTATTATAGAGGAAGGCTCCTCAGCGTCCCCGATCTGTCTTATAGAGGAAGGCTCCTCATTGCCCCTCAAACGCAGGGCCCCTGATGTGTACTGTAGAGGAAGGCTCTTCGCCCCTCCCTGTAAACTCTTCCCTGGAAGCTGAGATTGTTCTATCAGAGAAAGGGTCAGATCTGAGACCCCATCTGCTTTTTTGCCTTCTTCCTTGTCTACTTGCTTTAAGGTGATAAGCTCTGTTTTTTTAGTGGTTATTCTAACTAATACATGTTTCACAAAAGTCATAGCTACTCAATATCCTCATTTTCCTCCTGAATATGAAAACATGGAAATTAGTGTTCTGGTCAACCCAAGTTACGTGCTATTGTCCAGGACTTTAATTCTCGTCCATATTTCCCTTCCACAAACTACATATTTTTTTTAACAGTTAATGGTAACTTACCAACGTTATTCACCACTTTGTTCCATGTTCCTTCTTGCCTCTCATTTTCCGTATCTTTTTCCTTCTGCCTCCTGAATCCTGTATTATTACCACCTGTGCAAACTCTGCTTTTGTCTGAAAACCTTTCTAATTAACCCTCTTAAAAAATAAAAAGTTTTAATAAGTGTCAGCTTCCATGATAACCATTTTTTTGTTAATAGGATGCAGCTTAAGAACCCCAGTGTTTGCTGGCTTGTTAACAAGTCACCCAGCTGGGCTGGTTTCTAATGCCTATCTGCATTTTACGTCTAGCTGCTCAAGAGAGAATTTCACCTCAGTCTCTAGATATGAGTTGCCTTATATCTTGCTTGGAATTCACTGGGATACGTTCAGTGCTTTTCATCAAACCTGAAAATGCACCAACGGTGACCTCCTTAGATGTCACCTCGTCTCCTCCTGGAGCTCGATACAACACTAGGTCCTAGTCTTGTCTGCTTCTCAGCTTCGTCGCCGTTTTCTGTGCTTCCTTTCTGTCTCTTTGGAGAGCATTCTGTACAATTTCTTGATCGTCCAATTCAGTAGAACCCCCTCAGTTGCTCCAATCAACTTAATCTTCATTTTTATTTCAAATTTGTGTTTGTCACTTCTTATGCAGAAAAGCTTTTTTTCCCAGAAAAAATCTGCTGGGTCATCTTTTGTCATTTCTTACCATCAGACTTCAGTTCATCAAAAAGTTTTCTTTGGCCCCTTGTCCACTCATGGTGTCTTATTTCTTACGCATCTTATAATTTTTAAGCAGGGCCGTTCGTGTGTTTGGGGAGTTTATATACAGGATTTGAGGCCTTCAAGGGATTGCATCTGCTTCTGGAAATCAGCTGAAGGCACAAGCAACTGTAAGATAGAGTAGGGGGTCCAGAAAAGAACCAGATACAGCTTTTGGACATAAAAGAAGCCATTTCAGGCCTAAGCCATTTGGTGACCCGCGCCTGGCCACTTGCTTACGCTTACACAGGCCGCAGTGATAATGGTCTAAAGGGAACGGAACAGACTGCTATCCTGCAAGAGAAGCCACGAGAACAAAAGCAGCGCGTCAGCTGTGGAGACTTCCAGGGCTAACAGTCTGAAGCTCTTTCTTGAGCTGTTTTTCAGAATTTAGTCCTCCACCCCTTTCAGGGCACTCAACTACCAGAACTGGAACCCAGGGGATAATGATTGACTTTAACTGGCTTCAATCAACTAAAGCTTGGAGTCTGTCAACCCTAGCCCCAATTCTAGGAGGAATCCACACGCTCAAACCCCTTCGTGAAGATGCTGTGTACCCTTAGCTTAAAACTTCCCCAGTTTTTCTGTTCAGAGAGACACTGCTTTTGGTTGGGCCCCCACCAAGAGGTGAGTCCAGCTTTAGGGGAACACCATCAAGGTTGAGACAAATTAAGCTCCCTGCTGCCTTCTATGTCTTGTTCACCTTTGCACTGAGGCTCTCCCAGTTTTACCTGGAGTCACCTTCTAGATTCATCCCCTGTTTCCCCTACCCTCCACTGTTATTGTTCCCAGGTGGTGCCAGTGATAAAGAATCGGTCTGCCAATGCAGGAGTCGCAGGAGATGCAAGAGACACGGGTCTGACCCCTGGGTCGGGAAGATCCCCTGGACTACGAAATGGCAACCCACTCCAGTATTCTCGCCTGGAAAATTCCATGGACTGAGTCGGGTGGTCTATAGTCCACAGGGTCACAGAGTCGGACATGACTGACTGAGCACAGCACATTTTCCCCACAGTAACCAAAATGGGTGCTAAACGCCTGCTGCAATCGGCAGAAGCTGGCTCTAGTTGCCGCGTACTTCCTACAGGTTTCCCTGCCTTTTGAAGATTGATGAATTTCTTACTTTTGTGCTTATTCAGCAAAGTTTATTATAACTATTTTTTTTAACAAATACATTTTACCCAGCATCTTGTTTTTGCTGAAAGTCCTTCCCAGAGTATCCAATCCACAATGCCAAAAAACAGAACCCTGAATTAGTTCCAGCTAGACACACTACATTCTCCTGGCCCTTGAATCTGACAAGAGTGGGCTGTAAAAAGGCCCAGAGTGCCAAGTTTGCAAAAGGACAGTGCTAACTCTGCCTTTATGATGGAGCAGAGGACTGTAATGAAGCCGAGAGCAGTGAGGTGCCCAGCACGTTACCACAAACACCTCATATTTCTCTTTCTCGGGCACAAATGTCTACGGCATTCAAACTACTGTCCATTAACAATAGAAACACCTGGGGAGAGACAGCAAGAGAGTAATCCCTTCTGTATCCTAAATAAAACTGGAAGCTGTCTTTTCAAACAATAAAGACAGAAACATATATGGTGAGAAGCATGGCATTCTGCCTCAGCTAAATAGCTGGTTGTTGGCTCCTGCATTACACTGACAGGTGTAAAGCTCTTGACTCAACCCATTCGTGGGTAGTAGGCCCTGATCGTTTCTAGTGGTTAGGAGTCCGGTCTTTCGCTGCCATTGCCTGGGTTAAATTCTCTGTGGAACCAAGATTCCATGAGTCACATGGTGCAGCCAAAAAAACTTTGCTCCTACGTTTTTTCTGTTTTCTTTAGATAGGTTGTCCTTGGGAGTGATTTAAATTTCCAGACACATCTCCCTGGTTTTGGTCAATGGGGCCACTTGCTCCCCGGTTGGTATACTCTATTTGTAGCCAGAAGTGACACTTTTGTTAAAACTTGTTAGGGAATTCTCTACTGCTCTGGAGGGCCCCATATCAAGGGAGAAGTTCATCTCCCATCCGTAGAGATGGTATGATTTTGCAAAAGAAGTTTCTCCTACCTACAGGCAACGGATCAGCCTGTCACTAGTATCTCAAATTCTCCAGTCAGTTCACACCTTTGAGATAAATTGTCTCCTCAATGAACTCTTTTTGTGTGTGGCTGCCACCACACCCACCGTGAAACTAGGATTACTGCCAGGGGAGCGGAGGCCAGTCGTCCCGGGTTCTGTTCTGAGGCTGAAATCTTAAGCAAGGCTTCAGATCAGTGTCTCAAGTTGCAATTAACTCACCACAGGCATTTGAATAACCCAGGTTACTTAAGATTTCAGGATTCTTGAGTCCCACCTATTGAAGCAATTTTTGGAAATGCAGCATGGAAATTTGCATTTTTAACAAGCTTCCCACTAATTCCTGTGTACTTGCTCCAATCTGTAAGACTAGGTGTAGGTGGTCTACAACTATCTATGAAAATACCAAGATGAATCTTCACTATCCAGTACTTCAGAAATAAACAGTGAAAAATAATGGTCTAGAATAACTGGTTCTTAGCTCTTCCTGGCGGAGAAGGCAATGGCACCCCACTCCAATACTCTTGCCTGGAAAATCCCATGGACTGAGGGGCCTGGTAGGCTGCAGTCCAGGGGGGTCACAAAGAGTCGGACACGACTGAGGGACTTCACTTTCACTTCTCACTTTCATGCATTGGAGAAGGCAGTGGCAACCCACTCGTGTTCTTGCCTGGAGAATCCCAGGGATGGCAGAGCCTGGTGGGCTGCCGTTTATGGGGTCACACAGAGTTGGACACGACTGAAGCGACTTAGCAGCAGCAGCTCTTCCTGGATGAACTATTTCTAATTTGTAACAAAGCGCATTAGTTCAGAAAGCAAGCAGCGGCCAAGTGAGGTCAGAGCTCTGAGCTCGGTCACAGAGTCTGTCACAGTGACACTCACTGCAGCTACTTCACAAACACGCTCACAAAGAAAGCATCACTGAGGCGGAAGAGTGGTGGCTTAACCTGTTACCACCTCCGCTCGAGTGGGGAACAAAAACTCGGGCTGTAAAGATCAGGGAATAAGTTGGCAAATCTTGACAAAATACACAGGATTCCTAAAGCTGGTGTCGAGAGACAACAAGAGGCTTCAAAACTGTTACTAAATCAGTACCAAGAAACAAGATATAGGGACTCTATAGATCCTTCTTTTTAACACCTTGTTTTAGTTAAGGGCGGAGGAATGTTTTTTTAAAGAGCAGATACTCATGGATTGCTATCAATATGAGAAAGGGTCCATCCGTTTCATTCTCTCATCTAAACCTGGTGTACACAACACTGCCTGATACCTGGAAGATGCTGAGGAAGTATTTATTGCAGGAGATGAAACAAATGGACCAATCCAGGGAGAGGAGAGTAACGTTTGTGTGTAGCTCAATGCCAGCGGATAATAAATATAACAGAAATGAAGGCTATTCACCAATAGCCAGCATTAAAAAAAGACACTCAAACAGGGCTACCAAATCTCTCTATAATACAAACTGTAAGAGCCTTCCGGCTCTGTGCTTCACCTTTCTAAAACTACAACTGCTGGACACAAATCAAGCTTTAAAAGGTATCAGCTACAATGCTAAGATGTCCTGGTCTTACTAGTCCAAGAAAGTTTTCATACCTGAGACCTAGTTCAACAAAACTGAGACATGAGCATCACCAGAAATAGCTATACATCTTTAATCTAAAGACTGGGCATAAAGCAGCTTTTTACATCAGTTCTCATCTTAACAAGGTAACAAGGCCCCTTTCCAGAGGTCTTAATCCTTGGCCTCTACAGTGTAGACAACCCCTGGGGATCTGAGCATTTGCTACCCACTCATGCTACTTGGTAGGACATGGAGGGAGCGATGGGCCTGCCCCTTACCGTCTTACTAAAGGACGGCAGACAGCCTGAGAAGCAACCTCATGGCCCAGGGAGCCTTTCGATTCGACATTTCCATACTGATTAGGATGATAGCTGGAGCTGGTAGCTTCTAATCTTCTACTCATAAATATGTTCGAGAGTCAGGTATTGCAGAGCTTTATTCAGCGTTAGTTTTGACAGACGTCACCAAAGAATCCCGTGACTAAGAAACTTATTGATTCTTTATACTTCAGTTTCCTATCTGTAAGTTAAGCAAAAGGCTTCCCAGGCTCTACATTTAATTCTTAAGAATCTTCAGAGGAAAAGTGTTTCATATATAATTAAAAGAATATTCCTTGTTAAGAGCTAGGATTGGGCTCAAAATAAATCCATCCTGGTACAATCCCCTTCTGGGTGCTCTGGAGAGAAAAAGGACACTGATATATAATGAAGTACTCAAGATGAAAAGGAGAGAAGAGGTACAAGCTTAAAGTGAAGAAATGACACAGACCCCCCACATACACACTTTAAAAACTTTATTTATATAAAAAACTCATTTGTTTTTAAAAGCATTAACAAGAGAGAAAGACAGAAAAGGTCTGGCGCAGAAGACACGCCCCTTAGTGTTCGGTGGGAAGGTGGGATTTTTGGTTCTCTGAAATTGAATGTTTAGTGTTTTTATAAATGAAAAGGAAAAAACAGTTAAAGGTCCCCCAAAGCCTATGGCTGTTCTATTACCCACACCCCACCGACAAAAAGAGCACCAGGAAAAGAGCAGAAGACAAGAGAAACCAAGAGTGGAGCCAGGGCAGGACAGGGCGGTCTCCCCTGTGCAGTATGCTTAATCAGAGAGAGGAAGAGGCTCCTTTTTGCCAGAAAAGGAGTGGGAAGTAATGTGAGGAGGCAAAGGGGTAAATAAGGAACTTTAATGCATAGGGGAAGGGGAAGGGGGTTGGTGGGTTGTGCACTTTTCTCCTACCCCAAAGCCTCAATATATTAGGGGAGGGGGAGGGAGGAGAATAAAGGTTTCCAGTTGCATTTGAACATCGCTTTTAGATTGAGGGGAGGAGTAAAACGTAAATAAGGGACAGGGTTTAAAAAAAAAAAAATCAACCGCATAGCAGCTGATTCTTCTAGCCCAACCTGCAAATACACACTAACAGGAAGAGGGAAGGGGTGGGGTGGGCGGGCAGGGGGCGGGGCTGGACACGCCTTCCCTGTCCCCCCTTCAGAGATGACGGTGATCCTGGGGCAACCAACCTCGTCTGGAGCCTCATCAGAACAGGACTTTTGCAAAACCCCAAGATATACAGTTGAGCAAAAACCTTCTATGGCTAAAGTTAGAGGCTGTTCCAATTCCCAGTGGAGAGACGGAGGGTCTCTAGGTCCCGTCTCTTCTTTCTGCTATTTGGAGCCAACAGTAGGTCAAAAAGCAACCAAGTATAATTTGCAAAATCATGAGAAATGAGACTGCAGAGGCAAAGAAAGGCACATGGAAGGGAAGGAGGAGATGCACCCCAGGCCAAAGGCACAAAGACGAGGCAGAGCCAGGGGCGAACCCCACCTTTTCAGGATAGAGGGGCAGGAGTATGTACATCAAGTCCTTTAGCCAGCGGCCAGTCCAGGGGGAGGCGGGGCAGGACGAGGCTGCAGGGGTGAGGACAGGAGAAAGCAGGGCAGGGGGAGCCAGCTGGGAAGCTTCCTGCCAGTTTCAGACTAAACAAATCATGTACATTCCTACGAGCTCCTCCCAGAGGCTCTTCTCCTCCCCGAAGACGTCTTTCTGCTCCTTTGCACCCCAAAAAGTCTTCCTTGACACGTTCTCCTCTTTCTACAGCCTCTTGCAAACGGCCAAGCAGAGTCATCAGACATTATCACGGACTGGGGGAGGAGGGTTCAGGACAGCCTCAGTGGGGGCAGCCGCAGCACCGGGGTTGGCAGGAGGCTTGGGGAAGAGATGGGGGTGCAGGTCCTTGGGTGGTCCTGCCCCACAGAGGATCAGGGCAAGGTCTCTCACTCCCCGCTCTAGGAAACCTTCACTTACTCAAGGGCCCTTGCCAAGTGGGATGTGCCAATGCTGCCGGCCTTCTTTGCTTCAAAAATAGTCATTAGGGATAAAAGAAGAGCTCACACTTTCCATTCAAAAAAAAAAGTCCCTTCCCCACCAGGAAAAGAAAAATCTTGATTAAGAATCATCAGTTTATCAGATTGCTGGACACGGCATGGATAGCATGTAACTTCCGGTTCTTTCCAAGGTTTCCAGTGAAGGTTCCCACTCTCTCCCTCCCTCCACCAAGGCCAAGAGTTCCAGGGAGAGCTGGCAAAAAGAGCTAATCTGCAGCAGTTTCTCAAGATATGTCTATAACTGAGTCAGGCTTCTTGGGAGTGACTGGAGGGGTCTGGAGAGGGGAAGAGGGACAATTAAGCTTCACTGGAAGCAGTTAGGGAGTTGATGGAAAGAAGGCAGCCACTTAGGGCCATCAAGGCAGGAGGCAGCCTGGCAGTTGGCACAACAGTCCAGCGAAGAAAGGGAAAATCATCAGTCCATTTCGCCACCAAAAAATAAAAGTACATATATTATAAGCCCGGATGTAGCGGAGAGAGTGGTGCTATATCTTCTGCTGTAGGGAAAAACAGAGAAAGACATGTCAGTATGGTTGGGAATAAGGAGAACCAAAAGACACCAGAACAAATCTGGAGGGAAGGAAGTGGCATAAATGGAAAATCAGATCACCAGCGGCCTCTTAAGAGGCAACAATCACAGAAGCAGCGCCCCTAAACCCCATGTGGCCGAGAGCGGTCGGATCAGCATGATTGGCAAACTGCTGGCACACAGAGGCCGAATTCCTTGAGGACCATCCTGGGGGCGGCTAGAGGACATACCATGGGGGGGTAAGACATGGGGTCCCTCTCATCATCCAAAAACAACACATCCAACTCTTCCTCCAGAGATTCCTGCCCCTCGTCCTGCTGTGAACACATGCGATGTGTTAGTAGGGGAGTGAGCAAACAGGAGCCTCACAAACGAGTGCCAGACCCAGGGAAAGCCCCCACATCTCCAAGCTCAAACAGAATGAGGCAACAGTAGTGAGGGAACGGCAAGATACTCCAGAAAAGGCAGGAACAGAAGGCGAGTACTGTGAGGAGAGATCAGCTGGCGTGAGTCACACATGCAATACATTCACGACCTCGCTTCTCCCATCTCGACCATCAGAGTTAATGGCCCAAGAAATCTCAGCATGAATCAAAAGTCCTACTTTTTCCCTAAAAAAAAAAAAACCTCAAGAAAAGGATGCCATCTTTCACTATACCCTTTTTTCCTAATCCACAGAACATGCAGGCTTCAAAGCAGAACTGGCCTTAGAGGGACAACAGGGTATAAAGAGGTCTTACCATCAGGGGCGCCCCCTTCAGTGGCTCCATTTCGCCTAGATCTCCGGACCGATCCAGTGTTCTGTTGTGGTCCCCTCTTTCATTCAGTGTGGAATAGTTGTTATCTAGTTTACAAAAAAGAAAAGGAAAACTGTACACAGAGGCATGGTATCCTCTCCAGTGTAAACTGCATACAAAGCAGACAAATGTGAGTCGGGCGCCACTGCTGGACACTGGACTGCACCAAACGCTCCAGAAGGGCATTACGGTCTGGCAGGCCTGGACATGGAAAACTTACATCTCACTGGGAGGGCAATGCATGCCACATGTAACAATACAGCTAAACTGAAGAGATCTGTCTATGCAGAGTACTGGAATTAGGAGAAGACAGAGGTGACGTGAGCTGCAATAGCAAGGCAAGACCTAACGAAGTAGACGGGACTTCGGCCAAGCCTTTGGGGACAAAGACAATTCAGAGAGCAGTTGGCAAGGGCATTCCAACAGGAGATATCACAAGAGCAGAATAAAAAGAGTGTGGAGTGAAGAGACAGGCCAGCAAGCAGACCAGGCGGGCTGCCACACGGCGAGCGGGACAGTGCAAACGTGGCCGCAGGCTGTGCAGGAAGTGAGCGCGGTTCAGGGACACAAGTGAGACTCTGGTAACAGCAGAGGCTCAGGGTGGTTTTTTTAACCTTTGAACATTTGGAAATGTGGCGAAAGGTAGACAGATCAGGTTTTACTAAATCTCTTCGAACCCCTCCAGTGAAACGTGCAGCGCTCTTGAGGATGGCAAACAGTGAGGGTGCTGGAGAGAGGTGCACGCCGGACAGGCCTCCTCGTCCCAGTGACCTGCTCCTCCATATGCTTAGGCACGAATTAATCACCTACCTAACGATTTCGGATTTGATCCCATACTGCTCATCTGAATTTCTTCCCGATCAGGTTTCTTATCTACAGGGAGTCAGAAAAGTTATCCAGGTCAAAAAACAATTCTTCAAACTTTACACTCATCGTAGAAATCGCTCTCAGTCTGTCTTTCCTTCCCCTCCCTCTCATCAAGTTTTTACTGAGCGCCACCCACAAGTGCCAAGCTCTAGATAAAGAGATTCCTCTCCTACAGACTCTAATATAAGAAACCATTCACTGTAAGCCAGCGGGCTTCCAACTATTTGGTCTCAAAGCCCCTTTATACTCTTAGAAATTACGAGGATCCAAAGAGCGTTCACTGGTGCAGGTTACTTGTATTAACAGTTATGGCACTAAGAAATTTTAAATATTCATTTCATTTAAAAATAACAATAAACCTATTCCATGTTAACATAAATCATACTTTTAATTTTTAAAAAAAGCACTGTTTTACATTTTTGCACATCTTTGGAGTTGGCTTAAGAGAAGGTAGCTAGATTCCCATATATGCCTCTGTGATTCAATCTGTTGGGATGTTATTCTGGATGAACTGTAGGAAGAAAATCCAGCCTTACACAGATAAGAAGCTGGAAAAGGGAGGAGAATTTTAACAGTCTTTTCAGATGACGGTGACTATTCTTTGAAGGTCTACTAATACTCAACAAGTAGAGTTTGCTTTAAGGTCAGCATAACGTGGAATCTGAATCCAAACCACTGCTCTCTTCATCTTCTGTTAAATTAAAACCCACTGGTCTGTTCTGCATTCTGAATGGATCAATTAACCCTGTATGATTTTGGAAACCATGCATTGGTCACCTGGAGAATATACTGGTTCACAGAACTATGCAGGTCTTCTAAAGTTAACACATTTCATGATACATCAAAAAAAAAAAAATCACACTCACTAAAATCATCAGTGATTTCATCAAAAAGTACATTGAATATTGGGATTTTACCAGGCTCACAGTGGCAGATACAAGTCTTCCAAAACTAAAATTTTCACTTGAAAATTCAGGCAGCAAGTACTTGTCAGTTACTTTTTCCCAAACTGACAAGCTTTCTGCATTCATTTTCAAGAAAATGTCTGTCATTTTTAAGTAAAAATGGTGTTTCCAAAAAAAAAGGGGGGGGGGGCTTAGTTCTAGTAACGCAAACAAACAGCCTAAGGGCTCCCCCTCGAGATAACCGTCAGGCTCTGGTGTGCTGCGGGCGCCGCGGGCGCACCCCTGCAGCTTCAACACAGCGCATAAGGAGTCCTCAGGAGTAGAACCAGCAAAGTTAGTGGCCGCCACAGCTCCATCAGGTACGTCCTTAAGTGAGACCGGCTCCCGCCCCCACCCCCCGCAAACTGGCTCTTCTTGTGACAGCAAGGAAACGGCAACAAAGGCTACACAGCTGGTTTGGTCTGGGGCCGCCGCCCTGGTCTGTGCTCAGCCCCCAGCAATAAACGGGCACCATCCCTGCTTCTGTATCGTCAGCACACATGTCAGCAGATTTGATGATCCTCAGGCCACATTTCAGGCAAAACCCCAGTGTCATTAAGACAATAAGGATTATAAAAGACACAGGTGACAATCACTTCACAAAACAAAATTTACCGTTTGTCTTCTGAAGAAAATGTGTTTGCTCACATGGCAGTGTTTAAAAGACAGAACCCAGAATAAGAGAGCTATCTCTGGACAACAGAAATAAGCAGTTTTTGTTGTTGTCCCTTTCCTGGTTTGCCTGTAATCTCTAATTTTTCAACAGTAAACATATACTGCTTGGTATTATATGAAAATTTAAAAGGGAAGAATAATCCTTTTGCAATATTCAGATCTCCCTTAGACTGATGATAGGGTCACATCCTGATAAACCTACTGTTAAGCTGAAAATGCATTTAACACACCTAACCCATCAAACAGAAGGCCATAGCTTAGCCCAGCCTACACGTGTTCATAATCCTTGCATCAGCCTACAGGTGGGCAAAACCATCTAACACAGGGCCTACCTGACGACAAAGTGCTGAAAATCTCATAATATGACAGGCTGAAAACTGCACTTAGAGCGAAAGGCCGAACCGCTGGCTGGGCGCAGAGCGGTTCTTGGTGTGTCGGCTGGGCGCCAAGAACCCCAGAGACCGCATGGCCGACAGGGCTCTGGGATGGGCGTGGGCCGCAAACGCACATCACCTCTGCACCACCAGAGTTGAAAAATCATAGCTCAAACCATTGTTAAATCAGGGACTCTCTATATACACATGTCAAATCATTACGTTGCACGTCTTAAATTTATAACTTAAGCAGAGCGGGGCTCACAGTGCCGCCATCTGAGGTCCACAGGCTGAGTCGGGGGCCACACCGAGGCTAACTGCCTGTCTTATCTTCTGATGAGCTCTTATTTTCTCAAGTTCCGTGCTATAATCCTGAGGTGAAGCAGACCTCTCCTCCACCAAAAGGCAAGCCTGTTCAGAAGTGAACGCGTGTCTCATCTAGTTACGTAGCAGGCCCCCCAGAGCAGCAGAGGCGGAGCGGAAGCAGGCGCGCCCCGCGGCCCGTACCTGGCCTCTGGCTCCGGTCAATGAGGGGGAGTGTGCTGTCGTCGTAGGCCTGGCTGCTCTGGCTCCGAGAAGCGTTGTTCAGGTTCACCTGGAGGCAGACAGAAGATGCATCACAGACTGCCGGATTCACCCATGCCCACTCCTTCATGGGCTCAGACTTCTAGGGCCTTATTCCCAAGTACAATTCTTACCAAAAGGTGACTCACAAGGGTTAAACAAGCACCTAGATAGTGAAACAAAGTAGGAGGTGATGGCTTTGATTTGTGTTTCTGAACCAATTACAAAGGTACCAAACACTCACACTATCAAAGGAAACAGTCTCAGAAAATGGCAAACTCCTTCAAAGGGCTGGGTCAGGTTTGGAGAAGAGGCCAAAGGGGCCACCGGCCAACACTGCCACCAGCACTCACAGTGTGCTATGACACAGAGCAAGACAGGACTACTCCAGGCACCATAAATGACTTCTGTACACACAGAGGTGTGGGTCAAAAGGAGACTCCGTGTGACAGCGAGACAGAAGAGGCAAAGACAGAAGCACCACCTGGAACCAAGGGGAAGAGAGGGGACAGCCTCAGCCCCAGCAGTCCCTCTACCTGGAAGTCTGACTTCTTCCACCCTTCTTTTTCCAGTGGCTTCCGCAGTTCCTTATATCCCCAGATCGTCTGTAACACAAGCGCGGCTGCTCGAACTTCTTTTTCTGAGCGGTTCCTTTTAGGGAAATAAAACCAGATAGAATGTGGATGTAAGACCAGGAAAGATGCTGAGAACCTGTCCTCTCTAATACAATGTAACATAAGAATATAAGTCCCCAAATAGGCAAGACCAGGTATTCACCAAGTCCAGTATTTTAACTCAAACAGTAACAAAAAAATGCCTGATGGAAGAGTCTTATCCATTTACGGATCAACATTAAGACAGAAAAGAGGCCTTCGTTCTTTACATGTAAAAAGGGGAAACAGCCTGCAGAATCCACAGGCTGGAGCCCCTCCCCAGCGCCCTCTCCCGTGCTTGCATGCCCAGCTGTAATGGCTAAGTGTTACACTCACCCTGATTTGTTGATCAAAACCAGCTTCTCAATACCCTGGGTCTCCCGGAGCTTTTTGGCAGCCTCCAAGTTCTCAGCGATCACTTCGTTGATGGTGTTCAGAACAGAGACCACAGTGTCCTCAGAGAAACTCTGGGGAGGGCTCGGCTGCCCTCCTGGCAGATTCTTGACCAGGTTGGGGATGGCGTGTTTACCTGCAGCGCAAGACGGGAGGCGTGTGCACAGGGGGAGCCGGCGGAGCCAGGCTCTGAGGAGCCCGGCGCTCGCCGCACTGGCCGTGTCTGCACAGGGGCCACCCGTGGGGGTCAGCGTCATGCTCCTGGGGGACTGTCACTTCGGAAGGGCAAAGGAACGAGGGCACTGTCCCTCCTATCTGTCTGCGTGTTCTCCCCTTCAGCCGTGTTAAAACAATCTGGACACTTTATGCCAAACGTGCTGCACAGTCCAGCCGGATCTCTTAGTGAAGATGGCATACCGCATACTACAGCAGTTTAACCCAACAGTCACTGTGAATTTGAAAAAAAACCAAAAACTGGGCTCTGCTTTAGTAACTCTGGAGAAATTACTTAACGTCCCGACCCTCAGTTTTCTTGTTCTATTTTTTAAAAAAAGCAAAAGAAAAAGTAAGTTTGTAAAACAGTGACATTTAAATGAGAACATACCGGTGTGCTTAACAATCCCTAGTAACAAAGTACATGCTCAACAAATAAGATATGATTTTTCAACTTTTGAAAAGACATCACCTCTTCTCTTTCCAAGAACCATTAGAATATACTCTCTCTAATGCCCCAGAATCACAGGAGGACTAGGATTTTTCCTCAGCTGTTTCAACAGATAAATTCAGCGCCTGGTGAACAGAGGCGCGGTAGCGGGCGCTGGGGCCGCGGCGGCCAGCCGGCTCCTTACCGATCAGCTCCTTGTTGCGCGCGTCCACAGCCAGGTTCCTCAGGGCCCCAGACGCAGCTCTCACGACCCGCTCGTGCTCATTGGTCAGGAGGTCAGCAATGGCGGAAAGAGCCTTCTCTTGACGCAGAGCTGAGCGGATGTATCTACCGTACTACAGGCAGCACATGGAAAGAAGCAGAACAGATTACAAACAATAGCAAACGAGTAAGCCAAGGCCTTCCATCCCCAGATGCATCTTGTACAAGGGTCTCACCGTCCAGCGCCCAGCACACAAGTTCTGGATGGCCCCGGCTGACGCTTCTAGGATGGCGGGATTCTTGCTCTCTTTGAGGAGTGAGATGTATATCCGAACCACCTCCGGCTGAAATAAAAGCTCATAGCCTGCACAAGAAAGGGCAAGAAAGCAGAGGGTGCTTAGCAGTGCCTACAAAGCAGGCCCTGCCTACAGTCCAGGGTTAGGACTGACTCTGGGCTGAAGGGTTTATGCTCCTACACAAGCAGGCTCTCTGAACACCCCCACCCCCCGACCCGAGCGCAAACTCACATGTGACTACATGCCTTCTCAAGAATAATTCGTGCATGGCAAAGGCAGGACATGTATCAACTCATATGCAGTTCCTCTCTCCCCTTCCTAGTCTCTCTTCTAGCCACAGTTTACTCTGGCCTTGCCCAGCACTTACTCATCGACAGCACTGAAGAGTTAAAGATTCCTCATCTCAAATGAGTATTTCTAACCTAAGTGAGTCATCCTGCTCACCTTAACTATGATTAAGTCAGAGGGTCTCTCATAGATTTAACAACATCTAAATTTCAATATCCATGGAGAGCTGTGGATTTTGGACTCACCGTACTGATGGACATAAAAAGTTCCTGGTCTAGACTACCATCAAGTCCTTACCCTCAAGTAATCTGAATAACTGCCATAACAAGAAGTCCTTTGAAAGTCACTGTTACAATATTTCAAATATCCAAATACTTTAATCATCACTTCAAATTCCTTAAGTCGGGGGACAGAGCAGTGAGCACACTGAATGACCTAGTGGTAGGCTGCCAGACACTTATCCGTGGACGATGTTTATGAGAACCATGGAGCCCGAGAAGAAAAGAGAACTTACCTCGAGCAGGACTAGTTCTTTTAGGGAAATCCACTGTATCATTTGTTGGATCCTCGGTGGGTTTTTTCCCTTTGGAAATTTAAAAAAGAAAGTCGGGGGAGAAGGGATAAAAAGTTTAAAAAAGGAAGAGTCCACTCAGCATATTCTTTATTCTTCAGTCAGAACGTTTCCATCAGAGATGCATCAAGAGGGGCATAAGACAAAACAACAAAAAAGAAAACAAGGCCGGATCCCCAGCTTGCTCTGGAAGCAAGAGCAGAACGCGCGCAGCAGCCGGGTGAGCTAAGGATGGCCGCTGCCGCTGCGTCCTCAGTCCGGGGGACAGGGGCTGCCGCCCGCTCAGTGGCCCTCCTCCAGTGCGTTTTCCTACATGCATCCACAGGGAAGGGTTAGGCAAGGAAATGCCAGGGACGCTAAAACCCAAACATGCAAATTAGAGGTAGGTAAGCAGCTTAAAAGATTGCACTCACCTCTGGAGAACCACTCATCTTCCAGTGCGTCACCCAAGGTGGAAAGGAGAGGAGAGAAATGAAGGAAGAAAAACGCAGGAGAGAGATGTCAACAGGATCACGGGAAAACAAGCAGGGAAGCACACAGGAAAGACAAACACAGGAAACAGAGGAGGAGGGGGGAGAAGACCCCAGATCAGCTGGGCTCTCAGCCTTCACTGCCCAGCTGCTGACGCTGACGCCGCCAGCGTGAAGCACGCGGGGACGTCCCCAACCAGGCAGCCCCGGCACTCCTCAGCAAGCGCTCCACACGCACAGCCAGAAACACCCTCCTCTCCCCGCCCTGCACTACGAGCGGGGAAGCAGGAGGCCAGCCTCACCTTTGCCTTTTTTGGCCCCAAAGCAGCTGGCAGCGTGCGGCCCGGTGTTGTTGGCGATGTTGGGAGGCGCCTCCTGGTAGCGCTCTGCTTGCGGGATCTCCCGGTGGACTTGGTAGGACAGGTTCCGAAGGAGGCAGACACAGTTCTCCACAAGCTTGGGGTCACAGAGCAAAAGGCCCAGTGAGAGGAGAGGGCGACAGGTGACCTTCTGGCACGTGCAGGTCCCCATGAGTCAGGCATTAAACCAGCGATCCTCAAAAGCATCGCCCAGTTCATTCTCTCATGAGTGAGTGAAGCCGCTCAGTCGTGTCCGACTCTTTGCGACCCCATGGACTGTAGCCTACCAAGCTCCTCTGCTCGTGGGATTTTCCAGGCAACAGTACTGGAGTGGACTGCCATTTCCTTCTCCAGGGGATCTTCCCGACCCAGGGATCTTCTCGAACCCGGGTCTCCCGCATTGTAGACAGACGCTTTACCATCTGAGCCACCAGGGAAGTCCTCATAATGCCTTTTAAATGCCCCCAAGCTTCTCAGAAGTCTCTCAGCCTCAGGCTAATAAAGTTTTCTGCTACCATTCGGTGTGCAACATAAAACTCAATGTCACACTGACTTTTTTCCCAATTAGAAAAAAATGGAAGTATGGCTAACAGCTTTAAAATATGTAGGCAGAGGAAATTCCAAAGGAAACAGTTTTCCTCTAAGGTGAACACCCACTTTAAGGAGGGGCCGGTACAGGTATCTAAAGTTATTTGAAAGCCTTCAATGATAGGTCTTACCTATCCTTACCCGCGAACCTACCTTGCTATCTGAGTCTTTCTGTCCAATCTCAGCCTGGACAATGAAAATGAGAGCATCCACCAGCCCGTCACACTCCCGAAGTTTCCGGCGTGCTTCACTCCTCTCCGAGCTGACATTCCTGGGGGGAAAAAGGAAGCTTCGAGACGCCTGAACTCCAGAAAGCCTCTCTTAGCACCCCTAGTCTGGGCAAGCCTCCTTAATGCCTTTCCACCGTCACAAATGAAGAGTGCCTGTTCGGGGTGGCACTAGAGCGGACAGGAAGCTGAAGTTCCTGCTCTCAGGACACTTATAACCAGGCCAGGGATGGGGTGCAGAGAGAGCAGACCAACAGCAACAATGCCAGGCAGACACTGCTCACGGGGAATCGCAAACGAAGAACGGGGACAGGGTATACAGGTGCACCTCCCAAAGAGAGAAAGACCCTACAGCACATTTACAGGACACAAGACAGAGCTCAGGAGAATGTTCATGGAGTCAAAACACCTGAGTCTGGCCTCAAAACAGAAACAAGCAGATCTGCCCTGCAGACAGGGCAGGACTCTTCCCCACTCTGTCCTTCCAGTATGCTGCACCGATTCGCTGCGTTTATCGAAGTCTGATTTGAAATATAAGTAATTAAAGGCACAGATACACACAAGCCCAGGACTAGACAACGGCCTTACACCGTTGGTTTTGAACAAATTACATTAACAAAGTTAAAGAGGCACAGAAGTGAGGAAGATGTGTGGGAACAAGTAAGCCACACGGTATGCCAGGGGGTGGCGACAGGGAGAAACACAGGACTGGGTCACGCACGCAACACAAACAGGAACTGAGCCTGAACGGCAGACTACGGGATTTAAACGTGCTTTGAAAGCAATTTCAGTCTTTAGAAACTCAGTCTTCACGCGCTCCCAGCCCTCTGTTACCTGAGGCAGCCAGCTGTGTTGGTGAGCACGGACTCCCACTCGATGTGGCGTGGCTTACAGTCTTCACTAGGTTCCCGCTCCCAGCCCGAATGGGGAATGATCACTTCATCCGTCAAGGCGTGCAGCGCGTGGTCCACGATCTCCATTTTTATGGAGTCATGGGACGAGAGATTCCACAGGGTTCCTGGCAGAGACCACTCATCAGACAGTCCTCCAGCACCAAGACAGTCTTTCTGAAGACTGCCAAAGAGAAACCCCTTTCCCAACACTTCTCAGTCCTCCCCAATGACCAAACACCTTGCAATGACACTCAAGCTTCAGTCTGTTACTCGTGACCATGGTTTACATTATGGCTCAACACAAACATACACATCAGGAAGTAACGTTCCTAAAACGTAATCATTGTAAGCGATACTTTCCGGGCCCACTATACCCATTTGTTAATCTCACCACCACTGACATTTTGGGCCAGATAACTTTAGATACCAGTAGCACTCCCTCCCAACTCCCAACCTCCCCGAGTTACGACAACCGAATACCTGCACACGAATACTCAACTGTCCTCTGGGGGCAAGATCACCCCCAACCGAGAACTGATGGTCTCTGCTACCTGCTTCCCTCTCTGCTGACTGTGGCCCACACACGCTAGCGGAACACGCCCCGGGCCCCTCAGACCGACTACTGGGCAGTGAGACACGTCCGCTGCCACCAGCTCCTGCGAGTTTCCAAGGGGAGCCAAGGGTCTGGAATTTTAAGGGAAGTCTTCCGCGTTTAACACGTTCGCAAACAATGCTTTAAGATCAGACTTCCCTGGTGGCTCAGACGGTGAAGAATCTGCCTACAGTACAGGAGACCCAAGTTCAGTCCCTGGGTCAGGGAGCTCACCTGGAGAAACAAACGGCAGCCCGCTCTGGCGTTTAAAATCTGGAAAACCCTGCACAGTCTCTGACCCTAACCCTAGAGGGCCCCCCTCGGGCCTGGGACTCACCAGTGATCACTTCAGTGAGGTCCATGTCACGAGCCTTTCGGAGCAAGCGCACGAGAGCAGGAACACCGTCACAGTTTTTTATGGCGACCTTGTTATCCTGGTCTCGCCCGAAAGAGATGTTCTTGAGAGCGCCGCAGGCTCCGAGGTGCACTTCCTTTTTGGGGTGGTCCAACAACCCCACCAGCACCGGGATGCCCTTGAGCTTCCGGACGTCGGTCTTCACCTTGTCGTTGCGGTAGCAGAGGTGTTGCAGGTACGCGGCCGCGTTGGACTTGACGGCGTCCAGGCGGAAGCCCAGCATGGCGATCACCTCGGGCAGCTCCGGCTGTCTCCAGCTGGGGGGCGGGGGCCCGCCCTTGCGCAGGCTGTCCAAGCTCGCCAGACTCCCTCGCTCGTGCTGGGCCAGAGGCGCCCAGTAGTACTGGTCTGACGGCACCTCCTCACCAATCATGTCTTCATAGCTCCTGCGGTGTCGGAGG
>SJYQ01005678.1:542959-567986 GCA_006410935.1 Redunca redunca | reverse complement strand
CTTGATTTAAAAGAAACATCATTTTTTTTTGCAAAGAGATTGCAGAATATGACTAAAGAAAATAAGCAAAAAAAAAATTATCTACACTTTTCTAAATAATTTATTCCTTATTTTTTCAAATATAAAGTATTTTATTTTTCACTCTTATATTTGGTTACTTAGAAACCTACCTGTGATCAGCAAGTCTTTTGGTGCTTGCTCCTGGTAACAGAACAACATATGCAAACCACATTTAATTTTTCATAGTGACATTTGGGAGTACATCTCTAAAGTTTTTACCCTCAAGCTTTTGTGTTATGCAAACATGTGATTAATTAAATTTCTAGTTCTGTATTTTCCCCTGTGATTGATGCAACCACTTCAGCAATGCCCAAACTTTAGTTCTTTGCACTAAAGATCGATATTAGAAAGGTAAAATGATTTTAATAGTATGATACATTGTTACTCTAAGTCTACATCATCTTCCACTCAAATTAGACATTTAATGAAAATGAAACACTTTCTATTTAATTATTTTGTTATCACTCATCCTGTTAATTCTTAAATTAATACATTAATTAAAATGATTATTTATTTCAGTGTCAAACCAAAAACTAATTTCTGAGACTGATGTCAAGTTTANTCTTAAATTAATACATTAATTAAAATGATTATTTATTTCAGTGTCAAACCAAAAACTAATTTTTGAGACTGATGTCAAGTTTACCTCCTGTATTTTGTTTAGAAGTTTTATGGTTTCCATTCTTATGTTCAAGTCTTTAACTCATTTTGAGTTGACTTTTGTGTATGGAATAAGGAGTACAGGTGGTAAAGAACCCACTTGCCACTTTCGGAGACATAAGAGATCCTGGTGGGATCCCTGGGTAAGGAAGATCCCCTGGAGAAAGAAATGGCAGCCCCCTCCAGTATTGTTGCCTGGAGAATGCCATGCACGGAGGAGCCTGCCAGGTTACAGCCCATGGTGCTGCACGACTGAGTAACCCAACAGTTTCATTATTTCGCCTGCAGCTATCTAGTCCTTCCAGCACCATTTATTTAAAAAGACTATCTTCCCCATTGTATATTATTGGATCCATAATTGTACATTTATGAACCATGTATAAAGTGGCTTATTTGTTCCATTGATCTATGTGTCTGTTTTATTCCAATACCATACTCTTTTGTTTGCTATGTCTCCATAATATAGTTTGAAATCAGGAAATGTGATGCCTCAGGTTTGTTTTGCTTTCCCAAGATTGATTGGCTATTAAACATCTTTTGGTTCCATGTCTCTAGAGGATTTTTTTTTCCTTTATGAAATATTGATAGGGTTTATATTGAATATGTAGCTTGCTTTGAGTGATACAGGTATTCTAGCAGTAATAATTATTCAGATGCATGAGAATGAAATATCTTTCCATTTATTTATGTCTTCTTCAGTTTCTTTCAGGAGTACAATGTTCCTGTATTTCATCATTACAATTTCAATGTATAGTTCATTCAACTCTTGGTTAAGTTTATTTTTTATGAGTTTTTTTTGCTTAATTTCTCTTTCTGATAAATAGTTAAGTGTATAGAAATGAAACTGTTTTGTATTTATCTTATACCTGGTATTTACTGAATTTATTTATTGGTGTTGTTTATGGTGAAAATTTTAATATTTTCTATATACNACCTGCAAAGAGACTATTTCACTTCTTTTTCCACCTGAATGCCTTTTATTTCTTTTCTTTCCTATTTGTTCTGGCTAGGACTTTCAAGAAAATGTTAAATGCAATTTGCAAGGATTGGAATTCTTGTCTTATTCCTCATCTTTGAAGGAAAGATTTTACCTTTTCACTGTTTAATGTGATATAAGCTGTTTGTCATATATGTCCTTTATTTTTACTGAGATAGGTTCCCTCTCTTACTGGTTTGCTGAGAATTTTATCATGAAAAATTTTTATTTTTGTCATTTGTTTTCTGCATTTATTGAGATGATTATATTACTTTTTCTTGTGTTTGTTAATATGGTATATCACATTAATTGACTTGCACATGTTGAACAGTCCTTGCATGCTTGAAATAAATAACACTTGATCATAGTATACAATCCTATTAATACAGTTTTGAATTTGCTTTTTTTTATATTTTGTTAGAGACTTGCATTCATGTTCATCAGGAATATTGAACCTTAATTTTCATTCCTTGTTGTATTTTGTCTGGTATTGGGTCAAGGTAATGCTAGACTCATAAAATGAGTTTGGAGGTACTGCCTATGCTTCTATTTTTTTGGAAAAGTTTAAAAAATATTAATTCTTTAAATGTTAGAATTCACCAATGAAGCCATGTGGTCCTGAACTATCTTTTGAGGAAGCTTTGGATAATTGATTAAATCTCCTTACTAGTAATTGGTCTATTCAGATTTTCTATTTTTTCACCATTCAGGCTTTGTGGATTGTTATGCTCTAGGAACTTAATAATTTCTTCCAAGTCATTTCATTTTTTTGGCAGGAAGAGGAAATGTATATTGTTCACAGTAGCTTCTTATGATCCTTGGTTTTTGTGTAGTATCAAGGGTCATATCCCTGCTGCCATTTATAGTATTAGTTATTCGAGACTTCTCCCTTATTCTTGGTAATTTAGTTGTGTTTTTTTTTTTTACTCCATTTTGTTAATACACAGAACTGTACAAAAAATATCTTCAGGACTCAGTTAATTACAATGGTGTGATCACTCACCTAGAGCCAGACATCCTGGAATGTGAAGTCAAGTGGGCCTTAGGAAATATCACTACAAACAAAGCTAGTGGAGGTGATGGAATTCCAGTTGAACTATTTCAAATCCTAAAAGATGATGCTGTGAATGTGCTGCACTCAATATGTCAGCAAATTTGGAAAACTCAGCAGTGGCCACAGGACTGGAAAAGGTCAGTTTCATTCCAATCCCTGAGAAAGGCAATGCCAAAGACTGCTCAAACTACCATACAATTGCACTCATCTCACACGCTAGTAAAGTAATGCTACAAATTCTCCAAGCCAGGCTTCAGCAATACATGAACCGTGAACTTCCAGATGTTCAAGCTGGTTTTAGGAAAAGCATGGCAACCAGAGATCAAATTGCCAACATCCACTGGATCATGGAAAAAGCAAGAGAGTTCCAGAAAAACATCTATTTCTGCTTTATTGACTATGCCAAAGCCTTTGACTGTGTGGATCACAATAAACTGTGGAAAATTCTGAAAGAGATGGGAATACCAGACCACCTGACCTGCCTCTTGAGAAACCTGTATGCATGTCAGGAAAACTGAACATGGAACAACAGACTGGTTCCAAATAGGAAAAGGAGTACGTCAAGGCTGTATATTGTCACCCAGCTTATTTAACTTATATCAAGAGAAACAATGGGCTGGATGAAGCACAAACTGGAATCAAGATTGCCAGGAGAAAATAACCTCAGATATGAAGATGACACCATCCTTATGGCAGAAAGTGAAGAGGAACTAAAGAGTCTCTTGAGGAAAGTGAAAGAGGATGGTAGAAAAGTTGGCTTAAAGCTCAACATTCAGAAAACGAAGATCATGGCATCTGGTCCCATCACTTCATGGCAAATAGATGGGGAAACAGTGGAAACAGTGTCAGACTTTATTTATCTGGGCTCCAAAATCACTGCAGATGGTGATTGCAGCCATGAAATTAAAAGATGCTTTCTCCTTGAAAGGAAAATTATGACCAACCTAGATAGCATATTAAAAAGCAGAGACATTACTTTGCCAACAAAGGTCCATCTAGTCAGAGCTATGGTTTTTCCAGTGGTCATGTCTGGATGTGAGAGTTGGACTATGAAGAAAGCTGAGCGCCAAAGAATTGCTGCTTTTGAACTGTGGTGTTGGAGAAGACTCCTGAGAGTCCCTTGGACTGCAAGGAGATCCAACCAGTCCATTCTAAAGATCAGTCCTGGGTGTTCATTGGAAGGACTGATGTTGAAGCTGAAATTCCTATACTTTGGCCACCTGATGTGGAGAGTTGATTCATTGGAAAAGACCCTGATGCTGGGAAAGATTGAGGGCAGGAGAAGGGGATGACAGAGGATGAGATGGTTGGATAACATCACCGATTCAATGGACATGGGTTTGGGTGGACTCTGGGAGTTGTTGGACAGGGAGGCCTAGCGTACTGCCACTCATGGGGTCGCAAAGAGTCAGACACGACTGACCGACTGAACTGAACTGAAGTGAAAAGTACAGCTTTTATTTTGATTGCCTTTTTCTATTTCATTTGTTTTAAGTCTGATCTTTGTTATTTCTTTTCTTTTACTAGCTTGGACAGCCTGTTTTGCCTTCCTAATTCCTTGGGGTATAAAAGGTAAGTCTAGCTTTTTTTTCCTTAATGTGAGCATTTTTTCACTGCAAACTTTCCTCCTAAAACTGTGTTTGTTGTAGCTTGTTATTGTCCTCTAATTTTTGGCATAACATTTTTCTATTTCCATTTGTCTCAAGATTTTTTTTAATTATTTTTTGATTTCTTTTCTGAACTCTTGGTTTTTCAGAGATATGTTTAATCTCCATACATTTGCAAATTTTTAAACTTATTTCTCTTATTGAATTTTAGTTTTATACTGTTGTGGTTGGAAAAATGTTTGATATGGTTTCAATTTTATGTGACATTCTTGAATTAAAGTTTTACTGTCAGAGTCAGACGATCTGGAGACGTGTCAACCCTTAAAAAGTGTTAGTCACTCAGTCATGTCAGAATCTTTGTGACCTCATGGACTGTAACCCAGATTACACATTTATATTCTCTACATTAGCAACAATCCACCAACACTCCATTTTTCTTGGACAATATATCTCAAAATGATTTCTACCATGTTTCTGCTCATAACAGTTCTAAAATATGGTGTGTAAATTGAGGAAACATAGTACAAGTGAAAACCCCAGAAGTCTTCTAATTCTGTGGAAGAGGTCAGTCTCTCACAAATGCCCCCTGTGGAAGCCAGAGAATCTTCTTGGGCTTTAATTTCATTCTGAAATATTTTTGCACAAAGACACTTTAAAATGATAGCTAGAAAATCTAAGAAACAGTGGTGTTTAATTTCTACAACTGTAATAAATATGTACATGAATTTTACATGCTTCTTCAAATATATCTATACTGTTTAGACATGCTGATTCAGCCCTTTAGCATCAGATTCTAGAGCAGAAACCCACAAAATAGACACATATTAAAAATGTATAGAGATGAATACTCTTTACTTCTAGTGTGATATGTATCTTCTTTCTAGATCAGCACCCTAGTATTCCAACCATTTTATGTTCTTTCTTAAAATTTATTATATATATATATGTACACATATTCAACCCCAGAGAAGGCAGTGGCACCCCACTCCAGTACTCTTGCCTGGAAACTCCCATGGGTGGAGGAGCCTGGTAGGCTGCAGTCCATGGGGTCGCGAAGAGTCAGACACGACTGAGCGACTTCACTTTCACTTTTCACTTTCATGCATTGGAGAAGGAAATGGCAACCCACTCCAGTGTTCCTGCCTGGAGAATCTCAGGGACGAGGAGCCTGGTGGGCTGCAGTCTATGGGGTCGCACAGAGTCAGACACGACTGATGCAACTTAGCAGCAGCAGCAGCAGCATATTCAACCCACATAGAATATCTTCAGTTAATTTTGATTTTGTTAATTATTGATGTCTAATAAACACTCACAAATGTTATCTAGTCTTTATTCCTTCCTTTTTCTTTACTTCTTTCTCTCTCTCTTTCTCCATTTGTGTCCCAAACATTAGGTAAATGCTTTGGATAACACAGATGGAATGCAGAATCCTTGGGCAAAGATTGCTCACAATCTCATACTGTAGGCCATGATTTCACAAGCAAGATAATATTAAATAGAATGACTAAAGAAAATGGTTGTCTGTGAACTATGAAAAGGAACATTTAATCAGAGCCTAGAAGGGGAGGAGTTGATAGCTAATTATTAAAAAAAAAAAAAAAAACTATGCAATTTACCAAGGCACTTTAAATTGCTTTCAGTTTTGGATTTCTTAATTCTAAAAAGGTGTGTGTATGTGTGTGTCTGTGTATTCAGTCACACCTGACTCTTTGTGATCCCAGGGACCACAGCCTACCAGGCTCCTCTGCACATGAAATTCTCCAAACAAGAATACTGAAGCAAGTTGCCATTTCCTACTCCAGCAGACCTATTGAATCCAAGTCTCCTGAATCTCTTGCATTGGCAGGCAGATTCTTTACCACTAAGCCACTGGAAATAATACAGCTGCTTATATAAGTATCAAATCATCTTCCTAGAATCTTTTCCTTTTCCAAATTATTTTTGGATCTGACAATTAATATCTCCACTCAAGAAAACCTTTCTTCTGAATACTGTGTTTTGACATTTGTTCCTAGATTTTTCGCCCTAAATTTTTATTTATTTTTTAATTAATGAAAGTCTTAAACTTTACTATGAATTGTATGTGTGGTTAGTTAATAAATGTTTCTTCATTTATCTAGATTATNTTGTATGTGTGGTTAGTTAATAAATGTTTCTTAATTTATCTAGATTATAAGGTCCATTTTTATACAAACTAATGGATTTTTCAAGAAATGTAAAGGCAGACAAAGAAACACTAAATAGTTGATATGCATTAACATACTTGAAATAATAATGCTTGAATGAATGGATACACACAAAAAAAATATGATAGAACTTGAAGAGCCAGGAAGTTTTGCACAGAGAGAGTTTCATAGATAAGGTCAAGACATATAATGAAGCATGAAAACTTTTGAAAACTGCAACAATTTCCTATGGCTGAACTTTAGTATAGATACTTATTTATTAAATAATTTTGTAAAAATAATAACTACTATATGTGTATGCATATTTGTGATATAAATATTTGAAGCCATCTTTTATTTTTTAGTTTTTCTAGGGCATTTTTCACATCCTTGTTTATTAGGCTATAAATCAGAGGGTTTAACATGGGAATCATAAGGGTGTAAAACAATGATGTCATTTTGTCTTGATCTAAAGAGTAGATTCAACTTGGCCTGAATTTTCCAGAGTTCCCTGGAAAATTGCCACAGCAGTTAAGTGGGAGGCACAGGTGGAGAAAGCTTTGAACCTCCCTCAGCAGAATGGATCTTTGAGACTGCTAGGATGATATAACAGTAACAGACAAGAACTTCTAAAATCAAGCTCAATTCAATAACTCCAAAAACAATAAATACTGTCAATTCATTGACCTGTGTATCAGAGCAGGAAAGAAGGTACAGTTGAGGTAAGTCACAGAAGAAGTGGTTAATCTCATTTGACCCACAGAAACATAACTGGAATGCTAATGCTGTGTGGATCAAAGCATCTTCCATTCCCACCAGGTAAACCCCAGCCACGAGCAGGGAGCATACCCTGCTGGACATGCTGACTGCAGAGAGCAAGGTGCTGCTGACAGCCTTGTACCAGTCATAGGTGATCACTGCCAGCAGGAGACACTCAGAATCTGCAAAGGTACAGGCATTCAAGAATTGTAGGGCACAGTCATAAAAGGGGATTTGTTTGTTCTTGGCTAAAAGGTCAACCAGCACCTTGGGCCCAATTGCTGTGGAATAGCAGAGGTCACAGAAGGAGAGGTGGCTGAGGAAAAAGTACATTGGTGTTTGCTGCTGGGGATCCATTCTAATCAAAATTGTCATTCTAAGATTTCCCAGAGGATTAATAAGATAAACAAGTAGCAACATGGCAAATAAAGTCACTTTTCCTCCCAGATCACTGGTAATCCCCAAGAAAATGAATTCAGTCACAGAGGAACAATTTTCTTTTTCCATTCTTTAGTTTTTCTTATCAACATTTTTGATAATGTGATCAGGAAAGGTATAGATAAATGTATGGACATCTGCAAAATATCTGTAAAGGAAAACACAACCTCTTTGTGTAAATGTCATTTTATACTCAGAAAACTACCCAATCATGTACCTACTTTTTGAAGTAACATTTTTATCTACCTGGAAAAATAAAAACAAACAAAAAAAGTGTAATACACATTGAAAATGTTTTATCTAAGTCTGCATGCCATCATGATGTATATAAAATTTTATGAGTTTTTCATTTTCCTAGATTTTTGCTTTCTTATCTATGAAAGTATAATTGGATGAATGTCTCATTCTATGTTCAAAATACCATAGAATAGACACCAATGTTTGCGAGACCTGGCTATCAGTATAGGATTAGGCATTTTCCATCTCTAGAAGTAGTTATTTAAACACAAAAAATTGCTACCATTGTTATGCTTCTCAAAAACAGCTCAGATAATGTTGATTTAAAATGATTTTCTATTCCTTCTAGAGCATATCAACAACTATTCATAATGAATATTACTAGTTACTGTCCTAGTCTAAGTTTCCTTCAGCATTCGGTAGACATGAAATAAGTATCATTGACCTTTACTACAGAAATGTGTTGTTGCTTTGCTGCAGTACTCATTACCAATCTCTGCAGCACCCTGGTGCCCTTGACGGGTCAAAGAAAAATGATACAAAGAAGTGAAAACAGCAGAATTTAGCACACACATTTGCATTTCTTTGATTTTAAATTGGCTTTCATATTAAAAAAAAAAAAAGAAAATGGGATGAGGTATAATAAACACTTCTTGAAGGGTTGTTGTTGAATCATGACACCAGGATTCTTGGCCCCCAGAGGAAAAGAATTCAATCCGGGACCAGAGATGAGGCTTGATCGCTCAGAGCTTTTGTGTAATAAAGTTTAAGTATAAAGGAGACAGAGTAAGCTTCTGATATAGGCATCAGAAGGGGGCAGAAAGAGTACCCCCCTGCTAGTCTTCAGCTGGATGTTATATAGTCACTAGCAGCCTGTTAATGAAAGAAAGGAATGTCTCAAAATTCAGAATGGCACCAGGCCCCTCACCCATAAGATGTATTTTGGGATAATCTTGGCACCAAATGGTTTATCTTGGGCCATAAAATGATTAACTTGAATCTTGAAGAAGGGCAGATCACCATACAAATAGTGTCATTTACATAGATTAGGGGAACAATATCGGAGTATAACATACTGGTTTATCAAGTAGGTTCTGAGCCCAAAAGGCGAAACCGACTTGAAGACAGAGTTTGGGGTAAATGCATAGTACATTAGCATAGCTTAAGATAAACATTTCCATAAGAAAAAGGCATTGGTTAACTTCAGGTGAAACCAGGTGTCATTATGGCAACACAGAATTTTAAGAGAAACCTTCTTTTAAATTTGTGTAGAGAAGGAAAAAATATCACTGGTTGGTTTCCTCCTGCCTCTTAAGAGAGATAAAAATGTTTGACACTTGCAGGCTATTTCCTCCGTTTGGAGACGCCTGGCCTTCCTGCCTGTTACCCTCTTATTCTGACAAATATAGTTTCGTCCTTGTGTGTATGTATTTGTATGTGTCGTGTCTGCATGTATGCACATCTCTGTTGATATAACAATTAGAATATTGGTGACAGATTTTCTTGAAGTATATATTGGCATATGATTTACACAGAACTGTTTGCACATATTGCTATCTATAGTGTGGTATCTAAATTATTTTTTATATAAAATTTAAAAAACCTAAAATGTATGTATATACTTCTTCAATGACAAAGACTAAAGGCTTTCCTGTGAATCTAAATTAAAAGAAAATAGTTAAACAATCATTTTTAACCTGAGACAGATTCTCCCGGCTCTGAGAAGAAAATATTTTTGACCATTAAGTTTATAAATCTCTCATTTTTTTAATGGTAAGTTTTTCTCCTATATTCTTAAATCTGGAGACTCAAGAACATACCTAGAATGAGCAGGTCTTTCTGTCCTTGCTACTGATGCCTAAAAAAATAAACAGCTAACCTTTTATTTTGCCTGGTAGCATTTGGGACTTTAATCTCTGAAGTTTCCATCCCTCGGCTCAGTGTTTGCTAACATTTGGTTAATTATATTTTCTTCTCTGCATTTTCCCCTGTGAAAATAGTAAAAAAAAAAATTGCAAAAGTTGAGGTTTATTTCTTCACCATTGTCAACATACTGATCTGACAGGAAGAGAAACAGAGATTATGTTTATTTTAAGCTACACAGTTACACTGCACATCTTACACGTCGACTAGTTACCTAGTCAAAGCAGAGATTCAGTGAATTACAAGATTTCCCCACTTAGTAATTTACATCTTCCTATCATTCGTTTTGTTTCTACCTTTTTGAAATATTCACCTTCCCCATCTCATTTAGGAATATTTCCAGTAATAAAAGGATATGAAGAAATGTCAAAGCAATGCATGAAAGGCAAACAGATTTTTAAAAATCAGTACCTAAAATCAATTCTTTTTGATTAATGCAAAGATTTGATTTAGTTTGTGGGGATACTTGGATTCCACTAACAACCATTAGAAATGAAAAGTCAGGGAAATGCACTTATTTTATACCTGCACTATTTATCTTTTTAGAATAATGATTGACTCAGGTGGTAAAGACTTATTATGACTCATAATTTTCTCTCTTTATAGAGAGGCAAAAACAAGATATATGTATTATAGAGAATTGGTGATGCATTTTAGTCCCCTTCAGCTCCAAAATCATATGGTGCAGATGGTGACTACAGCCATGAAATTAAAAGATGCTTGTGTTGGAGAAGACTCTTGAGAGTCCCTTGGACTGCAAGGAGATCCAACCAGTCCATTCTGAAGGAGATCAGCCCTGGGATTTCTTTGGAAGGAATGGTGCTAAAGCTGAAACTCCAGTACTTTGGCCACCTCATGTGAAGAGTTGACTCATTGGAAAAGACTCTGATGCTGGGAGGGATTGGGGGAAGGAGGAGAAGGGGACGGCAGAGGATGAGATGGCTGGATGGTATCACTGACTCGATGGACGTGAGTCTGAGTGAAGTCCAGGAGTTGGTGATGGACAGGGAGGCCTGGTGTGCTGCGATTCATGGGGTCGCAGAGAGTCGGACACAACTGAGCGACTGAACTGAACTGAACTGAACTGCTCCTTGGAAGAAAAGTTATGACTAACCTGGACAGCATATTAAAAAGCAGAGACATTGCTTTGCCAACAAAGTTCCCTCTAATCAAGGCTATGGTTTTTCCAGTGGTCATATATGGATGTGAGAGCTGGACTGTAAAGAAAGATGAGCCCTGAAGAATTGCTGCTTTTGAACTGTGGTGTTGGGGAAGACTCTTGAGAGTCCCTTGGACTGCAAGGAGCTCCAATCAGTCCATCCTAAAGGAAATCAGTCCTGAATATTCATTGGAAGGACTGATGCTGAAACTGAAACCAGTATTTTGGCCACCTGGTGCAGTCATTGGGAAAGACTCTGATGATGGGAAAGACCAAAGGCGGGAGGAGAAGGGGACAACAGAGGATGAGATGGTTGGATGGCATCACTGACTCTATGGACTTGAGTTTGAGTAAGCTCCAGGAGTTGGTGATGGACAGGGAGGCCTGGCATGGTGCAGTCCATGAGGTAGCAAAGTCAGATATGACTGAGCAACTGAACTTAAGCCCCGTTAACAATCATTTGATTAACTCCATAGCTAATGAGTGGTGTCACCATAGCAGTTGAGACACATTATTCAAGTGGTTAACTACTAGCTTGTGGAAATGCTGAAGAGGGTGGATTCTTTACCCAGTCGGCTCAGTGGGTAAGTATCCACCCTTAGTTGAGGAGATGCAGCAGACACGGGTTCAATCCCTGGGTCGGGAAGATGTCCTGGAGAAAGAAATGACAACCCAGTCCAGTATTCTTACCTGGGAAATCACATGAACAGGGAAACCTGGTGGGCTGCAGTCCACAGGGTCATAAAAGAGTTGGACACAATTTATGGACTAACCAACAACAGCAAAACTCACATAGTTTTCATTTTTCTATTGTGTTGGGAAAATTTAAGATATATTTTCTGAGCAACTTTCAAGTGTACAGCACAGCATTGTCAATTATAGTCATCACATTGTGCCTTAAATCCCCAGAAATTATTCATGTTATAACAGAAAATCTGAACCATTTGAGCAACATTAATATCCCCTTCCCCAACTCCTCTAGCCAATGGAGGGTTCTTTGAGTTCTATTCAGGTTCTTTGAGTTCAACTTTTTTAGATTCCATATAAAGGAGAATATACAACATTGGTCTTTACTTTGTCTGACATTTCACTTAACACAATGCCTTTGAGGTTAATCCATGTTTTCAAAACTGTGATTCTATAAGGGACCAAAATTTGCCACCCCAAAATATGGCTCTTTGGTATGACAATTATATTGAGCCGAGTATTTTTTATTGTGCCAAATACTTCTATTTAATCACTTTTCACATATTTTATTATTAAACTCTACAAGAATCCTATGACATTATGGGTATCCCCTTTTTATGGTTATTCATTCATTCATTCCATGCATATTTCTTGAATGCTGACTTATTATATACAAGAGATCATTCTAGGTAATACCTAGGTGAAAAAAGGAGCAGTGTGGAGGCTATGATATGAATTTACACAGTTTGATTGGAGGTCAGCAGGGAAGGAGCTGGTACTGGCTGCAGGGAAAGAGAGCCGGTGGGGGTGGGGTCAGAAAGGTAGTGGGCAGCAGTTCCTGTGGGTAGGCTCAATATTTTTAAGATGCAAATGACACAGAAAGGTTTTTTTTTTCTTTTTAACTTGCCCTTGGAAGAAACATAAGCTGGAATCAAGATTGGCAGGAGAAATATCAATAACCTCAGATATGCAGATGACACCACCCTTATGGCAGAAAGTGAAGAGGAACTCAAAAGCCTCTTGATGAAAGTGAAAGAGGAGAGTGAAAAAGCTGGCCTAAAGCTCAACATTCAGAAAACAAAGATCATGGCATCTGGTCCCATTACTTCATGGGAAATAGACGGGGAAACAGTGGAAACAGTGTCAGACTTTATTTTGGGGGGCTCCAAAATCACTGCAGAGGGTGATTGCAGCCATGAAATTAAAAGACGCTTACTCCTTGGAAGAAAAGTTATGACCAACCTAGATAGCATATTCAAAAGCAGAGACATTACTTTGCCAACAAAGGTCCATCTAGTCAAGGCTATAGTTTTTCCAGTGGTCATGTATGGATGTGAGAGTTGGACTGTGAGGAAAGCTGAGCACCAAAGATTTGATGCTTTTGAACTGTGGTGTTAGAGAAGACTCTTGAGAGTCCCTTGGACTGCAAGGAGATCCAACCAGTCCATTCTGAAGGAGATCAGCCCTGGATGTTCTTTGAAAGGAATGATGCTAAAGCTGAAACTCCAATACTTTGGCCACCTCATGCGAAGAGTTGACTCATTGGAAAAGACTCTGATGCTGGGAGGGATTGGGGGTAGGAGGAGAAGGGGACGACAGAGGATGAGATGGCTGGATGGCATCACCGACTCAATGGACGTGAGTTTGAGTGAAGTCCAGGAGTTGGTGATGGACAGGGAGGCCTGGCGTGCTGCGATTCATGGGGTCGCAGAGAGTCGGACACAACTGAGCGACTGAACTGAACTGAACTGAACTGAGCATGGCCCTGCCCATCAGAGCAAGATCCAGATTTCCGCACAGCCAGTACCTCCCAGCAAGAAGCTTCCACAAGCCTTACCCTTATCCATCAGAGGGAAGACAGAAGGAAAACCACAGTCACAGAAAACTAACCAAACTTATCACATGGATCACAGCCTTTTCTCACTTAATGAAACTATGAGCCATGCCTCATAGGGCCACCTAAAATGGACAGGTTATGGTGGAGATTTCTGACAAAGTGTGGTCCACTGGAGAAGGAAATGGAAACCACCTCAGCATTCTTGCCTTGAGAACCCCATGGACAGTATTGAAAGGAAAAAAGATATGACACTGAAAGATGAATTTCCCAGGTTGGTAGGTGCCCAATATGCTACTGAAGAGTGAAGAAATAGCTCCAGAAGGAATGAAGAGGCTGAGCCAAAGTGGAAACAACACTCAGCTGTGGGTGTGTCTGGTGGTAAAAGTAAAGTCCGATGCTGTAAAGAACAGCACTGCATAGGAACCTGGAATGTTAAGTCCATGAATCAAGGTAAATTAGAAGTGGTCAAACAGGAGATGGCAAGAGTAAACATTGACATTCTAGGAATCAGTGAGCTAAAATGGATGGTAAATTTAATTCAGATGATCATTATATCTATTACTGTGGGCAAGAATCCCTTAGAAGAAATGGAGTAGCCCTCATAGTCAACAAAAGAGTCTGAAATGCAGTACTTGGGTGCACTCTCAAAAATGACAGATCTCTGTTTGTTTCCAAGGCAAACCATTCAATATCACAGTAATCCAAGGCTATGGTCCAACCACTAATGCCAAACAAGCTGAAATTCAATGGTTCTATTATGGCCTCCAAGACTTCCTAAAACTAACACACCCAATATATGTCCTTTTCATCATAGGGGTCTGGAATGCAAAAATAGGAAGTCAAGAGATACCTGGAGTAACAGGTAAATTTGGCCTTTGAATACAAAATGAAACAGGGCAAAGTCTAACAGAGTTCTGCCGAGAGAATGCAGTGGTCATAGCAAACACCTTCTTCCAACAACACAAGAGATGACTCTACACATGGACATCACCAGATGGTCAATACCAAAATCAGATTAATTACATTCTTTTCAGCCAAAGATGGAGAAGCTCTATATAGTCATCAGAAACAAGATTGGGAGCTGACTATGGCTCAAATCATGAACTCTTTATTGCAAAATTCAGACTTAAACAGAAGAAAGTCTGTTTCTTCAGACAGAAAGAAGGAGGAAACCACGAGGCCATTCAGGTATGACCTAAATCAAATCCTTTATGATTATACAGTGGAAGTTCCAAATCAAATCAAGGGATTAGATCTGATAGACAGAGTGCCTAAAGAACTATAAATGGAGGTCTGTTATGTTGTAAAGGAGACAGTGATCAAAATCATCCCCATGAAAACTTCCATAAGACCCAGCAATCCTACTCCTAGGTATATACCTTTGAGAAAACCATTATTCAGAGATATGCAGCACTATTTACAATAGCCAGGACACTGGAGCAACCTAGATGTACACTGACAGATGAATGGATAAAGAAGTAGTGGTACATATATATAATGGAATATTGCTCAGTCATAGAAAGTAATGAATTTGTGTCAGTTCTAATTAGGTGGATGAATCTAGAGCATGCTATATAGAGTGAAGGAAGTCAGAAAGAGAAAAATAAATATTGTATGTTAATGCAAATAAAATGGACTCTAGAAAATTCGTACTGATTAATCTATTTGCAGGGTAGGATTAGAGAGGCAGACATGGAGAACAGACTTGTGAACACAGCTGGGGAAGCAGAGGGTGGAGAAAACTGAGAGAGTAGCACTGAATCATTTACATTACCATGTGCAAAGCAGGTCTAATGGAAAGTTGCTGTATAACACAGCTCAGCCCAGTACTCTATGACAACCCAGAGAGGTGGGATAGGGTGCAGAATGGGAGGGAGGTTCAAGAGAAAGGGGACACATGTATCCTTAGGGTTGATCCACCTGGTTGTGTGGCAGAAAACAATACAACACTGTAAAGCAATTATCCTCCAATTAAAAAAATACAAATAAAAATCTACATTCCTGAGAAACATTTCAGCTTTTCACCAGATGAACAGACACAAAAGAGGTACCACCTACTACCACCAAACATTGTGAAACATTGATATGTATGCAGATATATTCTCCTTTAGAATTTTATTTAAGCCTGTGAGATAAAACACATTTATTTGCTTCACAGAGCCCTTCTGGTGGGGTGGTCTGATTAGTCTTATACTTTAAAATAAAGACATTGGAGTGTCAGGTTCCTTATGCTTTCCTGCTTTCCCATTCTTAGATATGACTTCTGCACCCTTCCAAGGATGAAAGATGGAGAAGGAAATGGCAAACTACTAGTGACGGAATGAAACACCAACACTGCAGAGTGGTTTGAATCTTTTTCTGTTCTCCTCCTTGCTGCTTCTTGCAGCTTTATTTTATATCTCATGTACAACAGTCTACAGGGCAAGTTGCCAAACACCATGATTCAAAGACTATACAGTGCACAGGCGCGGGGCGAGATAACCTTTACCTTGACTTATTTACTGCAGCTAAGACTTTGTTTTGAGAACTTCCTTATCAACTTAGAATCCGTTTTGTTCCAGGGTCTGTTCCTTTTGAGGAATCAGAGAAACATCCTTGTGTGCAAGAAATGTTCTTTTCCCATGGGAACAAACAGGATTCATGGCAGCACATCTCGTTTGCAAGAATGTTCAGCCCTGGTTGAGAGTCTTGTTTGCAAGCACTTCTCAACCTCCCTTATACTTTGTTCCCTACAGCAACCCACTCCAGTATCCTTGCCTGGAAAATCCCATGGACAGAGGAGCCTGGTGGGCTGCAGTCCATGGGGTCGCAAAGAGTTGGGCATGACTGAGTGACTAACACTAAGGATGCAAGTAGTGGAAACAAAAGACTGAACACTTGTTGACACCTATCTTCATGTTATTAACCAAAATTGAGTCAATGCTTCACACTCAGCCGGAATGGAGGCTGAGAAATTGAATATTTCAAATCCTCATAGTACAGTTAAATTGGTTATGAGATTGAAGTTTTGAATTTGTTTATCCTGAGCAGTTCTACACCATCTCTTATATTATTTTCTGTGAACATCATTATCTTCTGTATATTAGTTGTCTCCTGCAGTTTTAGTAAATTACCACAAACTGAGTGCCTTAAAATTTATTATCTTGGAGGTCTATAGATGATAGGTCAAAAGTATTGGGAGGGCCACATTCTTTTTTTATGCTCTAGTGAGTATTCCATCTTTCTTGTTCAATTAAATTATTGGCAGAATTTTCTTCCTTGAGGTTGTCGGACAGAGGACTGATTCCTTGCTGGCAACTGGTCAAATGCCATGCTCACTTTCTAGAGATCAGGACAATCATTGCTCTTTGTCCCAACAGACTTTGGAGCCAGCATTGACAAAATGAGCCCTCCTTTTCTCTGTCCCATCTGTGATAATCCATTTTTTGAATATTGCTTTTCTTTCTCTTATTTTTAAGGCTTATGTGATCAGATTGGGTCTACCTAAATAATCTCCCCATCTCAATGATTTATGATATTAATCATATCTATAAACTCCATTTTGTCAACTAATGTAGTATACCTGTTTCCAGGGATTCTAGTTCATCTCACCTAGAGAGATATCTATCACAATCTCCCAATGAAATAGCATGACTGGCTTATGTGGTCTTCATTTGATTGAACCATTAACTTCCATAAATTATTCTCTGATACACCATATGATAGTACATACCAGGATAAAGCCAGTTATGTTATTATTAAAACTAAAACTAGATGGAATAATTGTCAAAAGAACTGTAGCAGAAGTTCTTAGGGACAGCTACAACAAACCATCTCTTAATGTTGCTGATTTGAGGATGGAATTGGGAAGATGGGCATTAACAATCCTAGGGAGATATGTTCACTTTCCTTGATTATATCAGTCAATGCTTTAAAGTTTTCAACACTAAAGGAGGGGATAAAGACATGGGAGGTTAGTCCAGACACACTAATGTAATGCAACTGTATGAACTGTGGGTAATTCTGAAAATAATTTATAAAACTTTTCTTCGCTTTTACATCCATATATTTTTTTCTTTTAAAACTTCAAATTGACATAGATTTAGCTGTTAGAATGCAGTTATGTAAAGGATGAAATAATGCAAAACAAATTATTTTGGATCAAATTTGCTAAGTAGAACATGCAAATATGTGCAAAGTAAACCAGTTAAGATGAGTAGGAAGGTACTCTTTTATCACGCACTTAGGAAGAGAACAAAGTCTATGAATGCTGTTCTTTTGGTTTTATGATTGCAGTAATTTCAAGTGAGTTTATAGTGGATAAGCAAATATGCTCCCAATATTATTGGTTCTCTGAAAAATCTAGATTTTTTTGCTAGCAGTCTGGTGTTGGTACTAGCAATATTCATTTATCCATTCACTCATTCAATCCCTCCATCAAACATCCAATTTTCAACTGCTAGTAGTCATTTTCTGTCCTATAGAATCAAAGAATGCAAACAAATACAAGTGTGGAAATAGAGATAATTATTTAGATAAATAAACATATATTTTCCAGTATACTTAAGCCAAAAAACTTAACTGATTCAATTTTGTTTTAGCTTTTTCAATATGTAAATTACTATGTAATTCATGAGGCAGGATTATTCCTTAGGCATGGAGGATTGATGACTTATTTATCTGGTATATATCCAAGCCCAGTAAATTGTGGATTAGTTTTCTAAAGTTATTCATAAGTGCATCTGAGAATAGAAGTGGCTAACTCCTTAAAAGAGGAAGATAGAAGCTGAAAATGTTTTTCTGTTAACTGTTTAGCAAACAGTTAAAACATTTATAATTAAAATCATCACATTATTTTTTAAGTAATAATTTTCTCAGTTCTGCAATCACATCCTTGTTCCGAAGGCTGTATATCATGGGACCGAACATCGGAGTCACTTTGGTGCAGAACAGAGAGAACAGTCAGTTCCTGCAGAATGACTGGATTCAGATCCGAAGAATAACACCACAACCAACAGGTGAAAGGAGCATGTGGAGAAGGTTTTAGCCTGTCCTCTGGCCGTTGGCAACCTCAGAATAGTGGAAATGATTTTGCTGTAAGAGGCAAGGATCAACATAAAAGGTACAGCAACAAACAGAATCGCTGCATAGACTGAGAGCTCATGTGCAAAAGTGTCTCCGCAGGCCAGCTTCAGAATGGGGGGAATGTCACAGAAGTGGTTAATCTTGTTCGAATGACAGAAATGCAGAGAGAAGATCTGGCACATTTGCCCTATTTGCACTGGGATTCCACTAACCCAGGAGCCCACAGCCAGCTGGAGGCACACCTTTGAGGTCATGATCAGGGGATAGTGCAGAGGGTCACAGATGGCCACACAGCAGTCATAGGCCATCACCACCAGGAGGAAGCACTCAGCAGCTCCAAGGATAAGGAAGAAGCAATTTGGGCAGCACAGTCCAGCACAGAAATGGTCCTGTCCTGAGTCCAAAGGTTCACCAGAATCCTAGGGAGAGTGACGAACATATAAAAGATTTCTAAGGAGGAAAATGTTGCCAGGAAGAAATACATGGGTTTCTGCAGTGCAGCATCAAGCATAGTTATTATTATCATAAGGCTGTTTCCAATAAAGATAATGATGTAAATGATGGAGAACACCCCAAATAATAGCCCTTGAAGATTTGGAAGGTCAGAAAACCCCAGGAGTACAAATTGTATCACTGTGGACATGTTGTCTTCCACTTCCATCTCTTCATATTTCATCTGTGGGAATGATTCAATCAAAGGTACTGTTATTTCACTTTATTTGGCTTTTGTTTCCTTTTATATATAAGAGATGATACACCATTCATTTTTTCCAATTCCATAGAAAACAAACCTTTAATTGCTAGGTGTCTAACAGGTTGTGAATTACATTTTTCATCATTATTAAATCAAATTTGTAAGAAAAGCTATCCATTTAATCTTTATTTTCTGCCATGAATTATCACTTTTTCTGAAGATATGTAATTATAATTTTGCTCTTCATCTGAATGCTTAAAATGCAAAAATTTGAGTTAAATTCATTTACATAGTGATTTTGCTTTTTCAGCCTGTGTTTTTCTCTTCACCTCTCAATTCTGTGTTTAATTATTATCAATTGAAAGTTAATTTGATTGCATGGTAAAATAATTATGTCACCTAAGATAGTTTTAGGGTTGAATATAGTTAATTTTTAAAGTGTTGATTTTCCTGTGGTATTTCCAAAGTCTTGTTTGACACTGGCATTCTACATACTTCATTTTTTTCTTATAAATAAAATTGATGAGCTGACTATATAATATTATGGGATGTTACTAGTTTTCAAACATGTGTATTTCAGTGTAAAGTCCGTAAATCAGTAGTGATAAGTTCTTTTCAGATTTCTCAGTTGAGAGAAAAGGAATTTTAAGGTGTTCTTTTGGCCCAGGAACACTCGAGACATAAGAGGCAAGTACATCCAGGTTTATGTTCACAAAAGCAGTTCTAGCTAGAATGTTCACCTCTCACTCATTTACTGCATGAAAGAGACACCACCCATGAATCATCTGTGAGATCTTCCTAAATTACCCACATCCTCAACAATTGCTGTTTTACTGATAATCCCATTCAACTTTTTCATTCTTTCATTTTTGCATGTGTTTGTATTAGTCATGTATGTGAATGAGATAGGTTGAGATTTCCCATCTTTTTTGCATTTTTCTTATTATTTTAACTATATTACTAGCTTCTTTTGTTTTTTCTATAGATCTTTTTGGGCAATGCATAGTACATTTCTTCCACTAAATGTGATTCATTAACTTCTAGAATACATTAAAGATGAATCAGTTTGATTGCTTCTTTGGAATTTCCCCCAAGTTATAAGAACCTGGATAGCTCAGTCAGTATAGCATCAGTCTGAGGGTCCAGGGTTCAAGTCCATGTTCAGGCGGAGGTTATTTCAGGCTTCCCTGATAGCTCAGCTGGCAAAGAATCTGCCTGCATGCAGAAGACCCCGGTTTGATCCCTGGGTTGGGAAGATCCGCTGGAGAAGGTATAGGCTACCCACTCCAGTATTCTTAGACTTCCCTTGTGGCTCAGCTGGTAAAGAATCTGCCCACAATGCGGGAGACCTGGGTTTGATCCCTATGTTGGGAAGATGCCCTGGAGAAGGAAAAGGCTACCCACTCCAGTATTCTGGCCTGGAGAATTGCATGGACTGTATAGTCCATGGGGTCACAAAGAGCCAGACACAACTAGAGACTTTCACTTCACTTCACTTCACTTCCAAAGTATAAACATGGATTCCCACTGAAAACGTAAATCTCTCCTTCCTCTTTCCTGTTAGAGATCAAGCATACTTTTTTGTGGGGCATGCATGTGTGTGTATTTAGAAATTATACTCTTTTTACTCATTCTTGCAGAAGTAGTAAATTGCTTCATTGTTTTCAGCATGTGATACATGTATTTTTCATATTATGTGTTAACTTATTTAGCCATACCCTGGTGGCTCAGATGTTAAAGAATCTGCCCACAATGCAGGAGACCCCAGTTCAATCCTTGGGTCAGGAAGATCCTCTGGAGAAGGAAATGACTACCCACTGGAGTATTCTGGCTTGCAGAATCCCACAAACAGAGGAGCCTGGTGGGCTACAGTCCATGGGGTCACAAAGAGTCGGACACGACTGAGTAACTAACACCTTTGGTTAACTTATTTGAAAGCCAATAGAAAATAAGTCACTGAAAATAAGATACACAACTAACTACATATTCTAAGGGTATTAAGTGAGGACAAAAGTCAAGATTTCTGCTGCAAAAATGTAGACAAACATGGGGTAGAACCAATAGTCCATACAAAAGCAAGAATACTGGAGTGGGTTGCTATTCCCTTCTCCAGGGGATTTTCCCTACGCAGGGGTCAAACCCAGGTCTTCTGCATGGCAGGCAGATTCTTAATCGTCTGAGCCATCAGGGAAGCCATACACTATTTATTTATGTACCATCTACAATATTTTAAACTACACATTACAGTACTAAAGATATTCAAACTTTTTCCATTCTTATACAATTCTGTCAATAAAAATGTGATTGGTAGAAATGCAAAACTGCTATGAATGAGTCTTTTAAATTGTCAGAAGCTGGTTTTAGAAAAGGCAGAGGAACCAGAGATCAAACTGCCAGCATCTGCTGGATCATGGAAAAAGCAAGAGAGTTCCAGAAAAACATCTACTTCTGCTTTATNAATTATTTTAGGGGAGGTTAAAGTAATATGATTTTTGGCTCCATGTTGGTTCAAATCTTACAAAGTTGCCATTTCCTTCTCCATGATACTGACATCACTTCAGAATTGCATATTTTATTGCTCTGTGACTATTTCAATAATTTGAATAAAGTTTGTGAAATATTAAAAAAAATAATAAAATAAAATAAAATAATAAGCAGTCATTAAGTGTTCCTGATGGCTCAGTGGTAAAGAACCCACCCACCCATTTAGGAGACTCAAGTTCAATCCCTGGATGTAGAAGATACCTTGGAGAAAGAAATGGCAACCCACTTCAGTATTCTTGCCTGGGAAATCCCATGGACAGAAGAGCATATTGGGTTACAGTCCATGGGGTTGCAAAAGAGTTGACAGGACTTCATTACTAAATAACAATAAGAGTCGTGAACTCAGCTAGATGATGGCTTGGCTCCCTTTTTGGATTTTAATCTACTCAATGCTGTTACTCTTCTATATCCTAACTCTAAGCACCAAATATCAATTATTAAGCACATTAAAGCTATTATACTGTTTCTGTTTTGTTTGTTGCTTTCACCAGGGTGCATTGTTATGTGTCCATCAAAATAACAACCCATTTATTCACAAACATTATGCTTTATGATGCATATATAACTGAAATAAATGAATATTGGAAAAATGGAAACATTTAAATCAATATAAATTGCTATAATGTAGTTGGCATTATATTTTCAATATTGAATATCTGATTCATGACTTTCAAAGTAAATTTATTGGTATTTCATTTTGAATCATCATGAACCTTGACATTAAGATTGCCAGATATTCAGAATATTTTCTCAGCTCATTCATTAACCCTATTGGCTTGTGTATGTATGAATTCAATGTAAAAAGAAAAAAATATTGCTTAATGAATACATTACACAAAAATGATGAAAAGTGGCAATGCATTGTATTAACATCTAATAATTTTTGAGCATCTTAACAATATTTTACAGTTGGAAGTTAAAACTGAGCATGCATTTTAAACTTTTTAAATAGACTTTATATTATAAAATATTTTTTGGTACAGAAAAGTTAAGAGTGCTCAGGGAGATTCCCTATATTAAATAGTATTTTTTTTCTATTATTAATGCATTAGTATAGTACATCTGTTACATTTAATTATTTTATTGTGATGTTAATCTACATACAATATTTTTCCATTTCTCATGTTGTCATTAATCGAATGTGTGAAAGTTCTACTGCTCCATGAAATTTACCTACTAAATTTTCAGACTTTCCCTTTTTCCAATGTATATATGACTGGTACCAATATTGCCTTTCTGGTCTCACTGCTGGGAAGTGATATGTTATCTGTTTATATAGAAAAATTAATTTATCTCTGTAGATTAAGACAGACTTTTTTTCATACTGTGGTCAGGACATTCAAAATACTTTAATGGCATCTCAGCAAACTCAAATTCTAACCCCTTAAAAATAGTTGTTTCATAGAAAGAGTAGCAAACCTTATAAAAATAGGACTTCAATCAATTCTTAGTCATTTTGCATTTTTCCTTTTTCTATGATTACATTTAAATTCAATGTTAAAACATAAGGGCATCTTGATTACTTGTCAGAAAAGGGAACAGATCCTATTCCCCATATTCGGACCAGATTCTATTGAGAGAGAGGTTTGTGGAAGTGTTGAAACTGTAACCCATAATTCCTAATACCCAATCTAGATATCTGTGTTTAACTGAGTTACACTCTATCAAGTGTGATATAAAGAGGCAGACTGTCAGTGCCCCCTTCTATTTGCACACACAAAAAAGTGGCATCCTTTAGAAATAAGTTAAAATATACATCAAGAACAGCTAAGAAGGCTTGAGATGTTCTGCTTTATCATCACAGATAGAGCACTGGTATGTTTTGAATACTTTAAATAATGATTAAAAACCAGGTAACTTGACCCTGTATGCGAGACAACAAAAGAGACTCAGATGTGTAGAGTGGACTTTTGGACTCTGGGGGAGAGGGAGAGGGTGGGATGAGATGTGAGAATGGCATTGAAACATGTATACTATCATGTAAGAAACGAATCACCAGTCTATGTCTGATGCAGGATGCAGGATGTTTGGGGCTTGTGCATGGGGATGACCCAGAGAGATGTTATGGGGTGGGAGGTGGGAGGGGGTTCATGTTTGGGAACTCATGTACACCCGTGGTGGATTCATGTCAATGTATGGCAAAACCAATACAGTATTGTAAAGTAAACTAAAGTTAAAATAAAAATTAAAAAAAAAAAATAAAAGAAAGACAAGGTGTGAAAACAAGAGTGTTTTATTTTTATTTTGGTTAAAATTGATTGTTGGACTCTAAAATAAATTCTTCAGTATTCAGAAATGAAACTCTTGATTAGAAATATTTCTAGTCACAAAATTTAGGTACAAATAGAAATATAGCACTTAGGACTCCACTAGTGGTCCAGTGGTTAAGAATATGACTGCCAATAAAGGGAACACAGGTTCAACCCTTGGCCTGGGAAGATTCCACTGCAACTGCTGAACGTACATTATAGAGCTTGTGGTGGCAACTACTGTAGCCTGGGCATCCTAGAGCTGTGCTCTGCAACAAGAGAAACCTGCATACCCCAACTAGAGAGGCAGCCCCCGCTCGTTGCCCCTAAAGAAAGACTGTGTGCAACAGTGAAAACCCAGAACACCCAAAGTAAGAAATAAAATAAATAAACAAATAAGAAATATAAAACATTAGAAATGTCCTTGGACAATGTCTCCAGCTTTTATATAATAAAGTAATTATACCTGAGACCTCCCACATGTCCCATCTGTTGAAAGCTAATTAGACTATATCTTGATACTTTCCCAACATAGCCTTGATCAGAGTTGCCATCATCACAAATATCATTCTAACACTTTAGTGAGAGAAGACACACCTTGGGGAATTTATAAAGTACAGTGAGATTACATTTACATTTCTTCTAAACAAAAATGCAGAGAAAATACTAAATGGTTAAATGAGTAGCATTTTTAGCCCATGGAAGACAGTTGGAAGATGATAATATATAACTGAATTTCGTGGCTTTGTTTTAAGATCTCTTGAATCTGGTAGCATATTGTTCTTTAGGATTTACAAAACTCGGTTATGATAAAGGGATGATACCCTTAAAACTGCTTATTTTGAAAAATATTCCCCCCAAAAAGAAAATGACAAATGCTGGAAAAAAGTGAAAAGTAATAATTATCAAAATCA
>SJYQ01005678.1:445539-518470 GCA_006410935.1 Redunca redunca | reverse complement strand
TCTTCAACTGGAGAAAAGCTCGCATAGCAACGAAAACCGCCACTGCCAAAAATAAAATTTTTAAAAAACGATCCCTTGCTAAATTCAGCATCATGAAGATCTATACCTGTTTTTCTTCTAGGAGTTTGACATTTTTTAATTTTTACATTTTTACGTCTGTGATCCATTTTGAGTTAATTTTTGTATGTGTGTGAGGTAAGGGTCCAGTTTCATTCTGTTGCATGGGAATAGCCAGTTGTCCAAGCACCATTTGTTGAAAAGACATTTTTTTCCTATTGGATGATTTCAGTACCCTTGTTGAACATCAGTCAACCAGATATGAGTGGGTTTATTTCTGGACTCTTAGTTCTATTCCCTAGATCTTTGTGTCTCTCCTTATGCCACGACAACACTGTTCGATTACTAGTTTTGCTGTGAGTTGTGAAATTGGAACACTTTCCTCCAACTTTCTTTTTCAAGATTGTTTTGATTATTTTGGGCCCTTTGCAATTTCATGTGAATTTTAGTATCAGTTTATCCATTTCTGCAAAATTGGAAGTTGGAATTTTTATAAGAATTACATTGAGTCTGTAAGCTGATTTAGGGAGGATTGCCATGTTAACAAAATTAAGTCTTCCAATGCATGAACATGGGATGTCTTTCCATTTATTTAGGTATACTTTAATTTTTTTAAACAATGTTTCATAGTTTCTAGTATAGTTTCTGAGTCTTGCATCTCTCTGGTTAAATTTATTCCCAAGTAATTTATTCTTTTTGATGCTATTGAAATTTAAATTATTTTCTAAATTTCATTTTCAGATTATCACGTACATATAGAAATACAACTCATTTTTGTATATTGAAGCTTACTATTGTTTTTAAGGGAACTTTTCTCACCTGTGCATCCTTGGAACTTATGCTTGTTCCTTGGGTTTAACAGTCAGACCTGCAGTCTTTCTAAGAATAGAAAGACTTAGAGAATATTAATACCTGTAAGGATATTAATACCTGCTGAAGGATATTAATACCTCCTTAGCATCATCCATCTTGATATAAGAATTTCAATACTGTCTTATTACCAAGAAGTTTTGCTCTTTAACCACGGAGGGACTTCCATTACGGTCTAGTGGCATGGATCACTGGTCAGGGAACTAGATCCCACATGCTACGTCTAAAGATCCCGTGTGCCGCAACTAAGACTCAGAGCAGCCAAATAAATAAATAAATATTGTAAAAATGTTAACCATACTACATTTTAAAATGCTGACTGATATGTTGAGATGGAGAGAAAAGGGAGATACGGGCAATAAGCTTATATTCATCATATTTTAAAATTTATTCCTATTTTTTAATTACTTTTATTAAAATTGAAATTTCATAATTTAAATCATCTACATCCTGCCACTCACAGGTAACCACAGGTAAGAATTGGATTACATGGGTGTTGAACTTAAGTACTGTTAGTGTTGCTAAGATCATACTCTGTATGTAATTTTTGTTCTTCCATCTTAAAAATGTCTAAATTATGTAATAGCAACCCACTGTTAGGAAACATCAATTTAATCACTATAAAAAAATAATTTCTTTGCATTTATTTATAATAGGGACAACCACTTTGGGCATGTCTTCATGGTTTTTTTTTTTTTTGGCCATGCCAGAACACACACACTGTGTTTTTTTAATTAAAGCATTACACATGCATTTTTAAAAAAAATCAAATATTTCTGAAGGATTCCTAATGAAAAGCAACAATGTCTTTCTCCACTTCTCCAGAACCCCAGTCCTACTTTAACTGCAATTTTTACAACTTTTGAAGGATAACCTCCATATCTCAAGTAATATTTTCCCGATATTTCTCTTTCTCTCTCTTTTTTTTTTTTTTTGCTTAAACAATAGACTTATTTCTTGAAGTTCTGGAAGTCCCAGGCTAGTGTGCTAGCAAGATCTGAGGCTTCTCTCCTTGGGTGGCAGATAGCTGTCTCCTTCCCATATCCTCACCGGCCCTTTTCTCTGTGCCCTGTTACACTATCTGTTGCTCTCTTGACCTCATTTTCCCCACATCCTCTTCATCCCTCAAGGCCTGACCAGAATAAGCATATTGGCCTGATGTTAGAAGCAACTAGAATTTTGTAAGCACTTACATGTGCCAGGGACTCTGCTGTGATGTTGCCATTTTAATCCTTACCACAGCCAGATGAGTTAGTTTACTTTGTTCTAGTTTAAAGGTATGGAAACAGATATTCAGAGAGGTAAGAAACTTGTCCAAGTGTGGCCGATTGCATTTTCCAAAACATGGTCACAGTAGTATTTCTGGTCCCACCTGCTTTTCCAGAACCCTGCTTTCCCAGAACTCCATTGCCTTGGAGTATTTCCTTACTCCTTAAGCCAGGGTAAGCCTCTGGCTGACTTGATGAGTAGAATGCCGTGGAAACACTGTTGCTGCATGACTTACAAGCCTGGCTTTATAAAGGTAGAATGCTTCTTACTGTCTTTCTCCCCATGGATTCTTTTTTTTTCTTTCATTTTTTTAATTGAAGGATAATTGCTTTACAGTATTTTGTGGTTTTCTGTCATACGTCAATAAGAATTAGTCATAGGTACACCCTTGTCCCCTCCCTCCCAAACTTGCCTCCCATCTCCCTCCCCATCCCACCCAGAGCTCCTGTTTGACTTCCCTGAGTCATACAGCAAATTCCCATTGGCTATCTATTTTACATACGGTATTGTAAGTCTCCATGTTACTCTCTCCATACATCTCACCCTCTCCTCCCCTCCCTACCCCTGTGTCCAAAATAACTGTCCTACAAATCACTTTGTAAATGATCTGTAAATGCAGTCTACAGATCCCTGTGGATTCTTACCATGATGTTGTAAGGAAGCCCACGCTCCATGAAGAAGCCACATGTAGGTTTTCCGGCTAACAGCGTCAACTGGAGGGCCCAGCTCGTACAAGAGCTGGCATTATATCCAGACGTGAGAAAACAAGCCCTCAGATGATGCTCGCCTCCAGCCCATGAGTCATTCTCATCCTTCCAGCTGGGGCCCTGGACAGTGTAGAACAGAGACAAATTGCCCCTTAATGCCCTGTCTAAATTCCTGACCCACAAAGTTGGTGAATGTGACAAAAAACAGTTGTTTTATGCCACTAAGCTTTGAGGTCATTCGATACACAGCAATAGACAACCAGAACATCAAGACAGTGTACATCTGGTAAGTAACGGAGCTTGGGTTTGAGACTCGTTTCTCCTCAAGTCTTTGCTTGTAGCCAGCCACTAGGCTCCATGATCTGTGAAGCCTGCTGTATTAGTTGGTTAGGGCTGCCGTAACAAAGCACCACAGACTGGGTGGTTTAAACAGTAGAAATGTATTTTCTCACAGTGTGGGAGGCTAGGAGTCCACGATCACGGTGTTGGCAGCACGGGTTCCTTCTGAAGCCTCTTCCCTTGGCTTGTAGGTACCACCTTCTCCCAGGATCTTCACGTGGTCTTCCCCTTTGCTCGCTTGTCTCCTAATCTCCCCTTCTTATAAGGGCAGAACCCACACGTATGACCTCATTTTACTGTAATTACCTCTTGAAAAGTCCTCTATTCAATTACAGTCATATTCTGAGGTACTAGGGGTTAGAATGTCAACATGTGAATTTAGGGAAGACATAGTTCCACCTATGACAGCGAGCCACGGGGTGGGGCGCTCTGGCTCCTAGCTCACTGTCCCATGCCTTCATCTACTTACCTTCCAGGGCAGTGGTTTTAGAACCTGGCCGCGCATCAGAATCATCTGGTGGGTTCAAACAAGAAGAGTTATAGCCACTCCCTACCCCAGACCCATTCAATCAGAATCTCTGGGGCAAGACCTGGGTACCAGCGTGTTTTTAAAGTTCCTCCCCCTGATTCTAATGTACAGCCAGGGTTGAGGATGACCGCCCTGGGGTGGAAGAGGGGTCTGGTGAAAGCACTGAGTCAGACAAGTGAGGGTCCCCTGGGGCAGCCAGCTGGTGCTTCGGCTACTGGAAGAGAAATAAAACTGACAGAGAATCCCAGTGCTTTACAGTAGCTTAGGTACGAAGAGGCTGGGGTATCCAGTGGGATAAAAAGCACAAGATAGAGGGGAATATCCATCCTACTAGTTAAGATGTGAAATTCCATTACCTGACATTAGAAACCAGAATAAAAGAGGGGGAGCCCTAGATATTCAATGGCACTAAGGTAGCATAAGTGAACAAGGGCTTTGGTGTGACTCTTTCCTTGTTAGAGCCTGGTTTTCATGTCTTACTTTGGAAATACGTAACTGAGCAGAATTTATTGACTCGATCTTATAAAATATGAAAATCAGCTGCCAGCAATATTGTTCAGCCTGGGAGCTTCAGACTCACATGTCAGGAATTGATGACATGCGGGTTCCTTGATCTCGGTTCACAATCGGAAGTCAGCAGCATCAAACCGTTTCTACCTCGTCCTTCCCCGGCCAGCCTCACTCGGCAGACCTCTATTCCATTCTTTCCTTCTGACTCCCAGCCTCCCGCTTTGGCTGTTTCTGGGACTGTTTGTTGCTTCTGAACTGACACAAGGGATGTTGCCTATTCTCAAAGTCATAAATTTATATTAGTATTACTACAGTAAATTCTTTATGAAATAAAAATCAATAGTCACCGACATCCTGAGTAGTGAGGAAAATAATTGTTTATGGCACTCAGCTTAAGCTGTTCTGGTAATCACGTTGAAAAATACAATATTTATTCATTAGATCAAATTTAATGAGGCCTCCTGGCAGTAATTATAAAAATTACTGTAGCAGTAAATTACTAATGAGTTGTGATGTGCTTCCTACCTGTGAAGGACTGGGGGTTGAAAAAGCCTGCTATCCAGATGAGGATGTGAGGGGGGGCCCCACAGGCTCCACGCTCTCCCTCACCCAGGCAGGAGAGGAGCAGTGTGCCCAGACCACAAAAGCAAACAAGAAAAAAGGCCAAGGACACGCAACCCTGGCGGCGGGGGGAGAGGATTTCTTGCAGCCGTCGGAACACGCTCAAGATTAGAGCATTCTTTTCCCAAAGGTGAGCATCATCTCAGCGGCTTGGAGTTACTGGCGTGCTGGGGTCACAGAGGAGCACTAATCTGATGCCTGGGAAGGACAGAGTTTCCTATTAAGGCTGGGAAATGATTCCAGACACACGCCGCCCCCTTTAAGTCTGGGGGCTCGACTCTGACCGCGGAGGTAAAGGTTCTGCCCGGTGCTTTCAAAACCAGCCGCGGAGCCTCTGCTCTAAGCAAACACAGTTGATAGTTTCTTACAAGCTCCTGGGGGTTTCTTTCCTCCTCGGAAGGCTCAGAACTGCCTAGAATTTTTGTTCTATTTGGAGCCAATTTTTTTTTTTCTTTAAAGATGCAAGTCATTAATTTTGATAGGAGATGTATACATGGAAAAGTCAGAAAACATTGATCTGAGGTTAGGTACAATTGAAAAAAAATACAGCAACAGAGTTAAATGGGCACATTAAACCTGGATGAGGTATGGTTCAACACGGCTTTGTACTGCAGTTCTCTGGATTAATATAAATGGTGGGTACTGCAGGGCTACTGTGTTGGGGCCCTACAATAGCCTTTGTTCCCCAGACACAGAACCATGGCCTTCCCATGAGGGACAAGCCATAACGGGTGAGGACCTCCCACCACCAACTGCTGGAGGCAGGTACCTGGTGGAAACACCCACAGAAGCCTCAGCACAGCATCCCCCTCCAAAGCAATGCCTCTGAATAGCAGGCAGGCTGTCGTCTGGAGTGACAGCTATCTATTCAGGTGGCGGCTGCTTTTGTCTTCTCACTTGTAACACCATGAGGATTTTTGTTTAACTTTCAGGATTCTGACAGCATCTCAGAATGTCATACTCCAAGTGGGTCCAGCCCCTCCTCTCCTGGGGAGGATGCGGTGACATTAGAGTGTACATTTTTTTTTCTTTAAATTGCAGATGCCTTAAAATGAGATTGTCAGGTTTGTTGGCTCGTCAGACGACAGTATCAAGATTGTCACGGTGTATTATACCACTATAATATGATCATGGTACACGAAACTAATGAGTAATATTGTACTTAGTGGTGGGACTGAGTCACGTTAACACTAAAAATGGTGAGCAGCCTTGCGTCTTACCAGAGAACCTAGGAAAGATGTTATCCTGCAGGACGTGAGGCCAGAATTTCATCATCCAGGGGAAGTCGAGAGCCCTCCTAGGAGAGGGAGGAGTAGTGGGGTCAAGACGAGGGATATTTGGGGAGACCCGAGCAGAAGGGAGCTGGGGCTCCTCAGGAAGGCTGAGTGAAGCCACCGATACAAAGTGATTGTTGAAGGAAGGAGTCAGGGTCAACTGTGAGTTTTCTTTACAATTAGAATCATATGGCTAAACTGGAAGCAATTTAAAGAGGGGTGTTATCTGCCTTGCTTACACCCTTCTTTGCCATTCATTCCTCCATCAGATGTTTATAAGCCCTCCTGCGTGCCCAGCCCTGGGCATCAGGCACCCAGCGGTACAGGTACCAGGCACAGGCCTGCCTGGCAAGGTCTGCAGTGCAGACAGTGAACAAGTCTAAGTACAAACTAACATGCATTGTCTGTGGGCTATAAGTGCTGGGGAGGAAAAGGCCTAATTTCTTTAGGGAAAGCAATTCTGAAGCTGAGAACTCCAAAGATGAGGAATTAGAGGAGGGGAATGGTGGGGCAGGGAGCAGCATTCCTGTGCAGGAGATCACGTGGATCCTATGCGAGCTGATGGAGGGTCAGAGGGAGGGAGGGAAGAGGTGACCCCACAGTCACCATTTGAAGAACATGACCTCTGGGGTCAGACAGACCTGAGGTTGAATTTGGGTCCGTCAACCTCCCTGTATTGACAGGGAGAAAGAGCCTAAATAACATCATCTGGAAAGCCTTCAGCCAGCATGGGTCCTGGCGTGTAGTAGAAATTCAGTACGTGGAAATAGTCATTATCATTACTGAGGAGCAGGTTGGTGAGCTTATTGCCATGTGGTGTGCAGATAACCCAAGTGCTTGCTCCATGGTGGTTGGACAGTCAGGGTGTTGGACAGACAAAAGTAAGGCATGTGCACGCACGGCACTGCCATCATCCCTGAGTCAGGGCATAGAGGAGAACACAAAGAGTAGTATTTATGCTGATACAGGACAACAGTATCCCAAAGAAGACATTCATCTACTTGTTAGCATCCAGCAACGCCTCCACATATGGTAAATGAGCTTGCACATCATAGTTTGAGATTATTTGTTCAGTGCACAAACTGCACAACTGTACTCTGAAACCCTGAGTCCCACATGCCATTCTTTGAGTATCTATAGAGTAGTCAATTTCAAGCATGTGTTTTTTTCCTAAGGTAGACTGCTCTTGTGCCTACTAGTAGAGAAAGTCTGTTTCCTAAAACTGATAGGATTTTCAAGGTTTATCTTTTCTAAAATACGCACAGATTCCTCCCCGCACTAATGTTACTGCACACAACAGTCGTATTTGAAGAAGGAAACTTACCCACAAGAACTGCAAGAGAAATGAAAAATGTGTACCCAGAGCCCTCCCAGAAGTCAAGGATGTCAGTGTTGAGAGATGTCGAATTGGATCTTTGCACTTCTGAACTCCATGTCCCCAGACTCAAGAGTAGCCTGGGAAAGATGAAGTGCTGGGCTTTCCCCATTGCTCCTATTTCAAGAGCCCATCAAAGGGCTGGCTGAGATTCATTTTTCATGACTGGCTTATGAACTTATTTATAAAGGATTAACCTGGGCCCAACAGCCCTGGAAAATGATATGGTTAAAATATTTTATTCCATGTTGTCGTCTTCATCTGTGTCTTCCCCTACTTCTTGATCACGAGTCATTGTCATTGATGGGGTTATATGCATCCTAGTAGTCCTGCTAGGGAAGACGTAGCTTTTTCCAACCTGGACATCCCGAAGGTGATAAAGCTCTTATTTTCTGAGAATTTTTGTCTAGAGGAAAAGTGTTCACTGCTGGGTTGACTGAGCTTTATAGCCCAAATGGCTGAACAAATGAGTCGTGGGCATCCTCAACTGGCTTATCCCTTCAAAATGCATAAAGCGGGGAGCTGTGGGGAGGGGGGAACAGGAAAGAGGCAGGAGGAGAACAGACACAGGCTGGAGACTCACCAGTCCTGCCAGGGGTGGCTTTGTTTGGCTCGGCCTGTCTCTGGTACCCAGGGCACCCGCACATCCTCACGCAGCTCAGCTCTCCCTCGCCTGCAAGCCTGCTGCCCCGAACTCTTTATAGAGCGCCAGGTCTGAGTGTGGCTTAAAGGGCCATCTGCTACAGGCACATGGTCAGCCCTTTGTGGAAGCTGCTTATTGGGGGTACTTTAGAACTCAGCCTCTTTGTCCCGAAAACAGCATACTTCTGTGGGCTTTTTTTTCCCCCTAAATTGAACCACTCCTGTCCCTAATTGTATCACTCCCGCTGTCACCTCCTAGCCATCAGAGCCTGTGGCATGGTTCTGATTGTGTTGCCGTGTGTCCTTGAAGCATCCTTTTTGTTGTGTTCAATGGCTCTCCTTCAGCTCACAACACAGTGGTCGCAATGGTCTCCTAGGGTCACCCATTCTCCACTGAGGACCAGCCCAGAAAAGCTCAGTCGTAATGAACGGGGCTTCAGACGGACAGACACACACGCGGGCTTGAGAGCCCTCCTGGCTTCGGCCACTCTAACAAGATTTTGTCATTTGTGGCTTTTGCACATTGGAAGAACTTTCATCTCTGAGTTTCTATGGGCTATAAATACTTGGTAGGTTAAAAAGGAATCGTTCAGAACATGAAATAAACATAACCTGGCACGTACACAGCAACACACCTCAACGGAGCCCTTCAACTTGGAGGCCAGAGCCGCGGGAGTCTGAGACGGGCCTTCCTTCATCTCCTCTCTCATTCACTTCCCTCCCGGGCTGGACACTGCTCTGCTTACTGACCTCTTTTGGTTGGATATTTTCCTAATGAGGCAGGAGGATGAGGTCTCCATGTTACTTGCACCTTTTAACCACGAAGTGAAAACTCGATTTAGTTGGGATGGGGGGAAAATGTGTACAATGTATGGAAAACATGATATGGATAATATGTATCTTCCACAAATAAAGAAATGAGCTTGACAGAGGCACGCTCTGCCTCAATTCTGAAAAATCCCTACCGTCCCTGCTCTCAGTGGCTTTGTTTTTTGAGATAGGTGCTTTATTATTATTTTCAGATTATAAAAGAAGTATGTGATTGTTGTAAAAAAATTAAGTTAAAGATAGACTAAGAAAAATCAGCATTAAACATATTTTCCAAAGATCGTATCATTAATACCTTTGTCCTATGTTCTTTTTCATTGAGATGTAAAATCCACTTAGAAGGTACACAAATCATAAATGCATGACTCAATACTAAAAAAAAAATTTTTTTAATAGTGTACATCCATATCATGACCACCTACATCAAAACATCCCCTGCCTTATAGCAAACTATTGTGTCCCCTCGTAGTCCACATCCCTCCAAAAGTCCCTTCCTGAGGACATACACATATACATATCCCATTTTTAGACTTTGTTTTCTCTGTATTACACTTTTTAAGCTTTGCTTATGTATAGCAGCTGTTTTTACAAAAAGGAACCCACCACGTCATATGGTATTGTGATCAGATCTTCTCATTTTATATAATAAAACATTTTAAATTCTGTATATAATAAAATATATAGCATCACTTTATGTAGTACCAATAAAATCTCACCTGTAATATACAAATATATAACTTACATAATTATCACTTTCCTATCTTTCTCATTAAATCTAAAACTAAACCATCATTTGTCATGGCTGCATCCCATTATTAGATGTAGCGTAATTTGTAAACTAACGTTCCCACTGGTGGACATACAGCATTGTTCCCTTTTGATTACGTTTAAGAATTGCCATAGGTTAGCATTTACGAGCAAACTTATTCCAAAGGTTTTGTAATCCTATTTTACCGTGAAGTGTGAGTATTTCTTAAATGCTTCTACATGTTTACGTTATCCATCGCTTGCTCTTTCTCGCGTGGACGTGATGGAGTCTGTGCGTGTGTGTCCTGTTATTGTTCCTGCAGTAGCCTCAGTCTAGCCCACTCTTGGAGCAGAAGACAAAAAGTGTGTTCGGATCCACACATCATGTCAAGAGGTTTTAAAAGTCATTTAAAAATTCTTATCGAATTTCACTTCATTTCTTTACAGATTATTCTATTGACAGGAGCAAAAAAAAAAAAGGTATCTGACTCAGGTCCTCTGATCCCGTCCTTAATGAAACACCACCCTTTCCCCTGGACTAGAAAGCACCTTCACGAATACGCACGGTGCGTTTCTTTCTGCTCTGATCCACGAGTATCACTGCCCTGGTCTCTCAGCTTCCACCTCAGGGTTTTTGTGTAATACTTCATGCTTTTTATTGGGAGTTACAGTCTTGTACAAAATTCCAGTGCTGTGGGTTGGCACGCTCCCTGAATTTTCAAATCAGGGGTTCATTTTCCTGGTCAGTTATTTAATTTATTTTTGAAGACATCTTTTATTTTCAGTCAAAATGACAGGGAAAAATAATTCGCAGAGATATGTGTTTAAAGTAAAAGGGGGTTTTATTAGGATGTTTGTTTATGTCGACGCTACAGAATTCTTTTTAGTCTAGAAGCCACAGGGATTATTATTTCTTTGTCATAGGATCCCTAGATCTTTGTGGGAGGCCTAGAAGAACCAGTTTCTCTTCCTTTAAACAAATTCAATTCAATTCAGTTGCATTGGCAGAACACACCAAAAATTTTCCTCAGCCAACGAGAGGAAAGTCTGCTTGAGAGTTTTCTAAACATGGATTTTTCATCCTAATTTCTACCCCAAGGGTGAAATATAAATATATAAATATTAGTTTATATATAATATACACATTTATACATAATACATATGTATAAAGTACACATATCCTTTTCTCCAAGGTAATGAGGGCACATGAAATTTCTCTCCTAAACCCCTTCGTGCCTTGGAGATTATGTATGAATGAAAGTAAAATTTTCTTATAGGCTTAAGAGAAATAGCCAAGCAAATGAACACTTGTTTGAAAAAAATTCAAGCAAACATCTGAAATGTAAAAAATAAAATATGGTCTCTCACAATCCCACTACCTCAGGATTAACCATTGTTAATTATTGGCATTTGTATCAAGCTTAGAAATAAAATATGGAATTGCACTATGCATATCATAATGCAAAATGCTGTTTTCACTCCACACATTCTGGACACATCTCTATAGCAGAACAAAAAGACCTACCTCATTAGAATAGCAGTAGAAGATTCCATAGTATGAATCCCTATAATTTTTTAATCATTTTTGTTCAATGGACATTTAGGTTTCTACTTAAAAGACTGTATATAATGAATCTAAACGTCTCACAGGTCCAGTTATAATTGTAGCCACAGATCTTAGCCAGTCCCATTTGGCGGTCGGTTGGTGGTGGTTTTTATCCATTTTTATTCCCAGAAAGGAAGGAATAGGGCCACCTACAGCCAGTGACCGACCTGCCTACCCAGTACACCAATATAAATATAAAATCTATTTTTCCTTTTTCCATCCCAGCCTTTCCCCAACTCCTTCCTCCCACCATACCTTCCCTTTTGCCCTGCAACCCCACATCAGATGGGGGAAAAAAGTTTCCAAGAGAAAGCTTTGGGCTTCACCTAGGCTGATGTATCAGACTCCTTCGGACAAATGACTACATTATATTTTTATAGTTCCATATTCCTAGCCTCCTCCTACAAGTTCTCTAAATTGCTCTACATTTACAAACTGACGACTCTGGTCTCTGAGAGGGTTTCTGGTGACTGGAAGGTTTGTGGTTGGTGATGCAATGCAATAGCAATTTCACACCAAGTCCCGCATTCCTGAGTCTAACAAGCTGCTCTTGAGCCTGACAATGTATGGCATTTTGAGTCTTCATGTTCATGCTCCTGCTCCTTCGCCAAGGAAAATAACAGTACACCAATAAGCTGAAAACTGCACCAAGAGGATGGCTTTCAGACTTGCATGTTAAAAGGGCAGAGTTCTGTGTGTTGGATTTATACTGTCAGCCAATGAAAAACAGACAAGATTTAGGAGAAAAGAAAGCCTATTGACTAGCGCAAAGTACACAATGGTTCAGTTTACATATTTTCTTGATGGACACAAAGTGACATCCATACTGATTGACTGTCAGCATGCGCCTCTCCACGGAGCCAGGCTCTCTGTGATGGATCAGTCGGGCTCAGGCAAGTGTCAGGAAGATTATCAAAAGAAAGAGCTGTCTGTAGTTGTTCCCTTTCTGAAGAGATTGACAACTCACCCTCACAAAAGGAAACATTAGTGTGCTATTTGCGTCTCTGAGAAAGAGACTGTGATAAGATGACGTGATAAATGGTGGGGTGGGGGTGGGAGGGAGGTTGCCATAAAAACACACAAGGTAGCTAAATTGCAAAGAAAACCTCAACTCGCACAATTGATGAGGCTTGTTTATTTTAAGGTGAGCTCGTCTGAACTCCAGAGGTGTCTGCAAAAATTTTAGCATAAGTTCTCTAACCAGTGTTGCCAACAGCTTGAAGAGAACTCTTAAGAGAAATCTTAAATATTATGTGCCTTCCCTTTTGTGTGTTTTCTCTAGTTGCTTCACGAGGACCGTTGATGAGAGTGAAAGTGAAAGTCGTGTCCAGCTCTTTGCTACCCCGTGGACTATACAGTCCGTGGAATTCTCCAGGCCAGAATGCTGGAGTGGGTAGCCGTTCTCTTCTCCACGGGATCTTCCCAACCCAGGAATCGAACCCAGGTCTCCCTCATTGCAGGCAGATTCTTTACCAGCTGAGCCACCAAGGGAGCCCTGGACCATTGATAGCCTGCATGAGAAGACACAGTGTCCCATGAAGCAAAAAGGAATTAGGGAGGTCTGCCCCCTCCATGAAATCCAGAGTGGGATCTACATCAGGCATAGCCCCAGGAACAGGGGTTTGTATATTGGATTCACTGAGGGCCTTTATTACAATTCTGAAACAAACTGGATGAACTTGAATGTATCCAAATAGGAAATTGACCCCTAGAGATGCTCCACCCCTCATTAATTGCAGGGATGGCACTGATTTCAAGTGTTTTCAGGTCGTCTTGGCAGACCTGCTTCCCAAGCTAATATGCGGGAGTTGCTACTCAGTGGACACGGTGCACTTGGAGATGAAAATGCCTTGACAGGCAGCTGAAGTCCACATGGCGCCGGCAGGAAGCAGTTACTTTTCTCCTCACTGACCCAGCATTCTTACAACATTCCCAGCCCCCCAGGGTTCTCCTCGGGGAGTCCCCCCTCCCATGGCAAACCAGGCAGGTGGGAGCAGAGGTGGTTCTGGATCTCACGGTCTTGCTGTAGGAGCTCAGCCTTGGGCCAGGCTTGTTCCTCTGCATATCCTCAGGGTCTGGGACTGAGTGGTTCCTTAAATAATAGTTTCTGCATGTGCTTGATCAAGAGTTGCTGAGAGCTCTGGGAAGTTTTCATTTAGCATGGATCTCAAGAAGAGGGTTCCAGTGAGCCTGGGTCTCCATATGCCCCAGCCAAGACAAGGATCTCTGCCACCGATTCTTCCCACTCAAGCTTCCTACATACATAAGCTCTGGCTTTTGGGGTTCATGATAGAGGCTACCCAGCCATGATAGAGGCCACCCAGAGGCTACCCAGAATCAAGACAGGCTCTTATATATGCCTCTGAAAGGCCAGGTGGAGAGGAAAGGCTGGGCTCTGCACACTGTCAGCCATGGACGCACTGACAGGGAAGAAAATAGCACTTTCTGTCTATATTTGGGTGTGACTAGAAAACATGGTCAATATCGAATACCAGTAATAACAATGGGAGCGGAGAGCTTTCTGATTGTTTAGAAAACTCTTCTTTCTGCTCTGTGGGTACTGCTCTCTACTATTATATCCTTCCTTTGATGACCAAGGGAAAGGCTACCCACTCCCTTCTCCAGGGGATCTTCCCAACTCAGGGATCGAAACCCAGGTCTCCCACATTGCAGGCGGATCTTTACCAGCTGAGCCACAAGGGAAGCCCATGAATACTGGAGTGGGTAGCCTGCAATGCAGGAGACCCTGGTTCGATTCCTGAGTTGGGAAGTCCCACTGGAGAAGGGATAGGCTACCCACTTCAGTACTCTGAGCGACTTTCACTTTACTTTGATGACCAACTTCACTATATTTTTTTAAATGCCGTACTTTGTCCTGAGACTTAAAGCAACTTGAATCCTCGTGTGATTAGCCTTTGGTTTCTGAGTGGTTTACATTTCACTGAAAACTGTTCTTTTCAAGAATGACTGGATGAGTGGCTGTGGTGGTGTGTTTTCTTACAGCAGTGGAGGGGCTACAATAAATGATAAGATGCATCTTTGTTGATCAGTGAGAATGACGTGCTCAGGTTATGCCAGTCACTAATTTGGTGACTTCTTACCACTAATTTGGTGAGAGCATTGGGAAAAGCCCTCACCTGCCCACAGAGGAGGCCAGATACAGGTCTGGGTCTTGCCACATTTAGGAGATTTCTGGGACAGAGGGGCTTCCCTGATATCTCAATTGGTAAAGAATCCGCCTGCAATGCAGGAGACCCTGGTTCAATTCCTGGGTTGAGAAGATCCACTGGAGAAGGGATAGGCTACCCACTCCAGTATTCTTGGGCTTCCCTTGTGGCTCAGCTGGTAAAGAATCTGCCTGCAATGCAGGAGACCTGGGTTTGATCCCTGGGTTGGGAAGATCCCCTGGAGAAGGGAAAGGCTACCCACTCCAGTATACTGGTCTAGAAAACTGAGTGCCGAAAAATTGATGCTTTTGAACTGTGGTGTTGGAAAAGATTCTTGAGAGTCCCTTAGACCGCAAGGAGATCAAACCAGTCACTCCTAAAGGAAATCAGTCCTGAATGTTCATTGGAAGGACTGATGCTGAAACTGAAGTTCCAATACTTTGGCCCCTTGATGAGAAGAACTGACTCATTGGAAAGGACCCTAATGCTGGGAAAGATTGAAGGCAGGAGGAGAAGGGGATGCCAGAGGATGAGATGGTTGGATGGCATCATCAACTCAATGGACATGAGTTTGAACAAGCTCCGGGAGTTGGTGATGGACAGGGAAGCCTGGCATGCTGCAGTCCATGGAGCACATGTTGCAAAGAGTCGGATCCTAGTGAGTAACTCAACTCAGCTCAAGTGGGAGATAGAATGACTCCATCTCCTTGGGCTGATCTTTATCTTGTGAAGGCCCCTTTGGCCCCGTCTGAGCCCCTAGAGAACCCATTAAATCTTGTTGTCTATTCTTGATCTTCTTCCTCTTCATGACCACATTTAAAAAATAAAATTTAACTTTCCCTTTTCTACCCTAGGCAGCCTCCTGTTCCCATGACAGGTTGTGGGACCCTTGAACCCTGAGGAGTACCAGAGCAAACCTGGAAACTTTCAGGAGGCCCTGGATCTAAAGTGGTTTAGAAACAATAGTTGAGAGAAATGGTGAATAAGCAGAAAGTCAGAAAAGGAAACTCTTGTGGGGGCTGCAGAGAAGAAGGGAGGCAAGCAAACTGGAAAGGGCAATCAGGGAACTGGAAGGAAAGGAGAGGGAGATGGTTTGTGTGTTAGAGAAACAGAAAGAAATCCTAGGAAATACATCAAGTTACTTGAGTGAATCCCTCCCCTGCCGCCAAAAAAAAAAAGGCAACCAAAACCAAGCAACAATAACAACATCAAAACCCAGAGAATGGAGTCCTGCCCCCAAGTTTTCTAAGGTCAGCAATACAGCCCAGGCAATCTGACCATGAGACCAGGTGGCTGAAGAGACGGCACATGAATTAGCCTGAATGATTTTACCCTAAAAAGCCAAGCTTTGCTCTCTAAACCAGCCCCTAAGTTGAAACAGAATTTTAAGAAACCTAGATACCATATAATCCAGTGTCCTCACTTTACAGCCAAGGACACTGGGTCCTCAGATGATCAAGGATGACCAACCAACCAAATAAAACATGCAATCCATTGTGCCAACATTGCACTTCATTTAACCAGCTATATGACTTTAGCTTTTGTTGTTGTTCGCCTTTTAAAAAATAAAATCTACCTTAGATTTCACTGCCTTTTGGTCAACAATGGGAAACTAACATGAAAACATAAATTGAGATAGTCTGGGCATTATATTTGATCAATGCAGGTGCACAAAGGAGATTGCTGAAGAGAGTTAATCGAGAGGAAAGATCATCACAAACACACGTGCAGTGACGTTTGACGTAAAACAGATTATTGAAGGGGGAGCATAGTTTGATTAGTATTGTCTTTCCTTTAGAGTCAATGCTCTGTACCCGCGGGGGATCGTTTCCAGAACCTCTATGGATACCAAAATCCTTGGATGCACAAGTCTCATATAAAATGCTGTAGTATTTGCATATAACCCATGCACATCCTCCCATATACTTTAAATCATCTCTAGATTACTTGTAATAGCTAATACAATGTAAATACTTGTAAATACAGTGTAAATGCCATGTCAATAGTTGCTGGTATGTAGCAAACTCAAATTTTGCTTTTGGGAACTTTCTGGAATTTTTTCCCCAAAGTATTGTCAGTCTTCTGTTGGTTGGATCCCTGGATGTGGAACCCAAGGATACAGAGGATTGACTGTATCTTTAGAAAGTTACAGAGAGCAAGTTGCTATTCTAGAAGTAATATCAGATGTAGCTTGTGAGTTTTTGGAAGTTTTTAAAGACTGTCATACAGTAGACTCATCAAATGTAATAAAAAACAGAGGAATTCTAAATATTTTTGGTGTCATGCTAACAGTCAGTTAGTATGCAGGGGTCTATTTGTCCTAGTTGTATCTGACTATGGTTTTATCTAAATTATACACCCAATGAAGCATTTGGATGAAAAGAAAAGTTTGATATTAGAACATGAATCAGCAAATATTGGGCATGTAGAATTACCCCGGACCATTAAAAAGCAATTTGTTTTTTGGGAAATTTGTTTTCCTTATAAGGAGGAAAATATAAAAAGGAAAATATTTGCAGATGGTTGCAACTGATATGGTATATTGAAACCTGTTTCTCTAAAACAAATTTCTTACATGGCTAGATCTTATCAATTATTGAAAATAGAAGATCTTTATGATGTTAAAGAGTGGTTTATGAAGCTTCATTTGTTTTACTGGCTATTTTTTTTTTAAGCTGTAGAGCCATTTCCTGCTTTGCTTTGGTCAAATTAAAGGGAAAAGAAAAAAAAAATCAAACAAGAGAATAGCCATGTTAAGTCAAATCGATGACCATATAGAACACACACACTTTGCCAGTTTAATGAACAATTTCCCATGTCTGTGTTTATGGACCGCTTCCTCTGAGCATCTCTGTGTATTTACTAATTGCTGATGGTGTCCCCTCACAATGATGGGCTCTCAGACTGTCGAATGGGCTGCCTAGGCATTCTCAGGAACAACGTCTAGCTGAGGGAACAGGGCGTGCAGGGTCAGTGCCCCCTGAGGCGGTCTTTGATCCATGCACCTAGGTCAACTCTGGAACTCTGGTGAGAAGCTGTTATCAAACAGGGCGGGGCAGGCAAGAATTTGCTGCCTGTCCGGCTCGCCTAGCGAAACCCTAGTTGTTGTTGTCATTGCTCCCAGTAGGTGTCCTGACCAGATGCACAAGCCAGTGATTCTGTCCTGGCAGTCTTATTGATATGACCCAAGATTTATAATGTGTCTGTCCATGCCTAAATGATTCTGTATCATTAAAACAATGTGCACAGAACACAGTTACAAATTCTTCATTCTAACCAGGCTGTTGCTGGTTCTTTTAGCTGAATTGTTATGAAATACTAACATGGCCTTTTTTTTTTTTAAGTGGGGAGAGACAAACGTTCTTTCTCTTTTTTGAAACTGTCTCGTAGCAGAACATTATTATTCCATTTGTCCCAAATTAAACAATTTAATATTATAGAAAATGACTTTTCTCTATTTAAAGGAAATCAAGTAATGTAGTTTGCAAAGTAAAAGGCAGGGTTTCATCTTTTAGACAAGAAAAATTAAAAGAGAGAGAAAGACATGTATTGTCTATTTAACAATCAAAACACTCCAATAAAATAAAATAAAATTGTGATATCATAATAATGAGTTCTCTTTCAAATGGTTTGCTGTGAACTGAATTGTGTTCTTTATATAACCGAGTGACAAATGGTTTAATTCAGTATCAAATATTCATGAGCAGTACATCACCAGGACAGGGATAAAATCATAAACAAATACTGTAGCATGATGGAAGCTAATGAAGTGGACGTCTGCACCGGTTTTCAGTGTTATTGTGGTTTTGAGTCCAAGAGAGAGAAGAGAGAGAGAACGGTCCCTTTCCTAACCATCCTAAAGTGCAGCTGTTGAGAGGAACTCGGATATTGATTCTCATGGCTCCTCAGATCAAAGGCTAAAGGCAGATCAGGGATTAGACCCCAGTGTGACAGAAATTCCTAGATACTTCACAATAGATCACAGTAGTATTTCTTTATCAGAAAAGAGAGTGTGTGAATTGAATCTTGGTTTTCCTTTAAGGTTAGAATGGCCAGTTTTCCTGAATCTAAAAATGACATAGGTTCTGACCCTCCAGGAAACTAGATGAGAGATTAGCCAGCTCGTCACTATCTGGCCATACTGTGTGCCCGGTACATGGCCGAACTTCATGGGAGGACAGGTCTTTGGAAATAATGGAAGTTGAAACTGGAAAATCCAGCTGTATTCTGCAGGCTCTGAGAGTCTTCCAGGACCTCCCTGGAACAAACGGATTCATTTAGAATAACACATTTCTTCTTTTCGCTTCAGGCAAACGCTCTCAGGAGCACATAGGCGTTCGGTCTGTCTGTCTGTGTCTCTCTTTCGTAACAGTGTTTTGCCTCACAGGGGGCCCCACGCTACAATTTTTCACCTGCCATGTTCAGACTTTTCTAGAACACACGAGTTCAGAGAAGACTGAGCCCCACCCAGTGTGTGGGGCAGGCCAGTAGAGGAGCTCTGTTCTCATCTCTGTAAGCAGTCGTTTGGAGTTGCCTAAGAAATCTCTAAGAACGCCAGAGAACTGAAATCAGCCCTCCCAAATGGCATGAAGAGGTTTTGGTCGTTAACTCTGCCATCTCCTGTTAGCTAAGCTCATTTGTTTTCCCTCCTGAGAGAAGAGCTCTTGCATCTAATCACACCTAATCTTTCCGCAAAGATGTTTTCCTAAAAAACTGTGTAAATCAAGTTTTGTAAATCTAATCATATGTTTTATGCATCAGGGGAACTTGAAATGTAAAGAAATCCCATGGTGCATCCTTCTGTAAAATGAAGATTTGCTCCCTTATTATTCATTTTTTATAAATCTGAATAATTATTCAGGGGGTTGAAGGAGGTACGCCTTTATTTCGATTTTTGCATTTGGTGTCTTTCCATTTCTTATTTTCACTGAGCTCGCAAATGGGCACCATTCTACTTTTAGAGGAAGGAAACAGCACATATCCTCTGGAATTCTCAGGTTGTAAGGAGCCTCCAAATTCTGTGCCAGTGGCTCCTAATGAGCCATTGTCTGAGCGGGAAAAAAAAGAGCCAGCAGAAGCCCTTACCCCTATCCTGCATCATAAAACCAGAGATCCATTTCAGACTGTCTCAGTTCCCTTCATCTTTCTATCTGAAAAATAAAAATAGTTCTCAGTTTAAAATAGGATGGCATCTATGAAAGCGTTATCTAGGATGCATTCCCCAAACAGGGACATCAAGTTTCTCAGCCACCAGGGATCCGGGAGAGCCTGATGTCTGAAGATGAAGTTAGAAATGAGGGAAGGTTTACTCTTCCCTCTTCTACTCGACCGAAACCACGGGGTCCTATAGCAAGCGAAGGCTTAGCAATCAGAGCAGAGTGAAACCAGATTCCCAACGTTTGTACAGTAGATCTCCCTCCTAAGGGCAACTTTCTTGAGGCGTTTTTTCACCCTTCATTCCCCGGATCCCAATTAAGGGAAACATTTTTTTGAGACATGTCTTTCCCCCATGATAGTAAAGCAGGTCTGTGTTTTCTTTCTCGTCTTGCCTCCCTCCCTCCCTTCCTTCCTCTTTCCTTCTTCCATCTAGATGGTCAGTGCAAAGCGTCTGATATTTGAAAATGTAATCTTATTAGTGAGAAATGTGTCCTGCAAGGACCTTGTTTCAATTCGAGAAATTCTCCAAACCTAAATTCCCAGTTCGGAAGAGCCCAATTCGACCCGGGCTGGGCAAACTGGGGCATTTTCGGTAAAAGGGAGATAGCCAAGGGGAAGGAAGAATCACAAATGGCTGAACACAGACGTCAGCTAAAGTCTTTGGGAAAAGCCACTCCAGGAGAAGAGAAGTGGCCGACTGAAAGCTCCCTCCTCAATCAGGGCTTCCGCACTCACAGGAAAGAAAGAATTCCGAGCGGCGTTACGAAACGCCCTGACTGCCAGCAGGGGGAGCTCTAGCTCCGGAAACCCGTCAGTGTTCCGGGACTTCTCGCTGAGTCTAGCTCGATCTTTCCTAGGAGTTGAGCACTGTGTGACCGCAGAGGTCGGTAACACGACCCACGGGTGACGTCCCTTAACCAGAAACAGGGGTCTACCCTCGCACGGCCCCTGCATGAGGAGAGCAGTTAATGCCTTTCTAGCAACAGAGCTAAAACAGGCATTTTAAGAGCAAGTGACCAAAGCCTTCCAAAGACAGCAGAGAAAAAAGCCTCTTCCTCTTTCTTTCTCTTCCTCTGCCCCTGGGCACAAGTCTGTTTCTCGGGGTCAGGACCGCGGTCTGACAGGACACATTGTGCAGGTGTAGTCTTCTGGGTTGGGCAGGCTGCCAGTGGTTGGGGTGAACTGGATTTCTGGAGGCCATCCGTCAGCTCTGGGTCACCAATGGGACCCTGCTGCTCTCACTTTTTTTAGGCAGAAGGTACAGAGAAGCCTTCAGCTGTACAAAAGTCTCCAGGTATCACGTCTTCTGTGCTTGTTGCAGAAGGTTCTGCAGAGAGAGGAAGGCAGCCCCACTAAACGCAGACACATAATATAAAAACCATTCCAGCCCAGGAAATATCTGAGAAGCAGCCTGACTCCAGCATCTTGTTCCAAGGTGTCCCTAGGGAGTTTCTGGGTAATGCTGTTGCTGATGCTGCTAAGTCGCTTCAGTCGTGTCTGACTCTGTGCGACCCCATAGACAGCAGCCCACCAGGCTCCCCCATCCCTGGGATTCTCCAGGCAAGAGTACTGGAATGGGTTGCCATTGAAGTTTCTAGGTATTAGGGGGACAAAAATCTTCTGCTTATGTATGAGTATGAGAAAGGCTGTACCACTATCCATGCATTCCCCTCTCCCTGACCTCTCCTGAGACAGTTTGTTACAAGTTCAGATGAACAAGTGAAAAAATCCACTTAATTTTCGTTAGCCCCGCTTAATTGATCTGACCATGAAATATTTTTTCCCTGCTCCAGAGAGTACCTATAACCCAGGCCCTTGTGTTCTGTGGAGCATACTTTGAGAAATGGTGAGTATGGATAAAAGAGCCACGTGCTAGGGGTGAAGAAACGTGTGTTTCTGCAGGCTGGCTTTGAACCTAACTGCTGTGATTTTCGATGAGTCATCTTAGCCTCTCTGGGTCTCAGTTTTCTCTTCTGTAAAGTGATGATTTCTTCATTTCTACACATGCACATGGTCCCAGCGGCAATGTGAATCCTGGACATTTAGATACATTCAGAGCTCCTAAAACCTGTGGAAACTGATCACATGTTTATGTGGAAAGAGTTATGAACTTTTGTCCGTGAAAAGACAAAATTGACAAAAGTCATACGACAGTAAGAGGCAATATTCCTTTCTCTTTGTATTTGGTTTATAAACCACACTAGTCCTGTGGCTACTTCCGTGTGTTTATCTGCTTTGCTTAGCCTGTGGCATAGCTTGCATGCATTGTTCTCTTTACTTTCCATGTGCAAAACTGCAAGGGTTATATTTTGATTTAATTCACATAATGAATAAATTTTATTTGTTTAGGACATTTATCCGGAATCTTAGCCCCTGCTAAGATTCCACAGGTTGCAAGGACATACAGGCTCCCCCGAGCAACAGCAAGAACTAGAATGCCTGGTGGTTAGGGACTGGTGTTAATGAAACAGTGTAAGTTGGAAAACATACAGCCGAAGGTTTTGCTAAAAGAGCTGAAGGAACAGTGGTTGGAATATCAGGGTCTCTGGGGTAAAAGTGCATTTCTGCTCTTTCCCCTAGTCCTTGCCTCTCCTTCACTTAGAAGTAGAAATGGTATTAGCTTGGATTCCTTTCCTTGGGAATGTAGATGAGGTGTATCAGAAGGAAGGTAGGGAAACATGGGGTTTGTGGTATGTTATTGGACATCATCTTGCACATGCCCATCTACAAATCCTTGATCAGCAATGTTGAATTGCTGGTATCAGCAGGTATTGATTAAGCACCTACTCTGTGCCAGGCGCTGATTCTTACCAAGTGGAAAGTCTTGTTTTCTAAGCTCTGGCTGGAGTTCAGGCTGCTCTCTGGAGACTCTGCTCACACGTGCAGCCTTCACTGATAGCCGCCAGTTGCTAAACTGTTACAGTTGGATCACACAACTTGGCGCTTATTGCATCCTGCCTCGTTGCTGTGGTTTTCTGTGAATTCTTCAGAAGGATGTAAGCGTCATGAGAGCAGGGGCTACACCCTAACACTCTTTTCCTTGCCTGTGGTACTTCTATAAACACCACTCAGCCGATCACAGCACATCGCAGCAGAATCTGGGGAATCCTTCGGACAACAGGTCTCTGCACCTCAGAGTATTAAACCATGTTTTAGAGCCAATGGTGTGTGTTGTGTGTTAAGTGCTCATAACTATCTGTTATATCTACTCTTGTTGTTTCAGTGGTTTTTTGTTAGTTTCAGAATTAGAGAGTCTGATTTGGGGTTTACTTCTCACCATTGGTTGTTGGTAATGTTGTACACCAAGACTTGTTGAACTCCAAAGAATTAAGTGCCTTTCTGGGTGGTCTGAATTCACTCTCCTAAGGCAACTTCCACTGATGTGGTCTTTTCCCTGGCTTTCTGTTTTACTAGTTTGTGGCTAATTATGAAGGTTTCAGTCAGTTTGATGAAGCCACAGATGGTACCACCACCCCAGGTGGCCCAGAAGAGGATTTGTGGAGCTGTGGGGTCTGGGCCTCTTCAGAGAGCCCCCCAAGGAAATTAGTGACATGGTTGTGGGTGCCTGTCTCTGCCTTTCTCACGGCTCCCCTCCTGGCATCATTGCCCACCTTCTGGAACCGCTACCCCCCGCTATTCTGGAACCCAACTTAGATGTTCCCTGCTGCCAAGTTATTGCCTAATTATGGTGGGGGCTGATGAGCCTTTACAGTGGGGCCCCTTCCAAGTGTGTCCTTGCATAAAAAATAGATCTGGAATATCCAGCAGTCCTTCACAAAGCCTAACACATCTGGTCTTTCCCATATATCCCAATTTGTAACCTTTGCACAAAAGTTTTATTTGTGTATTTTTATTTCATTTTATCTTCTTTATTTGGCTGCTCCAGGTCTTCATTGTGAGATGCAGGATCTTCCAGTTGTGTGATGAGAACTCTTAGTTGCAGCATGTGAGATCTAGTTCCCAGACCAGGAATTGAACCTGGGCCCCCTGCACTGAGAACGCAGAGTCTAAACTGCTGGATTGCCAGGAGAGTCCATGCACCACAGTTTTAGCGTCCACAGAATGCTTCCATGCACAGTGTCAGCTGAGCTGCGGAACATCCAGGTGAAGTGAGGGGCGTGGTAGAGAGGCTACGGGCAGGTGACTGGCGCCAAGAGGGAGGAAGAGGTGGCAGGCCTGGAACCATGTCCCTCTGACCCGCCCTTGCCCTGTGTTTTGCCTTGTATTGTGGTTATTGGCAGGTGTGTCCCTTATCGCCAGAGGGCAAGTATTCAGTCTGAAAACCTGGGACTGAAAGTCAGTCTGCCCATCACATACAAGTGGACAGTGATGATGATGGGGATCCTGTGCTCACTGTGTGCGAGGAACTGTACACAATTTCCCTCGTCTTAGTCCACTTGGGCTGCTGATGCCAGAGACTTGCTAATACCGGGTTGGTGTGTCAACAACAAACATTCATTCCTCATAGTTGTGGAGGCTGTGAAGTTCAGGATCAAGGCACTAGCAGATTCAGTGTCTGGTGAGAGGGTGTTTCCTGGTTCGTAAAGGCTGCCTTCTCGCTGTGTGCTCACATGGTGCAAGGGGGAAGAGAGCTGTCTGGGGTCCCTTTTAAAGGGCACTAATCTGATTTATGGGGCTTCCCTTGTGGCTCAGTGGTAAAGAATCCACCTGCCAATGCAGGAGACTTAGGTTCGATCCCTGGGTTGGTAAGATCCCCTAGAGAAGGAAATGGCAACCCACTCCAGTATTCTTGTTCATGGGAAATCCCCCGGTCAGAGGAGCCTGGTGGCTACAGTCCATGGGTTTGCAAAAGAGTCGGACACGACTTAGCATCTTAATGACAACAACAAGAAGCCTATTCGTGACACTCCACCCTCATGACCTAATACCATCAAAGGCCCCACTTCTAAATACCATCATATTGGAAGTTAGGATTTAACACGTGAATTTAGAGGGGGAAACAAACTTTCAGTCTGGGCTTCCCTGGTGACACAGATGGTAAAGAATCTTCTTGCAATGCTGGAGACCTGGTTTCTTCATTGGGTTGGGAAATCCCCAGGAGAAGGGAATGGCAACCCACTTCAGTATTCTTGCCTGGAGAATTCCATGGACAAAGAAGCCTGGCAGCTTCAGTCCATGGGGTTGCAAAGAGTCAGATATGACTGAGCGACTAATACTTTCACTAAACATTCAGTCTAGAGCATTCATTTAATATTTATGATAGCTTGAGAAGCATATATTCCTTTTGTTTGTCTGTTTTTTGGGCATGCCTGGGCCTGTGGGATCATCTGGCCCCTTGGCAGTGAAAGCACACAGTCCCAACCATTGGACCACCAGGGAATTCCCGAGGCATATATTCTTATCTTGTTCTACAGTGGAGCTTAGAGCAAGGGTTCACAGTCACTAACTGATGCTGCTAGGATTGAAAGCGATGTTTTGTCTGTTTTTAGCCTATGATCAGTTTCTGCATTGGTTGCTGAGAGGTTTAAATCTGATAAATTGCATGGTGCCAGCCTGACTCACAGAAAACTCACAATAAACATTAGGTCTTTCTCTCCTTTCCCTTGAGTCTAGGGGCCTAATCACCCCCACCCACACCAGTTATGTGCCTAGTCCCTACAGTATAGTCCTTTGTATAAGGTGATTCTCAGTAAAGGTTTATTGAGTTAAATGGAAATCAAAGCTAAGAATGAAGAAGTCATTTTGAACCCCGGGAGTTGGTGATGGACAGGGAGGCCTGGCGTGCTGCGATTCATGGGGTCACAAAGCGTCGGACACGACTGAGCGACTGAACTGAACTGAACTGAAGCAGGTGGAGGAAATATATGTAGACCCACGTAACCATATTGCAAAGGTTGCTGGCATCTATGTTGGAGCATAATGACACCAGAGTTGTGACTTTGGTCCCTAAACACCATCTCTGGTCCTTTACCCATCTCTCCAGCTGCCCCTTCTTATTTGCTTTCTAGGCTTCTCTTTCTCTATTCACCTTCAAGATTCTGTATCTCAGAGTCCCCTCCACATTGTTAACTCTCAATTTCCTTTCATAGCTCTGACTCCCTTCCTGCAGGCAGTTATATCTCCAGCACCTACTCAGCTTGGAGCCCCGCACCTCATACATCTTCTACTGAGTTAATTACTCCCTCATCCCACTTAGCTGCTTTTCGTTTTAATCTTATTGATATCATTTCAGGTAATGAAGGTTTTACTGGGAAAAAAAAAATACATATGTGACAGAACCTGTTAAAGCTGAAAAAATCAAAGCCAAAACCAGGCTTTGGGAGAAGAGAAAGCACAGTGGATCAGGAAAAGCGGGCTCCCAGAGCAGCTCTGGGAGGTAAACAGTGGGAGCTGGGATGCTTTTCATCTGGGTCCCATTGCTAACCTTACTCAGCTTTCCTTCAGGGTCTGCTGGTCTTGGTACTTGTTACTGAGCGGCTGGTCCACCCTACAGGCTGTGCATCTTTTTCTTTGTACTCCATCACTTCAGTTCTCATCTTATGGTTTCCTTGGTGGTTCAGAGGGTAAAGAATCTGCCTGCAATTCAGGAGACCCGGGTTTGATCCCTGGGTCAGGAAGATCGCCTGAAGAAGGGAATGGTTACCCACTCCGGTATTCTTGCCTGGAAAATCTCATGGACAGAGGAGCCTGACAGGCTACAGTCCATGGGGTTGCAAAGAGTCGGAGATGACTGAGCAATTAACAATGCTCACTTTCATTTTTCTCACCTTGCCTTGATCCCTCTTGGCCCAGTTCTAGCTCATGGGATCACTGTGCATTCTGGCATCTTTAGCTCCCCTTGATTAAAAAAATTTCTTTTAGCTGCATGGGGTCTTCTTTGCAGTGCATGGTTTCCCAACCAGGAATCAAACCTGCATCTCCTGCATTGCTAGGCAGATTCTTAACCACCAGAGCACCGGGGAAGTTCCTCCCCCTGAGTGTTGCCACCGCTGAATCATTGTCTCAGTATTTTTGCAGTTCAGGTAGGAGAGAATCTGATTTCCAAGCACATAAAGACTCCCAGCACATATGGATGGGGCTTCTTTGATTGCTCAGCTGGTTAAGAATCTGCCTGCTATGCAGGAGACCCTGGTTTGATTCTTGGGTCGGGATGATCCACTGGAGAAGGGATAGGCTACCCGCTCCAGTATTCTTATGCTTCCCTTGTGGCTCAGCTGGCAAAGAATCCACCTGCAATGCAGGAGACGCTTGGGTCAGATCTGATCCATCAGCTGTGGTTTAGGGTAGGACTCCTGGGCTGCCTTTCTTCAAGTCTGTTTCTACAACCCAAATCTCTTATGCTAAGTGAAAAGGGCAGTCGTAAAGGATCACCTGTTGTATGAATGCACTTATATGAAATGTCCCAAGACAGACAAATCTGTAAAGACAGAAAGCAGATGAGTGCTTGCCTAGCGCTGGGGGTGTTTAGGGAATGGGAAGATGACAGCTAAGGGGTGTGGTGTTTCTTCTGGGGTGATGAAAATGTTTTAAAATATATTGTGATGATTACAAAATTCTGTGACAGTACTAAAAGCCATTGAAGTGTACACTTTATTTATATATCTATTACTTCTTTTAGCTCAAAGATTTCATTTAATACCTTTATGGTAGCTGTTTATGAGTCCTTTTTAGACATTTTTAATTTACTTATTTCTGGCTGTGCTGGGTTGCTGCATGGGGCCTGCTCTCTAGCTGTGGTGTGTGGGGCTTCTCTCATTATGGAGCACGGGCTCTAGATAGCCCCAGCTTCAGCAGAGGTGGCACATGGGCTTAGTTGCCCCATAGCCTGTGGAATCTTCCCGGACCAGGGATCAAACCTGTGTCTCCTTCATTGGCAGGTGGATTCTTAACCACTGGACCAACAAGGAAGTCCATGAGTCCTTTTTTTCTTTTTCCCTAAGTGAACATTCATCATCTCATATAAACATAAAATAAATAGAAAAAAAATTTTCCTTATGATGAGAACTCATGATATACTCTTAATGACTTATATAGCACACAGCAGTGTTAATTATATTTAGCATATTGTATATTATATCCCTCATACTTATTACTTATTTATCTTACAACTGGAAGTTTGTACATTTTGACTGCCTTCATCCAATTCACCCTTCTCCCTATCCTCTTCCTTTGGTAGCCAAATCTGATCTCTTTGTCTCAGAGTTTGTATTTTAATTGTAATTTACCTATAACACTATGTTATAGTGTTCCTGGTACACAAAATAGTGATTCAATATTTCTGTACATTTCAAAATGATTACCATGATAAATCTAGCCACCATTTGATGTGCACACTTTAAATGGGTAAACTGCATGGTAAGTGAACTATATCTGAATAAAGGTGGTTTGAAATAGAGTGTTAGGTAGGACAATTTTCCGTAGGAAGAGCTGAAAACACAACAGACACCATATCCTCCTTAATTGTTTATCTTAATAAACGCCGTCACTCTTCACATGCATGCATGGGTGCATGCTCAGTCGCTTCAGTCATGTCTGACTCTTTGCGACCCTATGGCATGTAACCTGCCAAACTCCTCTGTCCGTGGGATTCTCCAGGCAAGAATACTGGAGTGGGTTGCCATGCCCTCCTCCAGGGGATCTTCCCCACCCAGGGATTGAACTCGGATCTCCTGCATCTTCTGCATCACAGGCAGATTCTTTACTGCTGAACCACCAGGGAAGCCCCACCACTCTTTACCCAGTTTGCCAAATCAAGCTCCTGAATTTATCCTGACATCTCCATCTCTTTCAGTTCAGGGGTTCCCTCCTAATCTGATCCCAACTCTCAGGACAGGAGTTGGGCCTCGGTTTGGGTCAAGCGCTCCTTCTTGGTGCTCCAGAGGCATCTCATAATTGGGCATCTCATTTATTAGTCCACATTCTTGGTATGAGTAGACGTGCCAGCGAGTCTCTGAGGGTCTCTCACCTCCATTCCTAGCATGCTGCCTGAGGCACTAGGAGCCTAAGAAGGTTTCTTGTGTGGATGGGATGGATGGATGGGATGAGGGCAAGTGCCAGTTCCTGTCTCTGCCCAGGATCACTGCCTTGCCAATCCTACCAATCGCCTAAGATACGCGTGCCTTGGGAGAATGGCAACGGAATGGGTAGGTGTGTGCTCTCCACCACTGTCATCTACCGAAGAATCCAAAACACAGATAGCGTTGATGCAGCTTAGCTCATTACTGTCAGAGCAGTTATCTGGGGCAACTGGCAAACTTGCAGGGACTCGGTTTCCACTCACTCTGATTTGTGTTGTTTCTGATATGTTCTGGGGCATGATTCGCTCCCTGTGGCTGAGGGCAGACCCAACACTAACAAGCGCATTATAGATCTGCTGTTTCCAGTCATTTCCTGTCTGTGCCAAGCCTGTTGGCTGGGGCAGTGGGGAGAGGCAGGAGGGTGAGAGAAGGAGGAGGGGGGAGGAATGGCCTCCTCAGAAAACAGCGATTGATTTGAAATATGAAACCTCTTATTGATAAAAGCAAAGCCTAGACGGGAGGAAGTGGTTTGATATAGCACACTATTTGAAAAAACCATGTGCATCTGTTTAGCACAATATACAACATAATGACAGCAATCTTCCCTGTTTGTATCTATTCATCTGATTATACAGAGTAACAATTCTTTTAGTTACACATTTATTTACCCAAGGATTTTTTTAATGGATAATAAGTTAGTAAATCAGATAGCATGTGTTCTGGATAATACTTTAGTAAACTGTCTACCACCCAAGACAGTTGCAATTCACATTTTATATTATATCCAAAGTTCCATTAATACACACAGCACGATGTGAGGCTATGAGCAGCTCTTCAAGAAGGACAAAGCAGATTTTAATGATTATTTAATACTGTTTGATCTAGACACATATTATGTTGAAAAGCTACAGATTTCAGTCCTGCAATGCACCACAGATGTAATGAGAAATGTGGACTTATTATAGAATCCAGTGGTCTTCTTTTGATGCAGTTGCTATGACTGTTTGTGCTGAAGTTTCCTGTCTTTGCCTCAAGGATACATTCTGAGCTTTTTCTAACTGGTGAAAATTCAGACTTCAACCCCCAAACATATACTGTTTCATGGCAAAATAATGAACACTAAGGAAGAAATGGACTTCCCTGGTGGCTCAGTGGTAGAGAATCTGCCTGCAAGGCAGGAGGTGCAGGTTCAGTCCCTGCGTTGGGAAGATGCCCTGGAGGAGGAAATAGCAAGCCACTCCAGTACTCTTGCCTGGAGAATTCCATGGACAGAGGAGGCTGGGGGGCTACAGTCCATGGGGTCGCAGAGTCGGGCACATCTGAGTCACTAAGCACAGCACATATGGACATGGGTTTTGGCTCAGACAGTAAAGACTGCATGCAATGCAGGAAACCCCGGGTCTGATTCCTGGGTCAGGTAGATCCCTTGGAGAAGGGAATGTCTACCCACTCCAGTATTCTTGCCTGGAGAATTCCATGGACAGAGGAGCCTGGGGGGCTACAGTCCATGGGGCTACAAAGAGTTGGACATGACTGAGTGATTAACACTTTCACTTTCAAGGAAGAGTATTTAATTTAGACCAATGAAATATAATAAAAACGGAAATAATTCTTCCTCTCTCTGAGGTGAACACAGAAGTCAACATAATTCCTGGTCCTTTCTGGAGTGCTGAGTGGGCCAAAATCTACTGAAGGCTTGAAGATGGAAAAAGAGCAGTGCTAAGGAGAAGGGCTCATCACTTCTTTCCTCCTCACACAGCCCTGGGTCAGGCTGCCAAGAGAATGAAGCTGCTGTTGCCACAGGCCCACAGCCTGTAAAAACAGCTGCAGACTTATCCAGTAGCACCCTCTTGCAAACCTTCACTCCCTCTGTGCCTCCTTACAGACCTCAAGGGGACATTTCAAGGTCCGTAAGACGTGGTCTATTGCAGTCTGAAGACCACAGTTTGTATCTTCATTTACTTAGTTCTTTGGCTGCATCGGGTCTTGGTTGCAGCATGCAACATCTTGGTTGCAGCATGTGGATCTCTGTTGAAGCGCACGGCCTTCTCTAGTTGGGGTATGCTGGCTTAATTGCCCCTCAGCATGTGCGACCTTGGCTCCCTGATCAGGGATCGAAACCATGTTGTCTGCATTGGAAGGCAGATTCTTAACCACTGGAGCACCAGAGAAGTCTCTACGTATTTTGGTTTAAAGGAAATGCCTTGGGTCAGATTCCCTTTGCTTTGCATAGGGTATCTCCAGAAATGGACACTAGAAACCTTACAATTCAACAAGTCAGCCAACAGGGAGCCTCTAGGCTGCTTTGAAGAGTCAGTTCCTAAATGGGGAAGAATCTGCACATGATATCCACTCAGATACAGATTATAGCAGCCCTTTCTGTTCCTCCTATGGTGTGGCATGGGACAGTCTTATTGGCTGTGGACATGGCATTCACACTTGGCTTGTTCTTGAACAATCCCACCAGACAAGCTTCTGAGCAAGAGAAGACTCCACAGCTTCAAAAAATCAGTTCCTTGGGACAGAATGAAAAGACATTGGCTACGTGAACTACTTTCTTGAAATAATTGAGCAAAATTGGATTTGTTTCAGAGTAGGACAAAATATGAAGATATATTGTGAAGAAACCTAGCATTAATGAGTATCTACTACTTACCAAGCAATTTCCACATAGCTTCTCATCTAATAGTTCCAGTGGCTTTATAAAGTAGGTCTTATAAAGACCCCCTTTTCCAGACAAGAAAACAAGATTCAAGTTTACAGTTGATGAGGGGCAGATTCCATCTCTGTGTCTACCCAGCACTAGCTGGCCCAAGAGAGTCCTGTCTGGGTTCTCTGTCTCAGTGTACCTCAAACTGGGTGCTTCAATCCTATCCTCTGGGAGTTATAATATACCTACCTCTGCCCCTGTTCCACACCCAGAGATTCTGAAGAAACTGGGAGAGAGCTGGAGCCAGGTCATCAGTATTTTTAACAAACCTGCCCAGCTATTCTAACAAGGAACCAGGGTTAGAGACCATTGGGTTATATCATATTGCTCATAGAGTTGCAACCCCACACTGTCACATACATTTATCTGAATCACATGGGTCACAGGTGACAAAGATCATGCCATCTACACTGGGAAACAGACAAGGAGAAGCAGATGCCCCAAACACAGTTAATTGCCAATCTTTTCTATGAACGTCTCACACATTAGGCATTCCACAGGGAGATTTAAGACCATGTTGACCTCTTTTTTTTTTTCTATTCCAATTCAGCAAGTATCTTGAGATGCTTTAAATCTATGTTCCAGTAGTAGTTGTATTGTACCAAACCCATTCAAGAAAACTCAAGAAAGGAAATGATCAAATGAAAGTGAATCTTTGATCACAGGGTCAAAAACTGGGGTAAAAGTTTAAAACTTGGATTTTTCTAATGGTTAATTTCCTTCCTTCATTTTCATGGTCTCTTACTTGATTGGAGTTTGTTTGTTTTAGAAACTAGAATCTAGCTATTTGCCTGGCAAATTGTTCTTGTGCTACGGATGTTCAGTCTGGATGAGAAACAGTGGAACCTAAATCATATCAAATGTGGACTTATTGTTGAATCGGAACTAATGTCTTGGTGGAACTTTTTGCCTTTTTGGTGTTATAGGTAGTTTCTTTTGACACATTAATACCATTGCTTTCCCCCCAGACTTTGAGGGCTATTTATGAGGCACAAAAATCCTCCAATACTGTCCTCTGAAACAAAAACAACCCACTTATAATCTAGGAGCTAAATTATGTAAGCAATATGGTTGTAATTAGAAATATTAATGCTTATTGGAGGAAATGCTCCTAAATGCTAATGACCATCCTTGTTGATTAAAGGTAGATGTAAAAAATATCCAACCTAAACCCCCAAACTTGAGATTTTAAAAACTGTTTATATCTGTGTACCTAGTTATCATTTTCTTCCAAGACAATGGCATTGGGTCATTTTTACTCGAGTCTTTCTTTCTTTTTTAAAAAAATTTGCATCTTAGTTGAATGACCTGCTTTAATAAAAGCCTTTTATTTTAAACATATGGGAGACTAAAAGCACCAGCTTTTTTTTGCTGAAAGTTCTTTACAGTGAGCAAATATGTGCTCTCAAACTTTTCTGACTTGAATTTCTTTGAACTACTCGGTTTCCATATGTAAATATTCTATGTATACACACACACTCACACACACATGCACCTGAGTCCAGACACCACTGAAGAAATGGAGCACTGCTGCTGCTGCTAAGTCGCTTCAGTCGTGTCTGATTCTGTGCGACCCCATAGACGGCAGCCCACCAGGCTCCGCTATCCCTGGGATTCTCCAGGCAAGAACACTGGAGTGGGTTGCCATTGCCTTCTCCAATGCATGAAAGTGAAAAGTGAAAGCGAAGTTGCTCAGTCGTGTCCAACTCTTAGCGACCCCATGGACTGCAGCCTACCAGGCTTCTCCGCCCATGGGATGTTCCAGGCAAGAGTACTGGAGTGGGGTGCCATTGCCTTCTCCAGGTATGGTTTAATCCAGAAGGAGATAAGTGAAAATAGGAGGCTTAACTCCTGCGAAAAGCTTTCAACCTTGCTGTGTCAGGATGAAGAAAAGAGACACTGCAGCCAGAATGCCTACGGTTGATCCTGTTCATGTGACCCAGGCAAATCATTCACCTCATTTACCTCAATTTCTCCACCTGCAAAATGGGATTAGTATTTGCTAACTTCCCAATGGAATTGTTATGAGGGTTAAATAAATTAATATGTGTAAAGTGCCCAGAACACTACCTGGCACATCATAAGTGCTTAATACATGAGAGATACTATTATTATTTTAGATGGAATAGATACTCAGATTAATGGCAGAGCTAGTAAAATTATGCAGAAGCTCATGTGGATACCTTATGTTTAAAAAAAATTTTTCTCTTTTTGCTGAGCATTTTCTATGTAAGGAAGTGGAGGGTGGAGAGGAGCAGAGGACTATTTCCTTGTCTTGCTTCAGTGACATCCAAAACTCAGTTGTTTTGTTTTTGTTCTTGGGTGCTGCTCTGGGAATTTCATCAGATACTAAAGAACAAGTTCAGAATTATGTTCTGGTGACCCGCAGTTTACTCTCCAGACCAGGGCTACAAGCTAGGGTTTAACTGAGAAACCACACTCTGAGCCTGGATTTGGAAAACATGAAGCTTTTAATTAACACAGGAGGATGGAAGGGTTGCAGAACATTTTCTTCTCTTCCTTCCTTCTTTCTTTTTCTTTCTCATTCTCTTTCTTTTTAAAAATTATAAATTCTAAAAAAATAATTCCCTTGTATAAACTATCTATTTGCCAGCTGGTTAATAAAAAGTGTCAAAAACAGAGTAAGTTAACTAAAAAATTAATTATATTGCTAATGTAGCAAATGGGCTTCCCTGATAGCTCAGTTGGTAAAGAATCCACCTGCAATGCAGGAGACCCCAGGTCAATTCCTGGGTCGGGAAGATCCCCTGGAGAAAGGATAGGCTACCCACTCATGCGTTCTTGGGCTTCCCTTGTGGCTCAGCTCATAAAGAATCCACCTGCAGCGCGAAAGACCTGGTTCGATCCCTGGGTTGGGAAGATCGCCTGGAGAAGGGAATGGCTACCCACTCCAGTATTCTGGCCTGGAGAATTCCATGGACTGTATATATAGTCCGTGAGGTCACAAAGACTCGGACACGACTGAGTGACTTTCACTTTCAATGTAGCAAATAGCATACACTACTCAATACTGGTGTGCCACGGCATATATACTACTATGTGGGGGGCCTCTCTGAGAGGTGCACAGACAGAGGGTTCTCTCTGCCCTGCAGGAGGCAAGCGTGTGTTGAGGGGAGCATTTGCTGGTTCTTTTGTCTGGAGTTTCTCACCTTGCCCCAGCTTGGAGGGCCCCTCAGGGGCCCTGAACTCTGAAAAAATGCATTTTTTACATCTCTCCCAGCTTTTACTTAACTACTGCATTAGAATTACAACACTCCTTCTAGCAAAATTAAATATTAGAAGAAAAATGATTTTAAAAAATACCCCTCGTGTCTTCCTTTTATAATGTTGAGCACATCTTGAGTGCATGCAGCTAACTACAAGGCATTCTTCCCCTGGCTGCAAGTTCAGATGTCTTGTCTTCATTATAGAACAGTCCCATGCAAGCCCCAAATTGCTCATATTTCACTTTTATGTCTTTCGAGTCAGTATATTGTTCTTAAATCATCTATTCAAATCCTTGTCTAAGTTCCCTTTAATTTTTGCCTCTATACTTTGTCCCGCCTCTGCCTTAAAGCTAATGGTTGTTTTCCCCTTAAAGAAACACAATAAGCCCAAATCATCTAGTTTCTGCATACTACCGCCCCCTAAGCCCCATTATAGACTGTTCTTTTAGTGACTTCTAGTCTTGGGCTTGCCGCCTACAATAAACTTAAATGTCATTGCCTATGTTTGTGTAGAGGACTGGTAACTCTGATTAGTCACAGTTAAGTCATCAGCCCAATAACCAAGAAGAAGAATGCTTAAATATGTTGGATGAAGTCTTTTTAATTAGAAGATAGATTTTTGAGTCTGGATGGATCTCAGAAATACATTAGGTTTGACTAGACATTTTTTAGATGAAGAAACCAAGAGCCAAGAGGTTGCTTTTCTTAGATGCTAACACAACTAGTTAAGCCTCCTGACACCTCCTGGTATAGCACTTTCATATCTTCCTTCCTTCCTTCCTTTCCATAATGTTTATTCATGCCTACTATATAATTGTTTCATAATGAAGGAGGGGCCAACAACGATCTATTTTAGGAATAAAAAACCTGGGCAACACATGGTGTGTCAAGTAGGAGAGCCCCAAATAGAGGCACAGAAACAAAATGTTCCAAATGGGAACTATCCTGGAAAATGTGATTTGTGTAGTCATTGTCACTCTGGAATAACACTCTCATTGTAACTCATACCACAGCACTTTCATTGAGATGCTATAGAATCCTGATCCAAAACAAGAAGAACCAAAGGTCACAAGAAAGGCCGCACACATTTTCAGACCTATAAGAGAGATGGAGCTGCCTCAGATGTAGTTCAACAGTTAGTACAGAGACATTGTGGCAACATTTCCAGGCATTTCCATAAATCCTTTTTAGATTCTTCTTTCCTCCGACTCAGGCAAGACAAACAATAGCATCCAAATGATATTTAAGAACGAGCCCCAGCATGACCGGGGAGGCTCTCAAGCGGCCCTGGAGGAAGGAAGGGGCCATATGCCCGCTGTTAGCGCGCCGCCTCGCTCCCATCTTCCAGCTGCCTGGGCCTCTTCATTTCACTTTGGGAGACAGGAGCCCGACTGAAACGCACAAAAAAAGGCTTAGGATTAAGCAGCACCTTCTCTCTCTCTAACCTGTAACGGCCTTCCTCCTAACAGGTGGGAGGAGCCGACGAGAAGGAGCGGGCTGCTGGAGGAGGTCGAGGAGGAAGCCCGGCGACCGTGCGGGAGGGGGACAGAGCCACCCTTTCAAACTCGCTGCCCCTCTGCTCTGTTTTTCTTCATCACCCAGAAGCGCCATCTGTTCACAGCCTTGCTGCCCGTCCATTTGGTTTCCATTCAGTAACAGCTTATGTAGGAAGCAGATTACGAAGTGAGCAAATATGCCGCTGGTTGGATCACGGCTGTACTTTGTTCGCGCCCCTGAAAACTTTACAAAAACGCGGTAACGGCGAAGCGAGCTCTTCGCGGTCCTGACCCGGGCGCGGCCCTGGTGCTCGGGCACGGATTACACCGCCAGCCTTCTATCAGCCGCTTCATGTGACATCCTCTCAGTGTTGATGAGGTTCGTTTACACTGTGTTTTACAGTATCCTGAAATGATTTTTTTCTCCAATCTTTTCCATTAAAAAAGTTTACCGTGCTAGCCTAATGGGAACATAAACCATCTGAGAACAGGAAATTTATTATCTCTTCCTGTTACTCCTCTACTCTGGTTAGCTAGAGGCAGCTCTATAATACACTGACATTTTGGCAAAATTTGCAGGCGTTCTATATACGTAGACCTATTTGATTATACGTTCAAAAACAAGTGGAATCAATCACAGAGGTGGCTGTAGACATCAAAATATTACCTTTTGCTATCTCAGAAAAAGAAAACATACACTGTATTTGACCTTTTTTTTTTTTTTTGGCTATACATAGTTTGTTAAATTATTTTAATTGGAGGCTAATTACTTTACAGTATTGTAGTGGTTTTTGCCATACATTGACCTTTTAAAGCATCCTTGGAGACAGGATCCAGATCCCTTGATCTTCACACTGGGTCACGGTACATCCCGCTTATGTGACGCTGTCATGCAAAAACCTTTCATCATCAAAAACCAGGTCATCATCCCATAGCACTGGTATACTCAAGATTACATCCCCAGATAGCATTGGACATTTTAGTCATTTAAAACATTAGATAATAGATAATGATGGACCAACATGTTTGAGCATAAAGCATCTTCTGTTTTTAGAATTATTTTCTTAGACTACATCATGAGATGTGGAATTAGAGTCAAATTTGTGCCACTTTGAATTTAATCTTCAAACTCTACCACTTAAAGAAAATTTACCATTTGATTAGAAATATGAAGATGAGGACCACTAAGTCATCACTGCATTTAAACATTTTCCAAACTATTAAATAGCCTTATCATACTTCTTAATTAGGGTTTCCCTGGTGGCTCAGTGATAAAGAATCCATCTGCTAATGTAGGAGACGTGGGTTCAATTCCTGGGGTGGGAAGATCCTCTGGGGAAGGAAATGGCAACTCATTCCTGTTTTCTTGCCTGGAAAATCCCATGGACAGAAGAGCCTGGGGGGCTACAGTCCATAAGATCACAAAGAGTCAGACACAACTTAGTGATTAAACAATAACAATCACAACTAGAGTTTTCATCTGTCAAACAAAAGTTAATGTTTATTTACTTGAAATACTCTTAAAATCCAGAAATATGAATTGCTTTTCAACATATTCCTTATTTTCCTTAGGAATTCAATGAACAGAATTTTCTGGTAGAGAATGTGAGTAGATTGGATTATGTTAACTTAAAACTTGAGTGTGTTATTTTGGCATTATAATACATTCTGTACATACCATAAATTGCTTAGGTATCAAATAACTGACATGCAATCAAATTTGCAACTCTAAATGTCATGATTTAATAACTATGCACCGATATTTTTTAACAGTCAACTTTAACTCTGGCATAATTTTTAAAATCTCATTTCATACTTTCCTTGGAAATATTTATTGTGGTTTTTTCTTTTTATTATTTTTATTTTGCACTATAAAAAAATGGTGACAACCAGTAACATACTGCTTTTCTTCACATTCATGTAGATTTTAGGAAATTATTGCCTTTCCCCCTAGAGAAATAGCCTACAGACAAAAAAAGAAGTAGTACTACATTGAGAAATCTGCAAATCCCAGAAGTCAACAGCTTGAAGACAACCCCAAGGGGCAGGGAAGAACACAAATGTCACCAGAGATGAGACAAGCACATGTAAAGACAGCAAGCTGGGTTGACTGCCATTTCAATGCCACTGACCCAGGAAGTGGGTACCCTTTCTCTCTCATGGCACCCACTTCCACCACCTCAAATGGGTGATTTTTGGTCTATGGCCTAAAGAACTCTTTTCAAATGATGCAAGAGTTGCTTTGAGGAGAGGTTCAACAAGAAAGATTCAAGTATGAATAAGAATCATGCCCAAGTCCAAAGTCAGGGAAGAACCCACAGTGAGAAGGAAGTGAGAAGTATTCCTGTCTCACTACTTCACCCAGCTGACTCTACCTGACCCAAGATAGAGTCTCAAAAGCACCCAAGTGTTCAAATTGGCATATACAGCATGTCCCTAAAACCCTGCAGGGTTACTTTCCTGAGTAGGTGGTGATCTTTCTGCCCTGAGGCAACAGAGAAAGATATACAGACTGCTAAAGTTAAAAAAAAAAATAAGGTGGAAATTGTGCTTCCTTCAAAATGAGTTGGCTTCATGACCACCTTTTCTCCTGGTCTAGCAACTGCTTTCTCCCATGCTGCATATATTTATTGTCTTATGCTTGAAGTGAAAAGGTGAATTTTGAGGTGCAAAGACTGGGGAGTCCCAAGGGCAGGAAGTACAGAAGTCAGCACACACTGAGCTGTCATAATGGCTTGGCCTTCCTTCCTTCCATCCCGAGGTCAGTCTGAAGTTTGTCTGCAAACCTAATGACCCCTTCACTGTCCCACCAGGACAGCGGGACGGGGCAAGGTCTTCAGTATTGCACAGGTATGAAATGTCCATGAATCAAAATACAAGATCACAGTTGTTCTTGGGGCTGGGCTGGCAGCCCTAGCCTAGTTTTAGCAAGATGGAGCTGTGGTCAGGGGGCCCCAACTGAGCTCTGAGAGGGGTGGGCACTGGGGCCAGCACCAAGGTAGGGAACGTGCAGTAGGAAGCCTGCACGTCAGGGCTCAGTGTCAGAAAATGGGTGAGGAACGAAGGGCTGGCTGCCTCCCCTTGGCAGGAGGGAGCCTGGGGAGTGGGTGTGGAAGACAGGATCTTGGACTTAAACTGTAGGAGCTGGCCCATGAAGCCGAAGTTGGGAGCGACCTTGCTCCTCCTCTGCTTGATGTAATCAAAGGTGTCCTTGGAACTGCTTAGTCTTCATGAGGTAAGCCATGCAGATGGTGGGCGAGCGGGAGATCCCAGCATTACAGTGAACCAGGACTTTGCCTCCCTTTTCCCTGACACAGTCGATGAAATCTATTGCTTCTTGAAAGTGGGAGCTGACATTAGCAGCATGGCTGTCTTCCATGGGAATCCATTTGTAGTGTAGGTAGGTCGTGCAGGCCTTGGAGGTTCCCTAGGAGACACTGAGCAGAGAATGAAAGGGGCAAGTCAACCAACTCATCTTTATATTGCTTTGCTGTTGTTCAGTCACTGAGTTGTGTCTGACTCTTTGCAACCCCATGGAGTGCAGCATGCCAGGCTTCCCTGTCCTTCACCATCTCCCAGAGTTTGCTCAGACTCATGTCCATTGAGCAGATGATGCCATCCAACCGTCTCATCCTCTGTCATCCCCTTCTCCTCCTGCCCTCAATCTTTCCCAGCATCAGAGTCTTTTCCAAGGAGTCATCTCTTTGCATCAGGTGGTCAAAGTCTTGGAGTTTCAGCTTCAGCATCAGTCCTTCCAGTGAATATTCAGGGCTTACTCTTTCCCTGGTGGCTCAGAGGGTAAAGCGTCTACCTCCAATGAAGGAGACCCGGGTTTGATCCCTGGGTCGGGAAGATCCCCTGGAGAAGGAAAAGGCAACCCACCCCAGTACTCTTGCCTGGAGAATCCCATGGACGGAGGAGCCTGGTAGGCTACAGTCCACGGGGTCGCAGAGAGTCAAACACGACTGAGCAACTTCACTCTTTAACAACCACCTCTCCAGAAAAAAGAAGCCCTGATATGTAACATTTGCCAATTACCATGGTGTAAATACTCCCACTGATGATGATTTTGAGGTGACAATGTGATTTCACTGACATGGAGTTAGGCAAAGACACAAAATCTATTCTTGGGAGCTAGTGTAGGCTGGCTCCAGTGCAATTTCTTCTTCCTCTGGACCGTGAGTCTTCTTTAATTCAGTGATGAGACCCCTCCTGGACATCTCAGATTCTTTATCTAATCTTGACCCTGTGGTCAGCCAGTTGCTTCTCCTTCAACTTTTCTCTGCCCTCAGACATTCATTGCATACTTCCTATCTGCCAGATTTAGCACAAAGTATTATGGCTGCCAGGTCAGTTAAGACAGGGTCCTTTTCTCAAGGAGCTTATCATCCAGTGGGGGCCAAATAAATTACCAGTCTGCATGGCATGTGGGACTTTAGTTCCCCTACCAGGGATCAAAGCCGTGTCCCCTGTAGTGGAAACTCAGAGTCATAACCACTGAAATCGAAGTCCTGCTCACAGTCTTAGACAAAGAAGTGCTCTCTGTCTTGGGAGACTCAGATGTAAGCAAAATAGGCAGAAATCCCTGTCCTCGCGGAGGTTACAATCCAGCAGGGGACACAGAGCATAAACAGCGGAAATAGGACAACACACAGTAGGAAGGATAGTTATGAGTAATTGACAGAAAGCATGAAGTGGGGAAGGACAGAGGGTTTGCGAGGAGTGGTTCCAGAAAGGAACCTGCTGGAAGCCTCCCTTCTGCTTGGGTACCAGGAGCTAGGGAGTTCATATTTGCCCCAAGAACCATGCTGCTCATTCCAGCTCCCATCACCTCTGACACTCCCCTCTCACGTAGCCCCACTTCCATCCCTAGTCTCACAAGAGTCTTTTTGCTTCTGTGACCGTGAACACTCACCACAACTCTCTAGCCCATCCTTTTCCGGTCAGCTACAGCAGATGGCCCTGAAGATACCAGCATTCTAGGTGTTTATCCCTGGCAGAAGCTCAACATGTCTTTGCTCCTGGCAGTTTTGCTCTCTACCCTGCTCCAGTGTTGATCAGCTGGCTGTGCCTCAACCAGCCAGAGGGACTTTCACCACGTACATCCAGTTAGCAGCCAGCTCACGCAGCTGGTTGGCGATTTCAGCCTCGCTGCTGTCACATTAACCCTGGAACAGGAACTCTGTCCCCACATGGAAACTAGAACTGGTTTGGGGGAGTCCTGGCAGGTGAATATTCTTTTGTGTTCCTGATACTTTCTCTTTCTGCCTCTGGTAATAGCACCCTCATCCTTTGGGAAAGCTGTTCTCTCTACCCCATCGGGATCTGATGGGGAATTCATACGTTCACATAATCCCTCTTACCTGTACATAGTGACTGGTCAAAAAGTAGGCCCCTGGCCAAGCTGGGGTGATCACAGTAGTCACCTCTCTGGCCACAGTGACTCTTCCCCAGTGGGGTGACTCAAGAAACCAATCAGAAACTCTGATGGGGTTTCAGTAACTAAACTTGGGAGCAGAGCACTTTTTTTCTTTTGAGGAAAAGCTGGGAGATGTGAGCCCATCGCTGTGGCAACCATATCTGTTCTGGTGGAGAAAATCAAGCAGGGGGAGGTGAGAAAGAAGCTGATTTACAGAAGGAGGCAGAGATAAGAGAGTCTGGCTAGGCTGAGTCCCTGGCTCTGAGACTCTCCAGCCACACACTTCTGCCCTTCAGGCACTCAAGCCACAGTATACTCCTCTCCTCCTTTGCTGAGTTGAATTGGGTCTCAGTCACTGGGAATCAATGGAGTACGACTATCATACTTGGGGAAAACCCAAAGGGTTCAGGTGAGCCTTCCTACTTACCTTTACTGCATTACTTCTTCCCTGGAGCTTTTTCTGACCGTTCCCAGTAGGACTTGTCTTCCTTTTTTGTGTCTACGTAACTCTCCATTTCTTCATTCTCTTCTCTTGTGGTGCTGGTAAACCTTAGTGTACTGACTGGTTTATCCATATGTCCCATTTGGAGAGTAGACATTGGGTCTTTCTCTTTTTTGTATCCCCAGAGTTGGCACATTGCTGTTTAGTATATATTTGTTGATTGAATGAATAAATAGATAGATGGATAAGTACCACTACCATTTAGTATGTACTAATACCTCTGAATGTCAATTCTTTAATCAAAATTTCAAAATCTTTCTGGGCACTAAATTAATTCTGGGATTTTGGAGAGGTTTTGAGATGGTTTAGGGAAATTGGTGTTCCCTTGGCGCTACTTTAGAGTTACCAGAGGGTAGCTAGGAGTTGATTCAAGAACGCCCAGGACACTTGGTGATGCAGCTCCTTGGTTAGCTCAGGGCAGGGGGCAGCACCTCCTTTGGGGCTACAGAAGCCAGTTTGGGGAACTCCCACCTGGCACTACATGGTGCATAGTCCTCTGGTCCACAGAGATACCCATCCTTGCCATGGTGAGTTAGAAAGAGCAGAGATTTGGCTTTCCCTGATGTGGTGTTGATTTCATTTTCTTCCTCAAACATTCTGGAAGGGACTGAGATTCCCATTCCCCGTACACTCGTGGTCACACTCCCACTCCTTGAGCATTTTCTCTCAGCACAGTTGTTCTTACTGATATAAATTTGTTTTCCCCAAACCGCTTTCTTAATCACAATGTCTTTCTCTCTCTGTCTCTATCTCTCTCTCACACACAGATACACACAACGCTTTTCATTTATGGCATTGTTTTCTTTCTGCCTGATATTTTTAGACTTCGGCATAGACCATGAGCTTTTTAAGAGCAAGGGCCATATTTTAGTGATCTTGGAATCATCTGTTCTCACACTTAGGTTTTCTCTAGTTTCTTCAGTTCAGATCATTTACACAGGTTTCTCCAAAGGGATTTATATAATGTCATTGATTTCTTCAAATCTAGATACATTTTATATGTAATAGCATTTATGAACATTGTGAAAAGCAAAAGGAATCTGCATAATATCACAGTATTACACGTAATGTGTGCATCCCCATTCCCTGTGGATAGACACCCATCAAAAAACAGCACTTGTTGGGATCTTCCTCTTGTGGATGGTCCAGCATATTTACCCCTATTTCCAAATGCCAACAGGTGCTGCAGTCATTGAGGCAAATGAAAAATGCCAGTATAGTTAAGTTCTAAAAATATTAACTGCAAGTGAATCTCCCAGATTAAAAAAAAAACCAACAGCTTCTTGAGGTGCTTATCATTATTATTATTTGCTATTAAAAATGTTTACCCCTCATTATTATAAAAGTAATATATGCTCATTATGAAAAAGTTCAGAAAGATAGAGAAATAAAACTATTCATTCTTCCACCCTCCCAGAGTTAACCACTTTAACACCTTGATTTATATACGCTTTCAATCCACATATGTATATAAACGAAAATAGTATTGGGCTATTTATTCCACTTTGTAGCATGTGTTTTCCCCCTAGAATATATTGTAAACACTCTCAACTGCCAATAGAGACATTTCTACAACATTATTTTTAATGACTGGCAGATTATTTTATTGTTGAAATATACTATGGATTCCCTAGTGGCTCAGTGGTAAAGAATCTGCTTGCTGATGAAGGAGACCCAGGTTCCATCCCTGGGTCGGGAAGATCTCCTGGAGAAGGAAAAGGCAAAATCCCATGGACAGAGGAGCTGGGTAGGCTACAGTCCATGGAGTCTCTTAGCAACTAAACCACTATCATCATCACCACATACTATGATCTGTTCTCTCAGTACCCTATTGCTGGTACTTTTGGTTGCCTTCAATGTTGATCATTATTAACAGTGTGGCAAAGAACCTCCTTGTTACATCTTTTTCGTAGTCCTTCATTGTTTTCTCATGATAAACTCCTAGAGTGGAATGTGTATTTTATGATCTTTTCACACATCCTGACAAATGCCCTGCCCATAGCCTGAGTTGCCCGCATAGCTTTCATTGCAGGCATTGTTCAAACAATAGATAACCATTGATAAACTTCTGCGGATGAACTCTCCTAGTTCTTTACTGTAATTCTTCCTCAGGATGACCTGTTTTGTCGTTTAAGGACCACCATGAAAAAACTGAGGGACATCTTGTACACAAGACATTTTTTATTTTATTTTTTTTTTTACTTTTAAAATTTTTATTTTAACTTTAGTTTACTTTACATTACTGTATTGGTTTTGCCAAACATTGACATGAATTCACCACGAGTGTACAAGCGTTCCCAAACATGAATCCCCTCCCACCTCCCACCCCATGCCATCCCTCTGGGTCCTCTCCTTGCACCAGTCCCAAGCATCCTGCAAGACATTTTTTAAAAGCCAGGAAAAGTAAAACAATCCATAGAGAGACTCATAGGCATGCTATAAAGTCAGTGTGGTTGATGATTATGTCTCTTGATTTTATTTTTGAAATTTTTTTTTATTAAAGTATGGTTGATTGACAACATTATGTTAGCTTCTGGTGTACAGCAAAGTGATTAATTTATTTATCTATACTTATCTCTCTATATATAGAAATGTACATTCTTTTTCCTGTTTTTTTTTTTCCATTATGGTTTATTACGGGATATTGACTATAGTTCCCTGTGCTTGTACGGCAGGCCCTTGTTTATCCGTTCTCTATATATGATTTGCGTCTGCTGAACCCAAACTCCCAGTCCATCCTTCCCCAACTTGCCCTGCCCCTTGGCAACCACAAGTCTGTTTTCTGTCTGTGAGTGTTTCTATTTCATACCTGAGAGCCTTTGTGTAATATTTTAGATTTCACGTTTAAGTTATGTCATATGATACTTGTCTTTGGAGTTACTTTACTTGGTATGATAGTCTTTAGGTTGATCCGTGTTGTTGCAAGCGGCATTATTTCATCTCTTTTTATGGCTGAGTAGTATTCTATTCTATACACCCCCCTCCACCATGTCATCTTAATCCATTCATCTGCTGATGGACAGTTATGTTGCTTTCATATCTTGGCTATTGTAAAAAATGCTTCTGTGAACATAATAGTGCTTGTATCTTTTTTGAATTATAGTTTTGTTCGGATGTATGCCCAGGAGTGAGATTTCTGGATCATATGGCAAATCTATTTTTAGTGTTTTGAGGAAACTCCATACTGTTTTCCACAGTGGCTGTACCAATTTACATTCCCACCAACAGTGTAGGTTTCCCTTTTCTCCACACCCTCTCCAGCATTTGTTATTTGTAGCATTGTGTCTCTTTAAATGCTATTTTGAATATGCTCATTATGGCTCTTTCACATGCTCTTTTGAAATGCTACTTATTACTACTTAAGATGTAAATAACTCATTCTAGATTAAAAACTGTATGGTTAGGGGGCTTCAAACATAATGCCCTGCATGCAGCTTTTGAAACTTGGGACACCAATGCTATTCACATAGGTCCCTTGCTGGTAAGCCTGAGGCAGCCAGTACAGTCAGAAGCTGATAGCACTGTGCCTTCCACGAAAGCTCTTAGAGCACAGTCATGTAAGGCAAGCCTTGGACTCAAAGTCCTTCTGCCCATTGACTCACAGCCCTATTTATCTCTCCATGAGGTCAAACTGTAAGTGCCAAAATTTCACTTTCCCCAATTTTCTATGTTTGCTAATTGCATTTACCTTGCTTTTAATCTTTTTTTCCCTGTACACATCTGACATTTAAAAAAGGTGTTTTTAGCCTCTGAATTTAAGCAAATTGGTCCACAGAACTCCACAGTGAGTAGCAAACTCTGAGTTAATGTTCACAGTGTCCTGAATGTTAACATGACCGTGAAATCTGGCCTGGTTTTGCTGTAACTACAGCTGATTTTAAATTGCATATACAGAATTACTTCTTTTTCTTTAATGAGTCAGAATATCCAGTTCAGTTTGTTCAGCTCTTTCATTACTGTTCTTTACATACGATGGTGAAATTATAATGTTAATTTTAAAAGCAGAGAATCCATAGTAGATTTGTGTTTGGATAAGAGAATACTCTTATGTGAGGCTCTTCTGGGCCTGACATTCTAGAATGCCTTTTTAAATAAAGAAGAGTGAACAGGTGTCTGGGACTATTGGAGAATGTCCTTTGTCTTAGTTTAAAAAGTACTCTCATATTTAATACTCTGCAAGTGAGAAGGCGTAGAGATCTGCCAAGTGAAGCTGAGACGATTGATAACAAAATCTGTAGCATAATACTGACTTTCAAGTGATTCTGAAAACCAATCCTGATAACTTGTCAACAGTGAAAATAACAAAGGATGTTGTCCCCAGGTGTCTGTGGGATTAAAATACTGTCCTTTTCACATTCACATTTTTTCTTGCCCTTAATTCCTTCTTTGGCATTCCCCTGGCATACTCGGAAATACCCACTCATATTGTCCTCCTTGGTCATGAGGAATAATAACAACCATTTCTCTTATGATGGTATTTTCATTAGCTGCTGCTTCTTCTAAGAAGCTTCAGTCATGTCCAACTCTCCGCGACCCCATGGATTCTTTGCAACTCAGGCTCCTCTGTCCATGGGATTCTCTAGGCAAGTATTCTGGAGTGCTTTACCATGCCCTGCTCCAGGGGATCTTCCTGAGCCAAGGATTGAACCCCTACCTCTTACTTTGGCAAGCAGGTTCTTTTCTACTAGTGCCACCTGGGAATCCCCATTTTCATTAGAACCATTCTTATTTGTCAGAAAAATGTATGAACAGTGTTCTGTATTGAATGTGTATCCTTAATGTTCCAGAGTTAGCACTCTGATGTTTCTACAACAATTATCTGAGACTGAAATCTCAGATGTAATCATCTGCAATTTCCAGATATCGCTTCTGCTTGTTTGGTGCCTAATCCAGTCGTCTGGCTCTGGGTCACTGCACTGCTCTTCCCCCTTTTTGTGGCAAGTGTTCTGCTCTTTCATTTTTCTCTATCCTGTTCATCCTGAGTATGGATACAGACCCTTCCTGTAATCCCCCAGTAGAAGTTGAGGCCAGTCTATAATTTTTAAAGGCTTGGGAGTATGGGAAGTGAATTAAACCCCAACTCCAGGGCAACAGATAGATGGTTCTCAAAATCCATCACCCCATCCCTTACAGGGATACCCACCTGCACACCTTCTTCCTAGGCTCTGTCAGCCACCATCTGCAGAGCCTACTTATCTTCTGTGAATGGGAGGCAGCCACCCTTCCCAGACATGGCATGTTTATGTTTCCCTCACTGGAGTCCAGACCCAACCTTGTACAGATCCAGAAAAAGGAAACTCAGCTTAGGTCTTCTTTCTTTGCACAAAAATTGTTCTCTTCCAAGGTTATGGTTACTTGAGCACATTTATGTCTTAGTGGCTGCCCTGTTCCTATGACCTTGCCCTTTAACATGTAAAAGACTTGAGAATTCAATGGTCTGATATCATATATTTCTCAAAGTTTGGGTTAATTCCTCAGGTTTGGCAGAGGGCTTTGGCAGAGGGGTCAAACTTTGGCTGTGGCAATTCTAGTCTTCCAGCATGAAGGCCCTTCCTGTAGCCTGTCTGGAGTCTATGCTGCCTAAATTCGTGTTTAGTAAGGAAATATTTTTCCTAAAGGAAACAATCTACAGAAGCATAAGTCTCATTAAAAGCCACATCCAGCTGACATTATTGAAACAGATTCTTAACTCTTCAGTCAGAATCCTTTGCATTTTGGTCTTTCTCAAGGACAGCTAGAATACATGCTTTATATTTGCACCTTTCTGAGTGATGGGTCTAGAAGAGTGTGAAGACAATAAGAGAAAAGAGGCCTTATTAACCATCACTCTATACCAATGATTCTCCAAATGCAAACCAAAAAATTTCCCAAGAATCAAATAAATGTGAGAAATACTGGCTAAAACAAAATTCTTTTTCAAATCAAAATCTGTTTTTAAGACTTTTAATTTACTCTATCCATTATGCATCTTTTAGGGAAAGTAAAATGTGTTTCTCAAACTTTTCGACCATTGATTTCTTTTCCCCCTACACAGAGCTACTTTTCTAGAATTCTAGTCAAGATTGGATGGATAAAGATGAGACCCTTTGTCTTCTTTGATTAAGTACACACAATTAATTAAGGACACATACTAGGAGATAGACCTCGTCCAAGGAAAGGAGCAGCGGCTGCACTTTGCTGGAGTAGCCATGAAGAGATAACCCATGTCCAAGGTAAGAGAAACCCAAGTAAGATGGTAAGTGTTACGAGAGGGCATCAGAGGGCAGACACACTGAAACTATAATCACAGACAATTAGTCAGTCTAATCACATGGACCACAGCCTGGTCTAACTCAATGAAACTAAGCCATGCCATGTGGGGCCACCCAAAACGGGTGGGTCATGGTGGAGAGGTATGACAGAATCTGGTCCACTGGAGAAGGGAATGGCAAACCGCTTCAGTATTCTTGCCTTGAGAACCCCATGAACAGTATGAAAAGGCAAAATGATAGGATACCGAAAGAGCTCCTCAGGTCGGTAGGTGCCCAATATGCTACCAGAGATCAGTGGAGAAATAACTCCAGAAAGAATGAAGGGATGGAGCCAAAGCAAAAACAATACCCAGTTGTGGATGTGACTGGTGATAGAAGCAAGTTCCGATGCTGTAAAGAGCAATATTGCATAGGAACCTGGAATGTTAGGTCCATGAATCAAGGCAAATTGGAAGTGGTCAAACAGGAGATGGCAAGAGTGAACGTTGACATTCTAGGAATCAGTGAACTAAAATGGACTGGAATGGGTGAATTTAACTCAGATGACCATTATATCTACTACTGTGGGCAGGAATCGCTCAGAAGAAATGGAGTAGCCATCATGGTCAACAGAAGAGTCCAAAATGCAGTACTTGGATGCAGTCTCAAAAATGACAGAATGATCTCTGTTCGTTTCCAAGGCAAACCATTCAATATCACAGTCATCCAAGTCTATGCCCCAACCAGTAACGCTGAAGAAGCTGAAGTTGAACGGTTCTATGAAGACCTACAAGACCTTTTAGAACTAACATCCCCAAAAGATGTCCATCTCATTATAGGGGACTGGAATGCAAAAGTAAGAAGTCAAGAAACAGCTGGAATAACAGGCAAATTTGGCCTTGGAATACGGAATAAAGCAGGGCAAAGACTAATAGAGTTCTGCCAAGAAAATGCACTGGTCAGAGCAAACACCCTCTTCCAACAACACAAGAGAAGACTCTACACATGGACATCACAGATGGTCAACACTGAAATCAGACTGATTATACTCTTTGCACCCAAAGATGGAGAAGCTCTATACAGTCAGCAAAAACAAGACCAGGAGCTGACTGTGGCTCAGATCATGAACTCCTTATTGCCAAATTCAGAATTAAATTGAAGAAAGTAGGGAAAACCACAAGACCATTCAGGTATGACCTAAATCAAATCCCTTATGATTATACAGTGGAAGTGAGAAAAGATTTAAGGGACTAGATCTGATAGACAGAGTGCCTGATGAACTGTGGACGGAGGTTTGTGACATTGTACAGGAGACAGGGATCAAGACCATCCCTGTGGAAAAGAAATGCAAAAAAGCAAAATGGCTGTCTGGGGACGCCTTACAAGTAGCTGTGAAAAAAAGAGAAGCGAAAAGCAAAGGAGAAAAGGAAAGATATAAGCATCTGAATGCAGAGTTCCAAAGAATAGCAAGAAGAGATAAGAAAGCATTCTTCAGTGATCAATGCAAAGAAATAGAGGAAAACAACAGAATGGGAAAGACTAGAGATCCCTTCAAGAAACTTAGAGATACCAAGGGAACATTTCATGCAAAGATGGGCTCGATAAAGGACAGAAATGGTCTGGACCTAACAGAAGCAGAAGATATTAAGAAGAGGTGGCAAGAATACACAGAAGAACTGTATACAAAAGATCTTCACAACCAAGATAATCATGATGGTGTGATCACTCACTTAGAGCCAGACATCCTGGAATGTAAAGTCAAGTGGGCCTTAGAAAGCATCACTACAAACAAAGCTAGTGGAGGTGATAGGATTCCAGTTGAGCTATTTCAAATCCTGTAAGATGATGCTGTGAAAGTGCTGCACTCAATATGCCAGCAAATTTGGAAAACTCAGCAGTGGCCATAGGACTGGAAAAGGTCAGTTTTCATTCCAATCCCAAAGAAAGGAAATGCCAAAGAATGCTCCAACTACCGCACAATTGCACTCATCTCAGGTGGGCTGCTGTCTGTGGTGTCACACAGAGTCGGACACGACTGAAGCGACTTAGCAGTGGCAGCAGCAGCAGCACACACTAGTAAAGTAATGCTCAAAATTCTCCAGGCCAGGCTTCAGCAATAAGTGAACCATGAACTTCTGATGTTCAAGCTGGTTTTAGAAAAGGCAGAGGAACCAGAGATCAAATTGCCAACATCCGCTGGATCATGGAAAAAGCAAGAGAGTTCCAGAAAAACATCTATTTCTGCTTTATTGACTATGCCAAAGCTTTTGACTGTGTGGATCACAATAAACAGTGGAAAATTCTGAGAGATGGGAAACTGCCTCTTAAGAAATCTGTATGCAGGTCAGGAAGCAACAGTTAGAACTGAACATGGAACAACAGACTGGTTCCAAATAGGAAAAGGAGTACGTCAAGGCTGTATATTGTCACCCTGCTTATTTAACTTCTATACAGAGTACATCATGAGGAACACTGGGCTGGAAGAATCACTAGCTGGAATCAAGATTGCTGGGAGAAATATCAATAACCTCAGATATGCAGAGGACACCACCCTTATGGCAGAAAGTGAAGAGGAACTGAAGAGCCTCTTGATGAAAGTGAAAGAGGAGAATGAAAAACTTGGCTTAAAGCTCAATATTCAGAAAACAAAGATCATGGCATCTGGTCCCATCACTTCATGGGAAATAGATGAGGAAACAGTGGAAAACAGTGTCAGACTTTATTTTTTGGGCTCCAAAATCACTGCAGATGGTGACTGCAGCCATGAAATTGAAAGACGCTTACTCCTTGGAAGGAAAGTTATGACCAACCTAGACAGCATATTGAAAAGCAGAGACATTACTTTGCCAACAAAGGTCTGTCTAGTCAAGGCTATGGTTTTTCCAGTGGTCATGTATGGATGTGAGAGTTGGACTGTGAAGAAAGCTGAGCACTGAAGAATTGATGCTTTTGAACTGTGGTGTTGGAGAAGACTCTTGAGTGTCCCTTGGACTGCAAGGAGATCCAGCCAGTCCACTCTGAAGGAGATCAGCCCTGGGTGTTTGGAAGGAATGATGCTGAAGCTGAAACTCCAGTACTTTGGCCACCTCATGGGAAGAGTTGACTCACTGGAAAAGCCTCTGATGCTGGGAGGGATTGGGGGCAGGAGGAGAAGGGGACGACAGAGGATGAGATGGCTGGATGGCATCACCGACTTGATGGACGTGAGTTTGAGTGAACTCTGGGAGTTGGTGATGGACAGGGAGGCCTGGCATGCTGCGATTCATGGGGTCGCAAAGAGTCGGACATGACTGAGCGACTGAACTGAACTGAACTGAACTAGGTTATGCTTAGAATTAAATTTCTAACTTGCCCCAGGGAATAAAGAGAAAGCCCAGAAAGATAAAGCTGTGATCCAGCAGCTTTCACCACCTGACCCTATCTCTTCCACACCAAATGACTCCTCCAGTGAGCCCACAGAACACAGCAGACCCAAGCATCTGGGATCTCTAGTTTCCTTCCTTGTTCTGTGATTCTCCCTGTTGTTCCCTCATCCAAAAAAGTTCAGGTACATGCACCTGAGAATTTTTTCCTCTCTTACTTGTCACCGCAGGCTTCCTAGGTCACACTAGTGGTAAATACTTGTCTGTCAGTGCAGGAGACACAAGAGAAATGGTTCAATCTCTGGTTTGGGAAGATCCCCTGGAGAAGGCATGGCAACCCACTCCCCTATTCTTGCTCAGAAAATTCCATGGACAGAGGAGCCTGGTGGGCAGAGGAGCATGGTGGGCTATAGTCCGTGGGGCCAGTGAAGAGTCAAACATGACTGAGCGGACACTCACCTATCACCTATCAAAGCCCTTCACTGTGTTAAAAAACCAGAAGGCTTTTGAGGGACTGCTGTGCCACTACTTATCACTTGAGATTTGATCTTTTAGGATAAGGCAATATTTGTGTAATGTCTGGGTTCTGGTGAAGATCACACAGTAAAGTATTAGCAGTCAATGTTCATTCATGCAAAGTATAAAAATACAGACATGGTCAACCTTTAAATGTTACTATCTAATACCTGCTTCAGGATTTCCTCAATCATCCTTTATCTTTAGATGATGAATCTCATGTAGTGACCATGACTCTTCCTTGAAAGATAAACACTTGAGCCTATAAGTCAAGTTAATTTTATGTCAAGAAGGCATGAGGTACTCAAAGTGCGATTTCTAATCCTCACTGCTTTACTTTAGCCTTTTGGAGACCTGTAGACTGATCTATCAGAGAAGGCAATGGCACCCCGCTCCAGTACTCTTGCCTGGAAAATCCCATGGACGGAGGAGCCTGGTGGGCTGTAGTCCATGGGGTTGCTAAGAGTCGGACACGACTGAGCGACTTCACTGTCACTTTTCACTTTCCTGCATTGGAGAAGGAAATGACAACCCGCTCCAGTGTTCTTGCCTGGAGAATCCCAGGGACGGGGGAGCCTGGTGGGCTTCCATCTCTGGGGTCACACAGAGTCGGACACGACTGAAGCGACTTAGCAGCAGCAGCAGCAGACTGATCTATCCTCAAGGAATGTGAAGGAAGGAGTAATGTGAGAGAACCAACCTATACTATTAAAAATAAAATATCGGGGTGTAGTGTCCCAGTTTCCTCTAATAAATGTGTACTCACACATGTACTCACATTAATCACAGTATTTTAAAGAAGTCAGAAAACAAGATACCTACTAAGTGGGATGTATTTGTCTCAGTTGACCACATGGGACAAAAGTGAAAGTCAAATGGAGGACTCATCCATCAGGTGTTTGATTTTCTCTGTTGCCATGTTGAAGAGTTTCATCTACGGTCTTGTTTCGTGGTGGGATTAAGGAAGAGGAGCTGTGGGGAAGAAAAAGACAAGTTGCAGGAAAGTTGGTGAAGCGATTTCCCCTGGAGTAAATTGTCTGTTCACATAAACACTTTGATCTGCTCTTATTGAGTCAGTTTGTTTGACAAATGTTTTATTTTATTTTTTTGGTCTTGAATTTGTAAAGGTCATCCATGAGGAAATAGAACAACAAAGACTTCATTTCACTTGTCACTTCCCTAGTGACATTATTTCTAAAACCTGCCAATGACAGAGACCTAGAAACAGTAAAAGTTTGGCCTTTACTGTCAGAAGGAAATAAGAAGTGGCAAAAAAAAAAACCAAAAAGCCTGGGAGAGGGATTTCCTCATTGCTGAAAGTAAGGAATGCAACTCAGTTAAGATTGTTCAGTATTAGTAGCAATCTATTTTTTTTGCCAGGGGTGGGGGGGGAATGCTTCATCAGTCTCCCTTATAGCCCTTAATGCATTGCATTAAAATCTTATTTGCAGTCCTCAGGTAGATTTGTGGACAACTAAGTCACAGCAAAAGACTTAAGGTAAAGATTTATAGGTCTAGAAAAATCTCAAGTGTTCCCCCGCAGGGACTGTGAAGTCTCTCAACACCATGAGATGCACACATGGGAGAGGTGTGGCTGAACACAGAAGAGGGCAGAGAGGCAACGTCGAAAACGATATGATCCCTGAATCGGTTAGGGTGTGTCGGGCTGCAAGTAACAAAGCAACCTGACGAATGGTTACTTATGTCAATAGGGATTTGCTCTTCTTACATAGCACCATGGATGGATGCTGGGTGTTGGTTCGGCAGCTCAGTCGATATTTGGCATGCTCAGCATTTCCTTCCCTGTGGCAAGATGGCTGCTGCAGCATCAGTCACCAGATCCCCATTCAGGGTGATGCCTGGGCAAGACAGTGCAATTGGTGCGCCTGTTACTTATTCATTCAGTCACTCATTCAGCAAACATTTACTGAGCCCCAGCTGCATGCTGATACTAAACTAGGTGTGGGGAATAGGAAGACATGGAAGACAAGTAGAAAGAGGAACATCAAATGTTTTCTGCTCTATCAGGTCAGCAAACATCTTCGCCTTATGTTTCATGGTTGGGAAATGGATACATGCCCCTCCCCACCCACTGCAATCAATGGTAAAGAGTAGCTGGAAGATTGAAGCCTTATACCAGTCACAATTCATTTTCTGAGGCTAAGGGAAGAACTGTTCTTCCTAAGAACATGTAACATTCATAATTCCTGAGTTTTATTCACAGATGTTGCCCCTAGGACTCATTCATTCACTCATTTATTCAACAAATACTTAAGAAGACCTGCTATGTGCCAGATACAACTTAGGTACTGGGGTTAGAGTGATGCATAAGACAAAAAGTTCCAATCGTCTATAAAATAAAAACAGTGCAAAAAAATCTTGTAATACAATATGGTGAGATGAATTAAGGTGATACTTGGAGTGGAGAAGAGCCCAGAAGGAGTTATGAATTTTTCATGCCCAGAAGAGAGGGATGGATTGAGAGAAATGAAGACTTCCTAGAAGAGGGGATATTACAGCAAGCACTTGGGGATAAATGTGATTCCATAGAACAGAGATGAAGGTTAAAGGGAGTAGTGAGGGACTCAGGATGCCCTGAGCTACTTGCAGTGACCATGGGATTCTCTGTCTTTATTTCCCTGTGGAATTTCATCTTTTGCCCAAGTTTGTAGGTTGACTACTCATACCCCTTGTTCAAGGAGTGAGAAGTAAAGAGCAGAGGGTAAAGGGGAAGGCTGGTTTTACTTCGGAGTCATCTCTCTCCAAAAATGTCTTCAGTTAACAAAGTATAATCTCTTTAACCTTTCTCTTGTCCTGCAAAACTAGGAGACAGGAGAGTTAAAGTTCTCCACAGAAAGATCAAGCCTTTTAAAGAACTAAAAGCAGGGGGCACCATTCCTCTCCTTGTTCCTTTTCTTTCTATTTGTTTTAAAAAAATTTTTTGGCCATCCCTTGGGGCAAGTGGGATCTTGGTTCTCTGACCAGGGATCGTACCTGCACCCCCTGTATTGGAAGTTTGGAGTCTTAACCACTGGACTGCCAGGGCAGTCCCTCCGCCTTGTTCCTGATACAGTTCTAACCTGTCACCCTCACTTCAGTAACTTTGTTGGCCTGACAAGGAGCACATGGAGTGCAGCCTGTCTATTCAAAGAGCTTTCCAGTTGCAAGCTCCACTGCTCTCAAACAGTGGGAAGGCCTGAGGTTTTCCGTTATATTCACAAGGGGGCTTCAGAGTAAGAAGAGGCCCAGCGTCTGTCTGCATTTTCGGGAAGTCTGAACACTGCCAGACGAAGACTTCCAAGTTCCCCTGACTGCTAATCCACAAAAAAACTGGTTGGTCTTCTTTATAGGCCTAATCCATCTGTCAATAGTGGTTAGGGGTCTGAGCACACGCTGCTTCAGAAACACCAGCCCCTTTCTGAATTAGTCCATCAGCAAACACACAGCAAGCGATTTAGAAAGCTTGGGGTTAGGAGATCTGACCTTAGAGAAACCAAGTGACATAATCCTACTCTGCACAACTCTATTTTGGATCTAATGGAAATCCTCTGTGGAGGGAGAAGAAGACTCTTCAGCTTTAGGATGTACCTGAGGGCATAGGAGTAGATTAACTCCAAAAGTTTTACATTTTTTTAGCATTTTATTTTTTAAATTTTATTTATTTTTGGCTATGAGTTTTCATTATTGCGTGGGCTTTTCCCTAGTTGCGGTGAGCGGGGCTTACTCTCTAGCTGTGGTGCACAGGCTTCGCATCTCAGTGGCCTTTCTTGTTCCAGAGCATGAGCTCTAGGGCACGTGGGCCTCAACAGCTGAGGCATGTGGGCTCAGTAGTTGCAGCTCCTGGGCTCTAGAACACAGGCTCAATAGTTGTGGCTCACAGGCTTAGCTGTTCTTCAGCAAGTGGGATCTTCCAAGATCCCGCAGGGATGGAATCCATGTCTCCTGCATTGGCACGTGGATTCTTTATCACTGAGCCACCAGGGAAGCCCTGAAAGTTTTATTCTGACCTAAAAGTGTAACTTAAAAAATATTCTTTTTTGCTTTAAAAGGTAAAATAAAGGTGGTTTTCGGAGGGGCACCTTGAATTGGAGCAAGTTTTGGATACTGTGTCCTGGTAGGGTGATGCCAAAGCTCAGACACCTACATACTTCCCTTGAGCAAAAGAGAGCAACTATACTCCCTTTGCATGGCTGAGTTACTGCATGAGTTACATTAGCAAATATGACACGCAAATGTGAACAAAACTCTATACACTTTCAAATTCTGCAGATCTATTTTCCAAATTTTAAATAGGAAAACTGAGATTTCTTCTAACAGGGAGTAAACATTAGTAGAAATCCAGTTTTATAAATCACAAACAATGAAGAGCAGCTCAGTTCAGTTACTCAGTCGTGTCCGACTCTTTGCAACACCATAGACTGTAGCACACCAGGCCTCCCTGTCCATCATTAATTCCCAGAGCTTGCTCAGACTCATGTCCATTGAGTCAGTGATGCCATCCAACCATCTCATCCTATGTCATCCCTTTATCCTGCCTTCAATCTTTCCCAGCATCAAGGTCTTTTCAAGTGAGTCAGTTCTTTGCATCAGGTGGTCAAAGTACTGGAGTTTCAGCTTCAGCATCAGTCCTTCCAATGAACACCCAGGACTGATCTCCTTCAGAATGGACTGGTTGGATCTCCTTGCAGTCCAAGGGACTCTCAACAGTCTTCTCCAACACCACAGTTCAAAAGCATCAATTCTTCAGCACTCGGCTTTCTTTATGTCCAGCTCTTGCATCCATACATGACTACTGGAAAAACCATAGCTTTTACTAGATAGATCTTTGTTGGCAAAGTAATATCTCTGCTTTTTGATATGCTGTCTAGGTTGGTCATAGCTTTTCTTCCAAGGAGCAAGTGTCTTTTAATTTCGTGGCTGCAGTCACCATCTGCACTGATTTTGGAGCCCAAGAAAATAAAGTCTGTCACTGTTTCCATTGTTTCCACATCTATTTGCCATGAAGTGATGGGACCAGATGCCATGATCTTAGTTTTCTGAATGCTGAGTTTTAAGCCAACTTTTTCATCTCCTCTTTCACTTTCATCAAAAGGCTCTTTAGTTCTTCTTCGCTTTCTGCCATAAGGGTGGTGTCATCTGCATATCTGCGGGGTTATTGATACTTCTCCCAGCAATCTTGATTCCAGCTTGTGCTTCATCCAGCCCAGCATTTCACATGATGTACTATGCATATAAGTTAAACAAGCAAGGTGACAATATACAACCTTGACGTACTCCTTTCCCAATTTTGAACCAGTCTGTTGTTTCATGTCTTATTCTAACTGTTGCTTCTTGACCTGCATACAGATTTCTCAGGAGGCAGATAAGGTGGTCTGGTATTCCCATCTCTTTAAGAATTTTCCAGTTTGTTTTGAGCAAGCTCAGGTAGTTGGTGATGGACAAGGAAGCCTGGTGTGCTGCAGTCCATGGGGTGGCAGAGTTGGACGTGACTGAGCAACTGAGATGAGTGCAATTGTGCAGTAGTTTGAGCATTCTTAGGCATTGCCTTTCTTTGGGATTGGAATGAAAACTGACCTTTTCCAGTCCTATGGCCACTGCTGAGTTTTCCAAATTTGCTGGCATATTGAGTGCAGCACTTTCACAGCATCATCTTTCAGGATTTGAAAGAGCTCAACTGGAATTCCATCACCTCCACTAGCTTTGTTCGTAGCGATGCTTTCCAAGGTCCACTTGACTTCACATTCTAGGATGTCTGGCTCTAGATTAGTGATCACATCATCATGATTATCTGGGTCGTGAAGATATTTTTTGTACAGTTCTGTGTATTCTTGCCACCTCTTCTTAATATCTTCTGCTTCTGTTAGGTCCAGACCACTTCTGTCCTTTATCAAGCCCATCTTTGCATGAAATGTTCCCTTGGTATCTAATTTTCTTGAAGGGATCTCTAGTCTTTCAAATTCTGTTGTTTTCCTCTATTTCTTTGCATTGATCACTGAAGAAGGTTTTCTTATCTCTTCTTGCTATTCTTTGGAACTCTGCATTCAGATGCATATATTTTTCCTTTTCTCCTTTGCTTTTCACCTCTCTTCTTTTCACATCTTTTTGTAAGGCCTCCACAGACAGCCATTTTGCTTTTTTGCATTTCTTTTCCATGGGGATGGTCTTGATCCCTGTCTAGAAGGCTGAGCGCCGAAGAATTGATGCTTTTGAACTGTGGTGTTGGAGAAGACTCTTGAGAGTCCCTTGGACTGCAAGGAGATCCAACCAGTCTGGCTCTGGGAGATCAGCCCTGGGATTTCTTTGGAAGGAATGAGGCTAAAGCTGAAACTGCAGTACTTTGGCCACCTCATGCGAAGAGTTGACTCCTTGGAAAAGACTCTGATGCTGGGAGGGATTGGGGGCAGGAGGAGAAGGGGACAACAGAGGATGAGATGGCTGGATGGCATCACTGACTCAATGGACATGAGTCTGAGTGAACTCCGGGAGCTGGTGATGGACAGGGAGGCCTGGCGTGCTGCGATTCATGGGGTTGCAGAGTCGGACACGACTGAGCGACTGAACTGAACTGAGCAACTGAACTGAACTGCTCTTCATTGTTTATGGTTTATAAAACTGGATTTCTACTAACGTTTATTCACTGTTAGAGGAATTCTCAGTTTTCTCAATGAAGAGCATTCTCTATAATAAAGATATTTTTATAGAAGTTAAACTCCTTCATACCATAAATAATTCCTTCCACTTTACTATTTGATTATATATATTTGTCATATCATTATTTTAAAATAAATTTTAAATTTTAGAATAATTTTATATTTGCACATAGCTGTAGAGCTAGTACAGAGAGCTCCCATATGCCCCTCATCAATTTCCCCCATAATTTACATCTTACATTAGTGTGGTGTTTTTGTCATAATTAATGAACCAATACTGATACATTATTATTATTATTATTTAAGTCCATACTTTCTCAGCCTTACTTTTTGCTTAGTGTGTTTTTTTCTCTTACAGTGTATCGTTCAGGGTATTTCATTACATTTATTGATCATGTCTCCATAGGTTTCTCTGGGCTGTGATAACATTTCAGGTAGTTTTCCTTGTTTTTTTTTTTTTTTATGACTTTGACAGTTTTAAGGAGTACTGGTCAGGTATTTTGTTGAATGCCCATCAATTTGGGTTTGTTTGATATCTTTCTCATGATTAGCCTGGGGTTGCAGTTTTGGGGGGAAGGGGAGACACAGAAAAGCTCCATTCTCATCACACCGCATCGAGGGCACATCATTTCAGCGTGACTTACCACTGTCGCTGTTGCTGAGTTCGTGTTTGTCAGGCTTCTCTACAGTCATATTGCGCTTCTACTTCTTTGCATACTGTACTCTTCCAGAAGAACTATTGCTTTTTGTAACTGTTTTCTTTTGTAATTGTAATTTTTCTCACCTCTGTCATTTTGTATCTTCTCTCTCTCCCAGTAGGAAGCTGGTATTCAGTGCAGGAATAGGAGAAATATCTGCCTTCTATAGGGTTTCCCTGGTGCTTCAGATGGTAAAGAATCTGCCTGCAACGCAGGAGACCTGGATTCGATCCCTGGGTTGGGAAGATCCCCTGGGGGAGGGCATGGAAGCCCACCCCAGTATTCTTGCCTGGAGAATCCCCATGGATGGAGGAACCTGGTGGGCCGCAGTCCATGGGGTCGCAAAGAGTCGGACACGACTGAGCGACTAAGCACAGCACATGCTCTTCTCCTTAGAAGTTATAGAAAATAAAGAAAAACTTTTTGTCACTTGTAGAAGATAATAGAGGGTCTTCCCTGGTGGCTCAGTGTCAAAGCCTGGTTGGGTTTGATCCCTGGATCAGGAAGATCCCTTGGAATAGGAAATGACAACCGACTCCAGTATTCTTGCCTGGGAAATCCCAAGGACAGAGGAGCCTGGCGGGCTAGGGTCCATGGGGTCGCAAAGAGTTGGACACGACCTAGTGAGTAAACAACAACAAAGGATAATAGAAACAATTCGTTTCTATTTAGAGGATTTCCCTTTTGGAGAAGTGTTTTAAAAATTTTCCCTGTGTGTGTAATAGGACGTATGGAGTTTATTATAAGATCGGTAATTGGATCACCATGAGGGTAGGCATTAATGGAAGTGGCAAGGGACAAAGTGATGAGGTCATTACCTCTGTCTACGAGAGTATGGACTCTAAGGACAATGCTGGGGCGATGTTTCACTGTGCTCCATCGCTACTTGAACATCCTTATACCAATGTTCCCACTTGTACAAGAACCAAATGGAAAACCTTAGGCCAAATCATTTTACCTTTTTCAGCCTTTAGTTCCACACTGTTATATCTGAAGCTATTACTTGTTTTACCAATCTTAGTGCATCATTGAGAGGTGATTGTTAAATCTGTCATGCTACACTGAGAAGGATAAAACAGGTGTACAATTCCTTAGCCACAATTCTGAAATTAAAATGTTTTTCTAAAAACTGGATGTTATTTCATAACTCCCTTGGCAGCAAAACATGGCATGACCTGATACAAGGCTATTGACAATTTTTATTTATCTCACTTAGTACAAACATTTATACATTAAGTGGCAGAAATGTGACTGTGTTTGATTACAGAGTGCTGCCCAGACTCCAGCAGGAATGTTAGTTAGTTAATTTAGTCACTCATGACTCTTTGTGACCCCATGGACTAAAACATGCCAGGCCTCCCTGTCCATCACCAACTCCCGGAGCTTACCCAAACTCATGTCCATTGAGTTGGTAATGTCATCCAACCATCTCATCCTCTGTGGGAATGTTATAAATATTATCTAATATATGACATATGTCCTCAATTATAAGTTTACATTCTTAACATTTCTGAATTCTGAAATACATCTGAGGCAACAGGGTTCAGAGAAGAGACTGTAAATCTCTAAGTTGAGTATCATGATTATTTCCTTGTTATTAAATAGGACTTCTCTCAAAGTTCCCAAACTCAGCCACTGACTTTTTTTCTTACATTGCAGAGAAAATCACAGCAAACTCACTTATCGTATTTACACTTATAGTATAGTCTCATAATTCTTCAACGTCAAAGCTAAGAGGGGTATGAGAAATGTTCTACATTATCAGATGTGTAATTTTCCACTATGGGTAAACCAGGGCCCAAAGCCTGTATACAGGACGTCACTCAGGTGGAGAGTTATACAGATAAGACAAAAAGTCATCTGACCCCCTGGTCTCACATTCCATCTCCTAGATTGCACAGCCTCTATTGCTGGTTGTAGCCTCTCCTCTGTGATTAAATCCATTTGATGGTACATTTTATTTTTTATCTTTTGACCACACTGCATGGCATGTGGGATCTTAGTGCCGTTGACAATGTGGAGTCCTAACCACTGGACCACCAGGGAAGTCCCTGATGGTACATTTTAAGTTGAGCACTTACTGTGCTTTAAAAATATTACTCTTCCTTATCTACTTTTTCTTTCCACTCTGTCACTTTATTTAAGCAGAGGAATTTTTGTGTCGGTACATGTAAAAACAGTATGTAAATTTTGGGCTGGTCTCCATATGGAGACAAATTATTTTCCCCCAGTTATTTGGTTAACTTCACCTGTTGATAGCCAGGGAAACATTATATTTTTAAACTCTATGTAAAGAACTATCATAATTAAATGCAGTGCATCCCTTAGAACTTCAGTGAGCTCTGAAATCAGCTCTCTAACTTCAAATGCCCCATAGCTAATTTCACATGATGCATTAGCAACAGGCAGCTGGAAAGCTGAAACCTAAATAGAATCCTAGAAGCAGTTAGAGAAAAGTTGTTTTTTTAAAATAAAAAACGTTTCCATCTTTAACTCTCAACTTTATATGGCACACTGGGTATGATTTAACCTTTGAATTTTATTCCTCTTGTTTGGTATTCCAGATGGCCTCGGATGCAAATAAGAGAAGCATAAAAGAGGCTCCTCTGATTAATAATTTCTGCCTTCCAGTGAACGTATGCATGAAAATGTGGGTGGAAATCCAAAGGCCACAGTAGGCCTGTTAGCGCTGCGTATTCACAGAAGGATTGATTGGAACTAACTCTATGAGTTACGTGTAGAACATTATCCTTGAGTCGAGTTATATATATGTCTTAAACATTATGCTTTGTTACAGTTTATTGGCTCAGATTCTACTTGTGAGACCAGAGTAAATTGCTGTCTTTTGGAGGTGGGTATTGACTATTTCAATCTGCCCTGATGAAGCAAGGAAATACACAGCACTGTATTTTTCTGAAATTTTGCATACACATTAGTACCCATCGCTTGAGTCTCTAAGAGGCCTCTGAATATTCAGAAATTTCCAAATGACAAGGTAAGAATCACATAGGTGAGAATGGTCAATTGGTTCCAGACAATTCTCTAATCAACCACATCCAGCTGGAGACAAAACTCCTTCCCAGTCAAATACTTCTGGCCAGTGTTTGAGTTAAGAGGATACTTTTATAAGATTTTTCCCCATTTTTCACAGAGCACTTTTTAAAAAATACAAACTCAGGGGACAACATTGAGTTGGATGGTATCACCAACACAATGGACATGAGTTTAAGCAAACTCTGGGAGATGGTGAAGGACAAGGAAGCCTGGCATGCTACAGTCTGTGGGGTTGCAGAGTTGGACACAACTTAGGAACTAAACAACAACATGTATTCTAGCCAGAGATGGTTTCAACAGTGTAATGTACTGTCTCTCACTTAAAAAGGTGATGCTGGTGACACTCTGCCAGGAGGACATGCTGTTTGAATCACTTTTGCTATGGTGAGGAGCAGCATTTTTCTGATATGTCATCATATTCTCTCTCCAATGTCCTTGACCAAAATGGGCACTGGGGCATACAAAATGACACTGGGACTCCTTGGAGAGGTTCCTGGGGTGGAGGCGTGCGTGGTTCTTGAGAAACCAAAGGAAGAAAAATTTAAAGGAAACTGAAGCTCGTAAGGAGCTGCCAAATCATGTTAAAACCTTTAACACCTTCCCTCACCCAAGTACTAAGATTTTCATCTTAAGCCTACCTCTTCCTTTATTTAAATTACGAGTTTATTCTTTGATCACTACAAAGAGTTCCTTTTGCATTTTGCTGACAGAATGTGGTCCACTGGAGAAGGGAATGGCAAACCACTTCAGTATTCTTGCCTTGAGAACCCCATGAACAGTATGAAAAGGCAAAATGATAGGATACCAAAAGACGAACTCCCCAGGGCAGTAGGTGCCCAATATGCTACTGGAGATCAGTGGAGAAATAACTCCAGAAAGAATGAAGGGATGAAACCAAAGCAAAAACAATACCCAGTTGTGGATGTGACTGGTGATAGAAGCAAGGTCCGATGCTGTAAGGAGCAATATTGCATAGGAACCTGGAATGTCAGGTCCATGAATCAAGGCAAGTTGGAAGTGGTCAAACAAGAGATGGCAAGGGTGAACGTCGACATTCTAGGAATCAATGAACTAAAATGGACTGGAATGGGTGAATTTAACTCGGATGACCATTATATCTACTACTGCGGGCAGGAATCCCTCAGAAGAAATGGAGTAGCCATCATGGTCAACAGAAGAGTCTGAAATGCAGTACTTGGATGCAATCTCAAAAACGACAGAATGATCTCTGTTTATTTCCAAGGCAAACCATTCAATATCACAGTTATCCAAGTCTATGCCCCAACCAGTAATGCTGAAGAAGCTGAAGTTGAACGGGTTTATGAAGACCTACGAGACCTTTTAGAACGAACACCCAAAAAAGATGTCCATCTCATTATAGGGGACTGGAATGCAAAAGTAGGAAGTCAAGAAACACCTAGAGTAATAGGCAAATTTGGCCTTGGAATGTGGAATGAAGCAGGGAAAAGACTAATAGAGTTTTGCCAAGAAAATGCACTGGTCATAGCAAACACCCTCTTCCAACAACACAAGAGAAGACTCTACACATGGACATCACCAGATGGTCAACACCGAAATCAGATTGATTATATTCTTTGCAGCCAAAGATGGAGAAGCTCTATACAGTCAGCAGAAACAAGACCAGGAGCTGACTGTGGCTCAGATCATGAACTCCTTATTGCCAAATTCAGACTTAAATTGAAGAAAACAGGGAAAACCGCTAAACCATTCAGGTATGACCTAAATCAAATCCCTTATGATTATACAGTGGAAGTGAGAAATAGATTTAAGGACCTAGATCTGATAGATAGAGTGCCCAATGAACCATGGAATGAGGTTCCTGACAGTGTACAGGAGACAGGGATCAAGACCATCCACATGGAAAAGAAATGCAAAAAAGCAAAATGGCTGTCAGGGGACGCCTTACAAATAGCTGTGAAAGAAGAGAAGCAAAAAGTAAAGGAGAAAAGGAAAGATATAAGCATCTGAATCCAGNATCTCACATGCTAGTAAAGTAATGCTCAAAATTCTCCAAACCAGGCTTTAGCAATACGTGAACCATGAACTCCCTGATTTTAGAAAAGGCAGAGGAACCAGAGATCAAGTTGCCGACATCTACTGGATCATTGAAAAAACAAGAGAGTTCCAGAAAAACATCTATTTCTGCTTCATTGACTATGCCAAAGGCTTTGACTGTATGGATCACAATAAACTGTGGAAAATTCTTCAAGAGATGGGAATACCAGATCACCTGACCTGCCTCTTGAGAAATCTGTATGCAGGTCAGGAAGCAACAGTTAGAACTGGACATGGAACAACAGACTGGTTCCAAATAGGAAAAGGAGTAGGTCAAGACTGTATATTGTCACCCTGCTTATTTAACTTCTATGCAGAATACATCATGAGGAACGCTGGACTGGAAGAAACACAAGCTGGAATCAAGATTGCCTGAAGAAATATCAATAACCTCAGATATGCAGATGACACCACCCTTATGGCAGAAAGTGAAGAGGAACTAAAAAGCCTCTTGATGAAAGTGAAAGAGGAGAGTGAAAAAGTCGGCCTAAAGCTCAACATTCAGAAAACGAAGATCATGGCATCGTTCCCATCGCTTCATGGGAAATAGATGGGGAAACAGTGGAAACAGTGTCAGACTTTATTTTTGGGGGCTCCAAAATCACTGCAGATTGTGATTCAGTTCAGTTCAGTTCAGTCACTCAGTCATGTCCCACTCTTTGCGACCCCATGAACCGCAGCACGCCAGGCCTCCCTGTTCATCACCATCTCCCGGAGTTCACTCAGACTCACATTCATCGAGTCCACGATGCCATCCAGCCATCTCATCCTCAGGCGTCCCCTTCGCCTCCTGCCCCCAATCCCTCCCAGCCTCAGAGTCTTTTCCAATGAGTCAACTCTTCTCATGAGGTGGCCAAAGTACTGGAGTTTCAGCTTTAGCATCATTCCTTCCAAAGAAATCCCAGGGCTGATCTCCTTCAGAATGGACTGGTTGGATCTCCTTGCAGTCCAAGGGACTCTCAAGAGTCTTCTCCAACACCACAGTTCAAAAGCATCAGTTCTTCGGCGCTCAGCCTTCTTCACAGTCCAAGTCTCACATCCATACATGACCACAGGAAAAACCATAGCCTTGACTAGACGGACCTTAGTCAGCAAAGTAATGTCTCTACTTTTGAATATACTATCTAGGTAGTCATAATTTTTCTTCCAAGGAGTAAGCGTCTTTTAATTTCATGGCTGCAGTCACCACCTGCAGTGATTTTGGAGCCCCCAAAAATAAAGTCTGACACAATTACTGACCACAATTACTCTTCCCATCCACTTTCAGCAGGAGAAGACATTACGTAATGAGCATGAGGAGCAGCCCTCTGGTTCGGTCACCACAGTGCAATGCCAGTGGTAATGGACGTCACGGGGACTCGTGTCTGAACTTCACTGAGATCAGTTTGGGGAGCAGCTCCCAGAGAGCTCTGGCTTGCTCCTAGGTCCGAAGCTTTGTGCAGCCCTGAGCATCCCTCTTGTTTCAAACCTTGTGTAATCTGGAAAACCCAAATTACATGAGGCCAATAATGATGTATGTTTGCCAAGGCTATGCAAAATTGAGAGAAAATCACTGTCTTCATTGTATTGATGTCAGTTTCCTAAGACTGTCCTGACAAAATTTACTGTCTCACAGTTCTGGAGGCCAGAAGTCCCAAATCAAGGTGTCAGTGGGGCTGTGCATCCTCGGAAGGTGCTGGAGAAGGGTCTGTTTTGGGGCTCTCTCCAAGCTTCTGGTCGTTCCTTGGCTTGTGGCCCCATAACTTCAGTCTTCGCATGGCTTTCCTTCTGTGTGTGTCCATGTGGCCAAATTTCCCCTTTTTATAAGGGTATGGTCATATTGGATTACAGGCCTACACTGTTCCTACACTGTGCTCACGCTCAGTAACTCAGTATGTCCGACTCTTTGCAACCCCATGGACTGTAGCCCACCAGGTCCCTCTGTCCATGGGATTTTTCAGGTAAGACGACTGAGTCAGTTGCCATTTTCACTCCAGAGTATCTTCCTGATCCAGGGATCGAACACAAGTCTCTGTGTCTCCTACATTGGCAGGCAGATTCTTTGCCACTGTGCCACCTGCGAAGCCTGTATTCCTATATGAGCTTATCTTAATTTTCTAATTATACCTGTGATGATCCTATTTCCAAATAAGATCTGAGGGGCTTGGGCTTAAGACTTCAGCATATGCATTTGGCATGAGGGGACACAGTTCAGTCCCTAACATTCACCAAGTAGATTTCTTGTATGTTAACCTCCATTCCGCCCCTGCTGCCGGCTGGGGTTGTTTCTAACATTTCCAGTGGAAAAAAGTCTCCAAGGAAATGACCCCTGTGTAGAGGGAAGGCCAGTGAGAAACTCAGCTTCTACTGAATTTTCAACTCGAGTTTGAAATCATTTTTCTTCTTGGTGAGTGCAGACTGAAATAGCGATGCAAACTCTCAAATCTATAATGTTAGTCTTGTCAACAAGGAAATCTGCATTGCTGTCCTTCCAAGTGATCATTTCACAGGCTTTCACTGTGATTTCATGGCTTCTGTAGTTCAATCCCCATTCGACTATCCCAAAGAGAAATCAAGTGCTCTTTTGCTTATTCTTGATGTGGTTGTAGGAGACTAGAGAAAGAACCATTTACAGAGAGAACATCCAGAATTAGTGGACCAGGATTAATACCTGTCAGGAAATGGGGATAAAGGGAACTCACCTGGAAGGCAGAGAAAGTTCTGCTGGAGGGTGGAAGGTCCCATGGCAGCTGCAGTCCATGGCAGCGATTTCTTCACTCTGGTGAATTTCATCTAAGTTCAGAGTTATACAGACCAACCCCTTCTCTTCAGGACTTTGCAAATTCAATCTCCTCCTTTTACCTTCTCCTTTTCTGATAACTGGCAAGATCATTTGAAGTGATCTGAAACCAGATTTCAAATTCTAACTGAGGATTTGAAAGCTGATGGCCAAATCACTGGTCTTCTCAGGGAGCTCAGTGGATAAAGAATCTGCCTGCCATGCAGGAGATGCCACAGGTTCAATCCCTGCATCAAGAAGATCCCCTGGAGGGCAGAGCAACCAGCTCCAATATTCTTGCCTTGGAGAATCCTATGGACAGATGAGCCTGGCAGGCTACAGTCCATAGGGTCACACAGAGTCGGACATGACTGAAGCAACTGAGTGCACACACATGGGCCAAATTATTTACGATTTCTGTTAAAATGTATGCCTCTTTTCGCTTACTTTTGGGTAAATGGCCAAAAATAAGAAGGAGAGTGGGAAAAAATGGCTACAGAGAAAACCAAAAATAAAAGCAAAAAGTAATCAAATTAGAGAGATCATATTAGGAAAACAAGGGCTAAATGAGAAGGGGGAGGGAGTTAGTAGCAGGTGTAAAAAAAGTGTTAGAAAACAAATCTGTTGCTGAATAAGAGATTAGAACTTTTTTTTTTTCTAGACCTCATCTCCAAAAACTTCCTTCTAACTAATAACGCTGCAGATCTTGTGTTGCCTTGGTGTTGGCAGTAAAGGAGCCAATGAGATAGTGTCACCGATTATCCCTCAGGGCTCCAGGACTAAGACAATACATCCAGTGTTTATCTTCAGAACAGTAACCAAGACAAAAAGTAGTCCTTTCCCGAGCCTTTGCCCACCAGGAAGTCCCTCATTCTGATCAAAGGCCCAGGGATTTTGAATAAAGAAGGGCAGATCCACAGTCTCCAGCAGTGAACTCATGGCCTCTGATCCAGAATGTGTATCCATGATCAGACTCTGCTGATGTGGGGCATGTGGGCATGCCTTTCCACAAAGACAGCCACATCGATTTATCTCGTAGTTTTAAGGACCCTGTAGTGGTTCGAAGGCATGTTTTCTTCTGTATTGTTGGATCCCTAAGAATAGGCATGGCCAGGGGGATCCTGTCAGTTTGCTTTCTTAGTTTCTCTTTTTTTTTAAATTTATTTTTAATTGGAAGATAATTGCTTTACAATGTTGTGTTGGTTTCTGCTGTACAGCAGCTTGAGTCAGTCATAAGTATACATATATCCCCTCCATCTTAATGCTCCCTTCCACCTCCACCCCCCCATCCCACTCCTCTAGGTCAGCACAGAGCACTGGGTTGAGCTTCCTGTATTATACAGCAACTTCCCACTAGCTATCTATTTCACCTATGGTAATATATATGTTTCCATACTATTCTCTCAATTTATCCAGCTCTCTCCTTTCCCCTGCTGCGTTCACAAGTTTGTTCTCTATGTCTGAGTCATCTCTATTCCTGCCTTGCAAATAGGTTCATCAGCACCGTTTTTCTAAATTCCATATCTAGTTTCTTTATTTTCATTTGGATGTTCTGGGGAAGAATGTGCTTCCTGTCTTGTCTAGGTTGTTGGCAGAATCCCGTTTTGGGGGGCTCTAGAATTGTAGACCTTGTTTCTTTTCCAGCCATCAGCTGGGAGCTCCTTTCAGCCCCTGGAGACTGCCCTTACTCCCTGCCACTTGGCCCCCTTCATCATCAAAATCAGCAGTGGACCTGGAGAAGCAAATGGCAACCCACTCCAGTATTCTTGCCTGGAAAATCCCATGGACAGAGGAGCCTGGTGGGCTGCAGTCCACGGGGTCGCTAAGAGTCAGACACGACTGAGTGACTTCACTTTCACTTTCACTGTATAAAATGATGGCTGTTCACTAAACTTACCATGGTAATCTTTCCATGATATATAGAAGTCAAGTCACTATATTTAAGTACATCTTAAACATATATATTCTTATATATTGCTGTCTGTCAATAATATCTCAATAAACCTAGATCAGAAAAAAATACTGATGTAGAGTTTATGTCAGTGGATTCATAGTGTGCCAAATATTTTATGAATAAATATGTAATTATCTACTACACATATATTTAGTCGCTATCATTAAAATTTTTTCTGTTTTGTTATTATTATTATTATGTTTGGTTAACTCCCAGGACTGGTTATGTGATACCAAAAGAATTCTACTGTGCTTCTTATCATGTATTTTAATGCCTATCATTAAAAAAAAAAGCATACAAGCAAAAAAAAAAAAACAAAAAACAAAATCAGCAGTGGAGAACGTTTCCATGTCGAGGCCCCCTTGTTCTTCCAATCTCTTACTTTCTTGTTTTTTGCAACTAGTCAGAGAAAATCCTCTTTCTTTAAAGGGCTCATATAATTAGGTCAGGCCCATTGGGATAATCTCCCTATTTTAAGGCCAACTAGGTTGGGACCTTAATCACATCTGCAAAATCCTCTTGTTGCAGAGTTTGACTGAATAACTGTGGAAAGGGGTATGCATGTCAAAGACTGGGAAACTTGTGAAACCATCTTAGAATTCTGCCAGCCACAGAACCCTTCCTGCACTGAATTTTAGTGGTGGTTCTGCAGAAACAGTAACAGGCCAATTTGCTATACGTATAGACATATATCTCTAAATAACAGAAGACTGCGGATATTGCATGATGTATTTTTCAAGATTGCTACAGTATTCTTTAAAATACCATCTTACCAGTTACAGAAACAATTCTTACCACCGTTGCATTGGAGTGGCTTGAAAACCACAGTGGTGGATCTCCAGAGCTGAGGGAGTTGATGGTGGTCACTATAGGGAAGCTGGTTCTTAGGAGAAATTGTAGAACCTTGTGCGGCCCCACTATCAGGCCAGCTCCTTTCAGTCTGTTGATTTAATAAGCACTTAATATGATCATTTTGCTCTTAAGTCTGAATTTTGTAGCAAGAGCATAAACTTGTACTGAGGGCTCAATTTTGCTAGCATAATAATAAATCTTAGACATAGAATCTGAAATAAATAGAACAAAAGATCTCCTTATAAAATATTTTGGAAAATATTGTGACTCACAAAGACCAAAATAAAAAGACATAATCATACCACCCAGAGTCAACCACTGTTAAGTTTTTGACTTTTTATCTCAGTCTTTTTTTCTCTTTCCCTATTCATAAACATATGTGTTAGTCAGGACCACATAGTAATCTGAACAGAGAAAATTTACTATAAAGGACTACTATGACATAGGCATAATTAGGAAGGTGAATAGAAAAGTCTGAAGAATACCCTAGGGCTGAGAAAGAGCATCCCAGAGGGGCACAACTTCAAAGGGAGCCCTCTTGCCAAGACAGATGGCCATCTGGCTGGGATGCGTCTGCAGCCTCACTGGTTGGGGGCGTTCTCTGGGCTGCCTGAGCCAGGACTGGTCCACAGCCACTGGGCAAGCAGAAGACACACCTCTGCAGGGCAGGCGCTCAGAGGCAGTCGGGGTAGTGAGAGTCGCCTTATTGGCAGGGTAGGGTGGTGGTGGTCTCCCTGGGAGTGCCGCTGCAAGTGGTCGCTGGCTGGGGAGGGGCGAGTGCTTTCAGAGGGACTGCATACTCTGGGTGGGTGGCTGGCGCAGAGGCCTCTGACTGTGGCGAAGGAGCAAGAATAGAAACAAAGGAAAGCTTCTGAACCAGGAGGGGAAGCTGCTTCCTATATTGTCTCTCCTGCTCCCTCTAGTAACAAACCTAATGTGGAGCTGACTGCAAAGGAAAAATGTTCGAAGGGTCCAGCCCATTAAAGCAGATGTAATGAAAGCAGAGAAGGTGATGGCACCCCACTCCAGCACTCTTGCCTGGAGGATCCCATGGACAGGGGAGCCTGGTGGGCTGCAGTCCATGGGGTCGCGAGGAGTCAGACACGACTGAGCGACTTCCTTTTCACTTTTCACTTTCATGCATTGGAGAAGGAGGTGGCAACCCACTCCAGTGTTCTTGCCTGGAGAATCCCAGGGATGGGGGAGCCTGGTGGGCTGCCGTCTATGCGGTCACAGAGTCAGACATGACTGAAGTGACTTAGCAGCAGCAATGAAATGGGTTTGGAGCTGAGAGGCAATATATTGCCGAGCTGAGATCACAACATATACCTCATTTTGTAACTTGCTTGGCTTACTTAACATACTAGAAACATTTTCCCATATGATAAAAATAGTGTTCTGCAACATAATTTTTAATGGATATGTGATATTTCGTATTATGGGTGACTCATAACTTATTTAGGCAATACCCGTTTGGGGGACTGAGGTTATTTCTAACCTATATAGATTATAAACAGTGTTGCAATAAATATTCTAGGAGTCAATTCCTTAGGATGAAATCGTAGCCAATGGGATTTCTGGGTCAAAGAGTATATCTGTTCTTCATATTTTTGATGCACACTCTGAAATTTCCCTTCAGAAAGATAACAGTATGTCTTAAAGCATTAAGTACTGGTAAACTTACTGCATTTCATTTTTAATATGGTCTAATTTTAAAAACATGCTAATTAAGTGAATTTTATGATGATAATGAAATATTCTTGGATAAAACAATTTTATAACAGCATTTAATAATGAGTAATACCAAAGACTTACTTAAAATGATAATGAAGTGGCTATTAGTACCAGTGCCAAAGAGAAAGAAATGCTCAGAACTTACAAATGAAGACTCTGATTATTACAAACATAAATTTCAAACTGTAAACACAAAACCTATTGGAACCAATCATTTTCATGGTTTACAAAGAAGAGACTGAAATTTAACAGGCTACTCCAAAAGGACTGCTTTAAAAAAAAAAATCAGTAATAATTAGATTTCTGGTTTTCAGTCAGAAAAATACAATGGAAAAAAAATACCTAGAAAGAAAAAAGAGGCTGTCGAGTGGCTCAGACTCTGTTCTTCCACTGCAGAGGGTATGGGTCTGAAAATTAAGATCCTACATGCCTTGTGGCTCAGACAAAAAAAAAAAAGCAGAAAGAAGAAACATGAAATCAAGAAGGAAGGAAGAAAGGGAGGGATAAAGGAAGGAAAGGAAGAGAACAAAAAAACAGGAAGATTTAATAAAAGAGGCAGGGTAAAGCCATTATGGAAAATGCTATGGAAGTTTCTCAAAAAAATTAAAAAGAGTGTGTGTGTGCATGCTAAGTCACTTCAGTCATGTCCAACTCTTTGCGACCCTATGGATTGTAGCCCTCCAGGCTCCTCTGTTCATGGACTTCTCCAAGCAAGAATACTGGAGTGGGTTGCCATGTACTCCTCCAAGAGATCTTCCTAACCCAGGAACTGTACCTGCAGTTCTTATGTCTAAGTAAAACCGTATGACCTAGCAATCCCACTTCTCGGTATATATCCAAAGGAAATGAAAACAGAACATTGAAGGGATATCTGTACTAGAATGTTCATTGCAGTATTATTTACAATAGCCAAGACATGGAAAATAGCCTAAGTGTCCGTCAATGGAGGAATAGCTAAAGAAGAGGTGAAATATATATATAATATCTATGACAATATACTATACTTATAATGTTAAC
>SJYQ01005678.1:386295-445323 GCA_006410935.1 Redunca redunca | reverse complement strand
TATAATGTTAACAATTAGAATATAATATAATTATAATATTAATTTATAATTATAATATAACAACAATATATTGTACATATGATATTATTCAGTCATTAGGAAGAAAGAAATCCTGCTATTTGTGACAACATGGATGGACCTTGAGAGTATCATGCTAAGGGAAATAAGCCAAACAGGAGAAGATAAATACTTCCATTATATGTGGAATCAAAAAGAAAAAAAAGACTTAAAACTCATAGAAACAGTGAGTAGAAAAGTGCTGCCAGGGAAGAGGGGTGGGGGAATATGGAGAGATTGGTAAAAGGATACAGACTTAGAGCCATAGGATAAATAAGGTCTGAGGATATAATGGAAAATGTGGTAACCATAGTTGAGAACACTGTATTGCATACTTGAAATTTGCTAAGATATGAATAGAACTTAAATGTTCTCCAAAAACTCAAAGAAAAGATAATTGAAGTGATCGATGTGTTAATTAACTTGGGACAAATTCCTCACGATGTACAGGTATATTAAATCATGGCAATGTATGCTTTAAATATCTTACAATTGAATTTACTCTTGCCTGGAAAATCCCATGGATGGAGGAGCCTGGTAGGCTGCAGTCCATGGGGTCACGAAGAGTCGGACATGACTGAGCGACTTCCCTTTCCCTAAAGCTGAAATTAAAATTTTTTTAAAAAGAGGCAGAAAGGAGAGAGTAATGAAGAAAGGAAGGAAAACTAGAAGGAAAGAAAATATGAAACAGTACAAAAATAGAACACAGGCAAAGAAGAGAAAACAAATAATTTTAAGCAAACTTCATCTCTGGGGTGGTAATATTTAGTTGATTAATATCAAAACATTTTTAAGTGCTAGGAATACACAGCTTAAGAAGGACATGCTTTGCGGAAATAAGTCTTAATTGCTCAACGTGCCAGAGAAGAGGAGATGGCAGTGTTTTTGTGGCACTTATGTGGTGGTGCCCTGTCATCATGGAAGTCAGTACAGAAGGGCATGCATATCTGCAGGACAGAGGAGCCTGACAGTCCATGGGGTTTCAAGATTTCGCGACTAAAGAGAGAGAGAGAGAGAGAGAGAGAGAGAGAGACGCAGTCTCCAGTGCTTTCATTTGCTGTTAAATGCTTCAAAATAAGCGGCACATGAATCTCAACAAAGAAGATTTGGTATCCACACAGGGAGTATTTCTACCAGGGGGTGGTAGAATTTACCTGCTGACTGGTTGGTCATGGCAAGCTGGTTTCTCAACAGGTGGGATGCAGGCCTGGCTTGCAAAGGAGCCAGAACAATGTCAAGGCTGCTGAGGGGAGGTGGGTCTTCCTCCAGGTGGCCTGCATTCCAGTCCTGGTCCATGCTCTCTGGAGGTCACGGGGTCATCATGCCAGAAAGGGTGGACATGGAAAACACTGGGAGATCCAGTGCTCTCCGTGCTTAGGATGTAGTTATTTCTCTGAGCTCTATCAAATGGGGTGAAAGTCAGTCAGTAAGGCTGAAGCGTGGGTGGTCTTTCAGAATATGGGGTTCACACTACTCTTTGAAAAGCAAGAGATTCACTGCTACTCCTCTGCTATTTCCCTGATCTGTTTGGGAGCTGGCAAACTGATTTGATAAAACAGTGATAGATTTGTCAGATTAAGATAGTAATTTACTTCCATTAATTTGAGAGACATCAGTGTCTCACAGTGAGAAGAAATATGGCTACCCTGGTGGGATACATTTAAATTCATTAGACTTCCCGGCTTTCATCTGAGACACTGAGACTTTTTCTTCTCAGCCGATAAAGCCTTTCAATTTTTACTTCAAATGGTACTAAACAAGCACTCATCAATGTATACTTTAAATTCTCTTAACAATATCCGGGTTGGATGAATCTGTTTAATTAGCAGTGGGTTGATGCTTTCTTGGCCCTCTGCAAGTCCAGTTACCAGAATAAAAGAAACGCACAGAAAGCTGCTGGTTGGAAAAACATGCCTCCTATGATGGCGGGGAACCAGAAGAGACATTCTCCCAACAAATGTTAACCCAGGGAAAAAAATTTGAATATATACAAAAGATTAAATTAACAATAGATGAATGGCAAATGAGAAAGCTGCCAGTGACCAGACTTTCTCAGGAGCCAACCTTTAACAATATGGATTATTTCGGATAATTCATGGTTTGCCACCCTTCATTCTTTGTCTCCTCTATAATATCCAGGGCGCATCTTAGACAGATAATTAGGGCATTATCATATGCCTTAACTAAGTCGGACAAATTGCCTTGCACTTCTTGGTAAACCAGCCTCAGGCTCTGTCATTCATTAGCCTTGTCTAATTGCTCCAAATAAAGTCTTTGCCTTTTTAGCGCACCAACTTTATTTGTCAATACTCAAGCAAGAGTGACTGTTTCCTTTCCTGTCGGGCTCCATGAATACGCTAGTCACTAGGTAACCTTACAGTTAATCCAGGCCACAGCGTGGTAAAATGCAAGAAAATATAAAGGTCAAAAACATGTTTCTATTATGAAAAAAATGAATGATAATGACATAATTTTTTCAGCTCATCAGGCTCTTTGCTAAGTGCTGCTGTTATTGCCAGATCAGTAGTGTATAACAAAGAAGTGCTTTCTGTAGCCTGCTTCATTAGTCTGCCCTGTAGGACCTCACCTCCAGACCTTTCACTAATCTGTTGGCCAGCTCAATAGTCTTGTTAGTTCTATTCACTTCTTCCTGACAGCGGATTTTCTCAGCTGTAGCCCTTGCAGAGGCCATGGTTAAGGCAGCCAGGTTTGTGTCTAGTTCCTTTAAATAAAAACAGTGAGAGACAACTCTGGACATTGTCAGAACAAGGAAAAAGATCGCCACTGACTTATTTTATATTGCAGAAAGTTAAATTATACAGTGTGCCACAGAAGTAAACATACCCTCAGATGCGAGGCAGTGCCAATTCGCACAATGAGAAGGTGCAGTGGGGAAAATGGAAGAAAAGGATATTCGGTGGTCTATGCAATTTTTGTTGTTTGTTCAAAACAGCACCAAGGGGGGAAAAATAAGAAACACACACACAAATTCAAAATCCTAGAGGGAAATAGAGAATGCCATTTTCCAGACAAATTACCTGAATTCATGAAGATTTAATACACTTGATTCGCGTTTACCATTAGTGCCAATAACACACTGAATACAACGTGTCCCAGAACATTTTGCAATGAGAGCCTATGGCAAGATAAAACCCAGGGGAAGCTTTTAAGGTGGGATTTGAAGAGCTATGAAGAATCGACAGCTCAGGGGGAGGGAGCCCCAGCGCCGGGGAAGCTTGGGGAGTGCGGAGAAGAGCAGCATTTCCAGCTGAGGATGTAATGGAGATGGGGAGATGGGGGGTCCCAGGGAGCTGGCTGCTGGGGTAGGTGGAGCTCAGGGAGGAAAAGCAGAAAAATAAGACTGTGAGCATAGTGTGCGCAAGAGACTTGACCGCTTCTTTGCAAAAGGCAGATTGTGAGAGGAGGGAGGTTGGAGAAGAAAAGGCAACCTCCGAAAAGAAGCATGGCTCAAGTAGCAAAAGAACTATCTGTGTGTGTGTGTGTGTGTGTGTGTGTGTGATTTGCTGATCTCTTTCAAGAAATCACCCACTCACTGAAAGAACCTCCATAAAGACAGGGAGATGGCTGATGCTCTCTACATTGGGAAGGCATATGTAGTGGCAAAGGATAAAGGTCATGACATTGTGTAGAATTTTGTTCACGATAGTTTTATGAAAAAAAAAAGTTAGCACTGGAAATAACTGGATAGAACCACGAAAACTCTCTCCGGATATATAACATATATAAGAATCGCATGATTCCTTTGATATGACTACCTGTTACTATTATGAATCTGTTTTCTACTTAGTAAAAATGAAGCCAACAGCCTGAGAGGAAATGGGAAAGAATAGTTTATAGAACCTTAGGGAAGAACCTCAGTTGGTACTTCTTGGGCTCATGGAATTCTTTCTCAGACTTGTCCTGATCTAGTCACCACTTAAAATTCCTCAAGCCCACAAAACAACCCCCCTCCAACCTTCTGAATTTTCTTCTTCCCTCCCTTCTTTCCAGACAGCTGGCTCATGGTTGCCCACCTGCAAAACTGATGTAAACCATTAAACTGGACTAGGAGGAAAGACAAGGTACTGCAAAGTCTTGTCTCATGTCTTACGAATTCCATTTGCATTAACGATAACACAGATGGCAAGTGGCAAGCTTCCTTTAAGAAGAACAATAGCTTCTAGTTTCTAGAATCCTCTGATCAATCATTTATTAGACATAAATGTCTCCTGGATTAGTTTGCTAGGGCTACTACAACAAAGTTCCAGAAACTGGGTGGCCTAAACAGCAGCCGTTTATTGTCTGGCAGGTCTCCAGGTTAGAAGTCCAAAATCAAGCTGTTGGCAGGTTGGTTTCTTCTGAAGGCAGGGAGAGGAGTCTCCATGTCCGTCTCCTAGCTTCAGAGGTCTGTTGGCCATCTTTGGTGCTCCTCAGCTTATAGATGCCTCCCCCCATGCCTGCTTTCATCTTCACGTGCCATTCTATGCGAATGTTTTCAAATCTCCCATTTTCATAAGGACAGCAGTATATTGGGTGTCCTCCTTTTAATCTGATTAACTCTGCAAAGACCCTATCTCCAAATTCAGTCACATTCTGAGGTGCTGAGTTAGCACCTCTACAGATGAATTTGGGGAGCACGCAACTCAGCCCGTAAGAGCTGCCAAGTGCCAAACACTGTGCTATGAGCTTGAAGGGGAAGGGTGGTACCAAGATGAATAAGGTATGGCCCCTGACCTCCCCGGCTGGCAATTTAGTGAGGGAGGCGGGTTGATATGCAAACGAAGGCAAATAAAAGAAGGGAATTTATAGCCAACTACAGCCACTGCTGGGCCTGAGGGAGTGGGAAGCCCAGGCCATTGTTTCTGGGGAGGGAGGGGGCAGAGCTCGGCCCAGGCTTTGACTCGAATTCCCCCTTTATTCGTGGGCCTGTGGGTGTGTCGTCCCTCACTCCTCCTGGAAGTAGCCGAAGTGGGTGCCCTGCTGAGGGGCGGGGCGGGATGGCAGGGTCCCCGTGCCTCACTGTCAGGTGGGGAGTGATGGGTGGGTGGGAGAGCAGAGCCCTGATGTTCTGGGTCAGGAGGAAGGGAGAGCACCCAGCGCAGACGCCTGCAGGGATGGGGGTGGGCGCTGTCTTTAGCCCACCTGCGTCGGGGACCCAGAGCTGGGGGCGAGGGGAGAGGGGTCCCCGCAGCGGCCTCGCAGCTGCATGGCCCTTGGGAAGAAGCAGGCCCAGGATGTTGCTTCAGGTGCTTTCCTGTTCTCTAACCTAAATTCTTCCTCCTAAGACCCTTCCTGCGGACCTCTCTTCAGTCGCTCTGATAAGGCCAGAGAAAGTGCGATCAAAGCAACCACACGAGCCTGAGACTAGTACCCTTTATGGACTGTTACCAAATTTCAAGGATTTATGGTTCAACTGTTCTTTGGAGGATCATTTGAGTTCCTGCTGGAGGGACTGGAACGGGTGGGAAATGGAAAAAAGAAAGGCAAGGAAAGAAAGAAGGTGGGGATGCTGGAAGAGAGGGGAGGGGGCAGGAGAGAGAAGGGACTTCTATGAAAGGAACCCAAACCAGACTGAGTATTTTTCGGTTTTTTTTTCCTACTCAAATCCACCACTTCCCAGTTACATATCTAAAACACTGAGTGATTCCCCACTAAAGGCAATTTGTTACTACTCCTGTCACCTCTAGGACAAAATCCAGACCTCTTGGCACATCGCACTGAGCCTCCCAGCCAGGCTGGGGACTCCTGCCTGCTTCTCAAACTGCCCTCCTCCTCTTTCCTACCCCGACCTCTGCCTTGCCTGACAGAGGTAATTCCCATTCTTGCCACACCCTGAGCTGTGTCCTTGCTGTTCTCTCTGCCTAATCTTCCAAATTTGTTCCTCATTTGAATATGTCACCTTCTTTGCAAAAGCTTTCTCTGAACCCCAGGCAAAAGCAGTCACCAGTCACGCCTCCACCCTCCCCTAAGTTGGCACAGCCTTGTTGCTCATAGTACAATAGAAATAATATTGTATTATAATTATATATTTCTCATCCATCTCCCCAAGGAGACTGTGAACTACTGCAGGAGGGGATTCTGGCCTGATTCATCTTGGAGGTCCCAGCACCAGCACATGGCCCGGCGTGTAGCTGATACACAGTCAGCCTTTGCTGAATGAACGCCTACTGCAAGGCTTAGGAAAGAGAGGGGAAGGCAGAAAGTAATGAGGAAGATAGACTAGATGAGGGGAAGAAAAAGACAGCTTAGAAGCAGGAGCATTCTGATTCTTCACAGCTCCTAGTTCTCTCATTCATTGGATAATTATCATCTTACAGGTTTAGCCACTAGGTGCTACGCCAGGAACTGGGGATGTGGAGATGAAAGATGTAGCGTATGTCTTCAAGAAGCCACGATTTAGGTGGTGTTGGGGAAGGCGATGCACAAGAAGGAGGTAACAGATGAAGGGGCAACCAATGAGCAGATCAGTGTTAAACACACAGTGGTGGGCAGGGACAGAGGGCCACTCATCAGGCCTGCAGGAGTGGAGGTGTTCTGACGATTGAATAGGTGTGCTGAACAAGAGTAATGGATGGAGAATAAAGGAACAATATTAAGAAAACTATTGATGTTGGATCTGTAGAGGAAGGTTTCTTAAACTTAGAACCTTTAAGGAACGTATTTATTTATTTTAGGCAGTCCTCGGGGTCAGTGTTGCTGTGAGCTAGCTTTCTCTAGTTGTAGCTAGTAAGGGCTACTGTCTGGCTGCTCCTTGCTGGAGCAGGGGTAGAACCCATATCCCCTGCATTGGCAGGCAGATTTTTAAGCCCTGGACCACCAGGGAAGTCCAGATTTAGTGCTTTTAATTTTTTTTTTTGTAAACTAGCTGGACTTTGCACAGTGTTTCTTGAGGTATAGATCTTTTGGTTCTCTCTAGAATATTTACAAAGGTAACTGAGATATTTGAGATTGGCCAAGGAATATAGGAGCTTGGCTTCCCAGGTGACGCTAGCGATAAAGAACCCGCCTGCCAATGCAAGAGACTGAGCACAAGGACTATCGAATTCAGCCACCTGGGTGGTTTCTTCAGATTCGACGTTATTCATTTTATCAGTAGGAAAAGATTTAGCCTTTTATTGTAGAAACTTTTTTTTGAGGATTCATTTGGGTTTTTGTTAGTGAAGCTGTGACCCACTCATTCCACCCCAGGGTCTGTCTTCCCTAATGCATGTTAGACTGGATGCATGAAGCTGGGTGCCCATCCTTCCTAGAGCAGCATCAGGGGGTCATGTCATTTCGTTTCCTTTAGAAGGGCTGGAGACTTCCAGCTGGCATGATTTTCTTTTAGGTCTTCTTTTGTTTGACTATAGTCTTTCCCAACACTCTGAGAAGAAGTGCTAAACAGAGGAAAGATAGTATCATTCTTCCTACATTTTTCCATGTGGCTGATAATAAGACATATACCCCTCTCTTACAGGATGTGCATATCAATGTGGTTAATATGAATTTTTTTTCAGTGTCCAAATCCCTTTCTTCTTCAGCTTCCTTCTCTTTTTATCCTTCCTTCCTTCCTTCCTTCTTTCTTTTTTTTTTAAAGCATTGCCCTTTTCAAAACAAGGGGAGATTCAGCATAGTTCCCGTGCCCCAGTGATCCAGTGGTGTCACGTCACTATGGCAATTGCTGCCCAGGGCAGGAATGCAGAGCAGCTGTAATTGTGCAACGCCTTATTGCTGGTGCATGTCAATCAGAACCTATGAATTGAGAAAAATTTGCTCTGTTCATTCTGTTAAATGATGTATCCAATTAAACCTGTTAGAATTCATGATCTTCAGTCAAGGTTAAATGAAAGTAGTTACTCCTGTCAGCTAGGTGATTAAATGCTGCCTACATCAGGCACATTTATGTGCAAAATTAAAATTTTGGTATAAAGCATGAATCTTTATGCATGCCAGTTAATTATCTTGCGGTTCTTCCACTTATTAAATGCCCACTGCATTTCTTCTTAATCATCAGCTTCCTTTCAAAACTTATTTCATAGTTCACATTACACCAGATTTCAATGTTTAAATGAAATGCTTTACCAATGAAAACTTCCTCTTTTTGAGGGCTTGGCTCTACTATGCTACTCAAAAAAAAAAATCATTATTAACATTTTCTCATTATTATGTACAAGTGTTTCTAGAAGCCAGTTTGACTGATGCCAAGGCATTCTGAAAGTGATCCCTGTTCAGACTCCACCGAGGCTTGGGTCTAACTTGGGTTCAGCTTCCTGAATGCCTCCTCTCTCAACCACTCCAGGCTGCCATATGCAATGCCTCTTGCTGAATGTAGGGTCCTATTTCTGTTTCCTTTCTGATCTACTTTGAGTAGATACAAAATGGGCACAATCATGAATAATGACTAATCATGAAATGAGTTACTACTGTACATCGAAGTACCTTAGAAATTGCTGGGGGTAGAGTAGGGAATACTGCTTCTTCCATTTCAAAAAATGAAAAGAGACCTAACCACTTCAGACCTGGAGAAGGGAATGGCAACCCACTCCAGTACTCTTGCCTGGAGAATCCCATGGGTAGAGGAACCTAGTTGGCCACATACAGTCCATGGGGTCGCAGAGAGTCAGACACGACTGATTGACTAACATCAACCACTTCAGGTCTCAGGCATACACAAATGCTGCCTCTTCTGTTTTTGTTTTGTTTTTTTTCTGTTTGGTTTTAAAATGAATGAAAAGTACAAGGTAGAAATAACACAATTCCATAGAACCTGTGGTTCCTAAATATAACATTACAGGAGCGGTAGGATGCCGCAAAAACACTCTAGCAAATACTTCTCTTAAAAGTGTTTCACAATGTAAGTTAAGTGTTTCTACCTTTGGGGACTATTTGTTTATTTTTGCTAGGAAAGACTCAATAATAGTTGCATAGAATTAAAAATTTTGCAATGTACTTTCTTTTACTGATGTTATTAATTTCAGGTGTTTATTTCTCTCTTTCTGAGGCAGATGATATCCTTATAAATTTTAAAACTTAAAAATAAACTCCTACGTTTTAATTGATTCACAGTAAATAATACTANGTTATTGAAATCGATTTCCATTGTATTTAATTCTATGTGCCATAGTTTCTCAGTCTTTTCTAACCACAAAGCATTCAAGACTCATAAGAAAAATATCTTTAAAGATGAAAAATATAAGTTCTCAATTTAGTTGTTGCAAACATTTAAATAAAAATACTTCCTCTACTAGAAAGTTATGAAATGTTCTTCTTAAAGAACTTGAAAGGGGCTGATTTCCATGCGAATGAAAACAGATTTATTAACAAATGGAATGGAAGAAGTGTTTTTCACTGAATAATATTAATGAATTAACCAGTGGTTAGTGACGCTGAGCAGCTGCCTATGTGTGAATGTGTTAGAAACTCATTTTTACTGCAAATGTCCCCTCAAACTTGCCCCATGTCAATAACAATGCCCTGTTATCCTTCTTGAATTTATAGCTTTCCTTAACATATACCAATATCCAATGTCAACTTTTTTTTTTCTTAAGGAAATCTAGCGACTTCACTTTCACTTTTCACTTTCATGCATTGGAGAAGGAAATGGCAACCCACTCCAGTATTCCTGCCTGGAGAATCTCAGGGACAGAGGAGCCTGTTGGGCTGCTGTCTATGGGGTCACACAGAGTCGGACATGACTAAAGTGACTTAGCAGCATCAGTGTGTTGATGAAACTGGAACTCAAACAAATGTCAGTCCTTCATCTGTTGCAAAGACCAGCCTCATCTAGTGATGTGTACTTGGTCACCTTGGAACCCTCTTAGTGGCTGCAAGGCTGATCCCAGCCTTCAGCAAGGGGCAAGTGTAGACAGTGGCTTTTTGTGCTGCGTATCCCCTTACATTGGATCCTTATTTACTCTGCTCACCTGCTCTTCAGTAGCTGCTGCTCAGAGTCCTCAGTGTTTTGTCATGAAATCCATCTCTTGGGTCAAACCTCACTGAACTCAGAGATAAGATTGTGTAGATCCTGGGAACTGGAGTCAGGCTTGAGCCAGGCAGGGCTTGCTGGAGGTACCGGCTAATAAGGGCTTTTTACACATAATGGAGACAGGAGGGGACAGAGAACATTGAATTTAGGGTACATTTCTGGGAGAAGGAATCTGTTTCTGTCCTATCCCCTTCAAGTGGAGGAAAGGTTGGAGAGATCTCCCATGTGAGGAATGTGTTGGAGTAACAACAGGTAGTCACCACAGTGCCCCTGAGGAGGGGAGCCTCAGGCTGTGGCTTTACTCAGGGGCTCTCAGTTGTGTTCTCTCAAGCATGTCACCTGCTTGGAGCTCATCTTCTTTCCCACTAAATGAATGCTGAAGATTTCTTGCTGCTGCTGCTGCTGCTAAGTCGCTTCAGTCAGGTCCGACTCTGTGTGACCCCATAGACGGCAGCCCAACAGGCTCCTCTGTCCCTGGGATTCTCCAGGCAGGAATATTGGAGTGGGTTGCCATTTCCTTCTCCAATGCATGAAAGTGAAAAGTGAAAGTGAAGTCTCTCAGTCGTGTCCGACTCTCAGCAACCCCATGGACTGCAGCCCACCAGGTTCCTCCGTCCATGGGATTTTCCAGGCAAGAGTACTGGAGTGGGGTGCCATTGCCTTCTCCGAAGATTTCTTAAAGGATACTTATTTAAAGTCTTCCCAAATGATTGCCTGGATTTCCCAGCTGGCTCAGTGGTAAAGAATCTGCCTGCCAATGCAGGAGACCTGAAGAAGATGCAGGTTTGATCTCTGGATCAGGAAGTTCCCCTGCAGGAAGATATGGCAGCCCTCTCCAGTATTCTTGCCTAGAAGAATCCCATGGACAGAGGAGCCTGGCGGGCTACCGTCCATGGGGTCACACTGAGTCGGGACACGACTAACAATCGAGCTCCCATGCAAATGACTACCCAGGGTGCCCACAGATCTCATTCTGGCTCCCAGGAGGTTGTTATGTAGGAGCCAATAAGGGAAGGTGGGAGCGAGAGCTCTCCTGCGTCCTGTCTCAAAGGCCTAGGGGCTGAGGGAAGACACACAGGTAGAGAAAAACAAAGCCTAGGGAGGAAACCAACCGCAGGTGAAGAGCAGAGTAAGCAAATATCCGTTTGAGTTAATTCTTACAAACTGGTCTCTTTTTGTATGACCCTGTGTGTGTTTTATGGGTTAGATGTCAGAAAAGCAGCGTCTTTCCTGGGACCTTTTTCTTTTCTTTCTTTCTTTAAAAAAAAAAAAAATCGTTTAGAAACGTGAACAATTTTCTGTCCAAATGGTCGCTGTCCCTAAGTGGCTTAAAAACTCCCAGTGGGAAGGACAACAGCCCTCTTAGAGGCAGAGTGGGCTCTGTCTGTGAGAAATATTCACCTACGGCTATGCTTTTCTGGCTTGCTTGATGGCTCGCTTTGCAACTTGGAGATGTAACGTAGCTTGAAATCCACTATGCGTATAGCCCTGCTTTGTCAGCCCACCTAGTGACAGATTGGGCTGTTTTGTAGCCCTGCTGCTTTCCCAGGTCACACAATACCATGGCAAGTAGAAGGACTGGGTCCGATTTAATCAAAGGCTTTTGATTGCACAAAGCCTGGAGCCTCATTCCTACAGGGAAGCCTCTTCTGGGACAAGGAAAGAAGGGGTTTGCTGTGTAGCAGACACACCCATTTAAAGCTCCACGCAGAGAGACTGATTCCCCTCAATCTGCCTGGCAGCAGCCTGGGAAGACCACCACCGCCACAGATGCTGATACTGGGAAAGGTGGGAAGCCAGAGAAAGGACCACTGCTTCCTCTCAGGGCACTGCTGTCCAGAGGCTGGGGGTCTGCTGCACGAAAGGTCTCAGGTTGTTACCACTGGTCCAGTTAATTCATCTCCAGGTGGGGATGAATTAAACAAGAATCGGTGGTATCACGCCTTGGGCTGGTTGGCAGGGACAGGCTGGCTCACCACTTTATTCTGTGTGTCAGAGGGGCGATAAAATCAAAGACATACTGAGATGGATGTTTTTACTTGTCACTTTCCTGACCTGAGCTTGGAAAGGTGATTCAACTAATAGTTGCCTTTCCTACTTAAAAGAGCAATGAAAATATTTTCTACTTTTCAGCTTCTCGGGGTATAAATAGGATATTTCCAAAATAAAAACCTGAAGACTGCCTTTATTGATTTGCTGTGAATAATTCTCTAGTAAGAAATTTCCTTTGAACTCAATTGGGGAAGGAAAAGCAAAGTCCACATACAGCAAAGCAGACATTGTAAAATCTTGTACCTTTTCTCTGGTGGTCTTTGATTCGTCTCATGAACTCATGGGAATCTGTGATTATATTGGTGAGTGGGATTATGTTGCTGGTGGGCAGATAAGACAGGCATGTGTCATCTTTATTCCAGTGTAGGAGTGTTGTTTGTGCTCTTGAGTTCACTGTATTTGGGGGTGCTAGATATGTGGAGACACAAAATAGCTAAATGTGAGTTTGTTTTGAAATATTTTATATCATAAAGAAATTTACTAAAAAAAAAGCTCCCTTTATTTAAAATGCATATACCATGACTGTGTTAGTCTCTCAGGCGGGTTTGACTCTTTGCGACCCCATGGACTGTAACCCATCAATCTCCTCTGTCTACAGGATTTCTCAGGCAAATATGCTGGAGTGGGTTGCCATTTCCTCCTCCAGGGATCAGGTGGATTCTTTACTGCTGAACCACCTGGGAAGCCCCAGGGGAAGGATAGTGAAGTCGCTCAGTTGTGTCTGACTCTTTGCGACCCCATGGACTGTTGCCTACCAGGCTCCTCTGTCCATGGGATTTCCCAGGCAAGAATACTGGAGTGGGCTGCCATTTCCTTCTCCAGGAGATCTTCCCAACCCAGGGATTGAACCCGGGTCTCCCGCATTGTAGGCAGACGCTTCACTGTCTGAGCCACCAGGGAAGTAGGGGAAGGATGGTGGGACTCAAAATCTTAGAGATCAGGGTATGAGATGGGAAATATTTGGGGGAATACAGGGATGTTTGTGTGAGTGTGTGTGCACAGGCCCTCAGCTAGGTGACGGGTCTGAGAGTTGAGGAACACTGCCTCTCCTGCTCTCTGGGCCCACAGGGTGCAGCCCAGAGCTGCCCGTGGAGCCCCACAGACCATGGTTACACTTTTACTCCTGTGGAACGTGTGGGTAGCTGGGCCCAAGAGGACCCAGGAGGCGTGAATACTTCCCTGCGTGGTCCACCACAGCGTGGGTGTGATGCCAACAGTGGGCTGAGCTCGGGTCCCTGTGGCTGGTGTGAGGAGGCAGTCACAGATACAGACTGTGTGGCTGGAGGCCCGGTGGGAGTATTACCACCCTGGGAGATACCAGCACGTGGAGATGAGAATAACTGGGAACCAGGCAGCATAATCCAGTTCTGAAGATGCCAAGGTGAGGTGAGCAGATGCAGGCTAAGGACCAAATGCCTCTCCTGACGCTGTGACGCTGCCGACTCCTGGGGACAGAGAAGACAGGCCTCCTCCAGGACAAACGGAGATCCCAAAAGGACCTGATCTACCCTGAATCAATTAGGCAGACCCTGGTTTGATTACAAAATTTGGAAATATTCTCCATTAGAGAACAAAATGAAGGCTTGAGGCTTTTTTAGAGATGGAAATTTAGTTTAGTTGTAGGAAAGTAAACAGAGTTACTGTTTTTGAAAACCTGAGGCTGTGGGTTAAGCAATAGAGAAATGGAAAGAGTTCTCTTTCCATTTCCTGTTTCAATAAAATAACTAGATTCTGAGACACATACGAATGCTTGACTGAATTTTAAAGTTGGCTATTTGGAGTGAAGGAGACACAGCTAAACGCTTGAATCTTCTCTGAAAACCTTTGATAGACACTATTAGTCGAATCTCAAAACTGTATTCTGTACAAGGCCTAAGTTTATCTCATTGTTCTTTGAACTCTAAACTTAAAAATTCATTTATTTGCTGAAATACTTACTGAACACTTATTATGTACAGGTATTTGTCTAGATATGGGGAGTTGTTTAATATGCCTTCACTGACCTCTGAGAGCTTAAAGTTTATAGTTTTACAAATAGTGTGTAGATATTTCACTCAGCACATGTGTGTCATTAGAGTGATATTAAAGGAAATGATAAAGATGATCTTTAAATATAACAAAATTTAGAACCTTAGCTTAGATATCATGTATATTCAATGTACTATCATTAAATGAAATTCATCAGGAATCACAGAGACGAGAGACAGCACAGTGGGAGTAAGAGAATAAGCTCTGCAGCCAGGCTGCCTGGGCATGGATCCCTGGGCCGTCACTTACTAGCTGTGTGGTTTGGGACAAGTTGCTTAACTTAGCTGTCTTTCCATTTCTCAGTGGCTGTGAAGTAAGAATACTAATAGTACCTACCTCAAAAGGGTGGTTATGAGGGTTATGAGTTGTCATATACACATAGCACATTTTACAGGGTCTAGTGGAGAGAATGGTAAATATACATATGTGTTTGTGTGATACAGTATAATACATGTATTTTAAAAAATGCTATTTCTTTGCCAAAACATATCAGTTCTATTTGATTGATGCTATAGTGCAGATTATAAGAAAAATCTCTTTCTGAAGTTTAAACATAGAATTTAGCAAGTGAATGACATTAACCTCGTACATTAAAAAGCAGGAAAGCCTGAATAACTCCTGTAATATTGTTTTTGCCAACATGGAGTCTCCCCGTGTGGGAATTGCCACCAACCTTAAGAAACATACATGTGTAAAATACTTGAAAAATCAAGCATCAGATTCGGTTAAATATATGCCATTTTGAACTGACTGTGTGATAAGAAGGAGCTGGTTGATAAAGGAAAAGAGAAATGCTAAATATGTGTCGTGACAAACAGTGAAAAATTAAGGATTGTAACTAACATTAATTACATTCTAGTAAGATGAATAGGCTGCTCATCATTAATGAGAACATACACCTTTGTCTAAGTTTCACATCCACCTGTGATGAATGTGCTAATGGGGATAAAATACATCATAGTAACATTTGAATTAACAGCACACTAATAGATTGACATATGAGTATGAACAAAGCATTTAATCATGTAAACTATACCACACCCAAGAGCAAATTTTTCTGTATTGCCTACATTACATCCAAGTATATGTAGAAAACATTCAAGTCTTATTTTAAATAATAATATATTTAGGATATTGTCGGTATTAGATAATGTCCTAGAAAAAAGGGTGGATTTACCACATTCCCGAGAACCTAACTAAGGTTAATAAGATTCTGTAACCTAACTCTGATGAGATAAAGGGAATTCAAACACTGTATGTATTTCTCAAGCTATAGCATATATTGAATCTTTTAAGTTAGATTTGTAATGTATGGCCTGCTGATAAAATGTTATCAATTTAGTACCAGACATAATATATACTGAGTAAAATTAAGCTTCTGTTTTGAGGAGCGGTCTATGAGAAGTTGAATATACCCTTCTTGTTGCTACCTGGTATCATTTCTACAGCAGTTGAATAGGATCTCATAAATAAAGCAGTGCCATGTTATTTTGATGGATGTCAGATTCCTAATATATTAAGTAATATTATTGAAAGCCTCACACACTGTGATTAAGTATTCTTGGAGGAGAGCAATTATGCATATATCACAACAATGGGGATAACAAGTGTATGTTTATAATCCAAATCCATTCTCGTTAGAGAAATATATATGCTCTGTGATATTTTCAAGAAATCCCAAGATCGTGTATAAACTGCTCTAGTCCTTATACTTACTTTCAAGTTAGGAGTTAGAAAACAATTTGATTATGTTATAATAATAATAGCTAGAAGCCTTTTGAAAGATTGAAAATCACAAACCATTTATTCAATCACTGAGCACCTAGGTCCCAGGTGTGACAGCAGTGCTTAGACACTCTTGTGGACACCAAGAACAAGATTCAATGCCGAAGATCTCAGTCCCTAATTTCTAGCATAAGTTGTGTAGATCCTAGTATTGAGGAATGTGCAGGACTAGTGGGTGGGTGGGAAGTACTCAGGTGCAGGGTAATCACTTACAAAAGGAGAGAAAGATAAGAAATACGTTGTGAGGGAAAGGGAGACTCTAAGCCTGTCACTCCGCATTTCCTTCTTGCCAGCTCCCACAGACACATGCCCACTGGGCTGAGAAAAGACCAATATTAAATGTAGTTCTTGGGAGACTTCCTTTGTGGTCCAGTGGCTAAGGCTCTGTGCTCCCAAAGCAGGGGGCCCAGGTTCGATCCCTGGTCAGGGAACTAGATCCCACATGCCGCAACTAAGAGATCTCATGGCTCAATGAAGATCGAAGATCCTGTGTGTCACTACTAACACCCATCATGGCCAAATGAATAAGTAACATATTTTTAAAAAATTAGTTCTCTAAGATGTCTTGACCTATAAGAGCACAACAGGGTAGCCTGTGAAACAGAGCAGATCCAAAGTGTTTTGGGGGAGCTCACTGGAGTATGGAATGGATAGAGTGGGAAATTGAATATGATAATCAAGTTTACAGAAATAATTTCAATGAACATGTTGCCATAATAGAGGTAAATGTGAAGTGCTATATATAGAGAAAAGAGAACAAAAAGAATCCTGCCCTTAACATTTGTAGATGTCTTCAGGAAAGAGGTAATGTGAGTTGCTCTTGAAAAAAAAAAAGTGAGTTTTTCAGGTAGAGCAGAGGAGCTGATGAATTCCTGAATTTGGAAGAAAAGGCACGGAGCCAAGGCACCAGAGTCAGAGGGCATAGAAAGGGACACGGCTGGGATACAGGCTTCAGGAGGGTGTAGAAAAGGTAATTCATTTAGGAGCTGAGTCCAAGAGAAGAAGAAGCAAGATGGGATCCAGGGCATAAATTGACCAAGGCATGTGACTACAGATACAGGTAAGTGTGTGGAATGAAAGGTGGGATGTTGAAATGATTTTCATCTGATTGCATCTATATTTCTCTGTGAAATATATGACAAGGTCTTCAGCAGAGAGTTGGGTGGGAGGGGCTGTTGGAGATTTGAGAATTGAAGAGAAAGTGTATAATAGTCATCTTGGGAGTAGGTTAATGAATGTACTAGGGAAGTTTAGTTGTCAGATAGTGTTGAGTTGCTCATTGAAGATTTTTGGTCATAAATTTGCAATGGTTCCTAATAGCATGGGTTGTGGGCTCTCCTCTAGTAACATTCAGCTGCTTGGATACAGGGATGTAGCAAGCACTTAGTTGAGTTTAAGAAGACTTGGAGTTTCACCAGGAAAGTACAATAGAGGAAGATGAGGCAAAGGGAGTTAAGAATGTTTGAAAATGGAATGAAACGTGGAGTTGAGGGTAGGTAATGGGATCTGTGAGGACTTGAGGAAGTGGAGGACAGTGAACACATGGCTGGATCGGTGGACTGGCAGACTCAAAGGAGTGAGTCAGAAGGATGGGACGTGGTGATCAAGGGGTGCTTTGTTTGAGTTTTCAGAGTGTTTCTATCCTAGTATATGTCAGGCAGTATTCTGGGGACAGAGGATGTCATGATGAATGGAACAGGTATCCATGACACGTGTAAGCTATGGCAGAAAACTGACAGTAAGCAAATAGACAACTAACCCTCACTGTATAATGTGTCAGATGATGATGAATACTAGGGACACAAATAAAGCAGAGAAGGAAAATAGAGAGTATTTAGGGAGGTCCTTGCAGTACTTTTGCCTGGAAAATCCCGTGGGCGGAGGAGCCTGGTGGGCTGCAGTCCGTGAGGTCGCTAAGAGTCAGACACAACTGAGCGACTTCACTTTCACTTTTCACTTTTACGCATTGGAGAAGGAAATGGCAACCCACTCCAGTGTTCTTGCCTGGAGAATCCCAGGGACTGGGGAGCCTGGTAGGAGGCCGTCTATGGGATCACACAGAGTCGGACATGACTGAAGCGACGTAGCAGCAGCAGCAGTTGCAGTTAAAATAGGATACGGAAGGCTTTGCTGTGAAGGTGATATTTGAGCAAAGGATGGAAGAAAGGGGAAGAATGCACAGCAGTATCTCAGGGGAATACATTCCAGGTCGAATGACAACAGATAATGAGGACTCTGAAGTGGCAACATCCCTGGTGATAGAGGGAGCGTCAAGAAGGGCAGTGGCTGGGATGAAGTGGCCGAGAGGAAAAGAGTAGAGGAAGCCAGAGGGATGATGGCGGTGGGCGTGAGGGCCAGAGCTCACGGAGCCGCATACCAGAATGAGGAGGGCTTTGTAGGTCATTGCAGAGGTTTGCCTTTTATCTTGAGTAAGATGGGAAGCCATTGGATGGTTTGGCACAGAGATGAGACTTACCCTTGAAAGGATCACTGCACCTGCTGTGTTGAGCAGAGAGAGAAGGGGGACAAGGACAGAGGGAGGAGAACAACTGGGAAGCCCTGCAATAATCTCAGTGACAGACAGTAGTGGTTTTGAGTGGTAGTGCTAGAGATGATAAGTTGTCAGAATCTGGATACATTGTAGAAATAGAACAAAGAGGGTTTGCCCATGGGTTGATGTGGGTTGTGTGTATGAGAGAGAGAAGAATCAAAGGAGACTCTCAGAATTGTGGCCTAAGGCACTGAAGGATATTTACACAGGATATTATAGAATGGATATTTACACAGGATATTATAGAATGGATATTTACACGGGATATTATAGAACGGATATTTACACAGGTGGCCAAAACTGTGAAGGAATCCAGTGTGGTTGAAGATCAGATTTAATTTCGACTATGTCAGGGTTGAGATTCCTCTTAGATTTGTGAGCAGACATGTGGAACAAGCAGTTGGGTAGACAGAACTAGAGTTCAAAATCCTGAACTCTGATTCAGTTATCTTTTATCCAGAAGGTAAAAATTTGGAAGATATCCCAAGCCATGAGACTGTGCAAGATCTGTGAGAGAATGTGTGTAGCGGAGAGAAGAGGCTGAAAAATCTAAGGGGCCCTCCTGTTTTTAGAGGTCAGGGAGCTGAGGAAGAATCAGTAAAGTTTACTGAGAAGAAGTGTCCAGCACTGTAGGAGGAAAATAAGGACAGAGTGGCGAGGGCCTGGGAGGTAAGGGTGTAATTGTTGGCAACGACAAGGTCTAGGGTACGATGATGTGAGTAGGTGATTAGGAGGAGGAGGGAAAGATCTCCTTAGGGAGGGCGGGGAGCCAAGTGTCAGGATGTCGAGTGACTCTAGGGTTGGTGACAGGATTGTGATGAGAGGTGGGCAGTAACCCATGGATTGACATTGACCTGTGACTCCATTGACTAGGCAGGATGGGGAGGACTTCAGAGGTGGTAAAGTTTGATGATTTGCTTCCAAAAAGCTAGGATTTTTGAATGAGGGAGGACCGACATCTGAGAAGTTGCAAAGGGGAACCAGGTGGACCTTTGCTCCTCTCCCTGGCCTTGAGGTTCTTGGGGAATAGGAGATGCACAGGCTTTAGCTGAGAGGATGGCTGGAAGTAGGATCCCCAGGGGGGCAGCCTGGCTCCCTTTCGCAGGAAGAGACCTTTAGAAAAGGAAGAAGCTGTGGGCCAGGTTGCTAATGACAGTCAGTTCCTAGGAACAGAGTGGAAGGGTTTGGGAGGAGAGGAGGGTTTGGGTTTGGGGTTAGGATCGGGTAATACTTGGACGGTGAGGGATGATTTGTTGGTGACCAAGGTGAAAGTGCATGCTGTGGGGGAGAGTGGGGGGTCGGGATGCTGGCTGTGAGGCATTTGGGGTTGGGGCAGAGCAGCAGGGGCCAGAGGTCCAGCCTAAGGCTGAAGATGCTATGGCAGCCAGGAAAACAAAATGATTGAAGACCGGCCTGAGGCTGGTCACACCAGGATGGGTAAGGTGGTGGAGACCCCAGTAAATCTCTTTAGGATGGCTAATTATAATAATGCTATAGTCATCACCATTGAGGGAAATTTATCAACAACTAGGCCAAAGACTTAGCGAAGTTCATCTGCAACTGGGCCAAAGAGTGATGATGAATTACTTTTCATCCAAACCCACTGACTATACTAGTAAGTGTTGACAAACAAACACCAAACTTTTGCTGATGAAATGAAGAGATGCTGGAGAAATCTGGAAAAGAAAGATGTGAGCCTTTTATAATTCCAGGAAATGGCCCAATCATTCTTACATTTGGGAGTGTGGGGTAAAAAGTCAGAGTTCAAGGAGTCATTACCATAATTCCAGCTTGGGAAGTTTTGTCTGCCCCAAATCCACCCTTTCATTGAATGCATGGATCTAAAGGCTGCAAATGATTTTTCTGTGCCATTAATTCATTATTATTTTTATGAAAATGAAAATCACTGTGATTCATACTGAAACACAAACACATATAAATATCCACATACAAACCCACACTATAATCTGGCCAAATAGTCACATCCACAACCTCATTTGAGGCATAAAAGACTTGTTTTGAGGGTAGAATGAAATAATGCATTATCCCTAGGGCTGTCACTGAGTAAGACTGTAATGAACATTTCCACATTACTTTCTTTTTTTTTTTTTCCTCCCCAGCCCCTCCACATTACTTTCTTTCTTGCATCTTCAAATAAAACAAATAGCTTAATGATTTGGAGTGAGTCAGTTTAAGACATTAGGTGTCTTTGCCACTAACCATGAATTTCTCAGGGACAAATATTCATATTCATATCTTCAGTGCCTAGAATAGTGCCTGGCCCACAGTAGTCATTCAGTGAGTGTTTCTTGGGATGAAGCAGAGTCTGCTCCCTGAACATTCCTACAGCTATTTCCCATGTTCACTTTCCAGGTATGTTCCCAAGCAATTTACTACGGGTTCCTACAGCCAATGAAACATACATTTTACCAATCCCATTCATGAAAGGGAATCATCTTGGCCATATGTCTTCAATGAATTAGTGTTTATTAAATACTGATTATTATTATCCAACATCTGAGTCAAAGTGCAGGCAGTAGCTCCAGTCTACACATCGTAATCTGAATTAAAACAACGGTATTTTGTTGTGCTGACATCTGTGATGTTAGGGACATAAATACATATGGTGTGGCTCATGTGATACAGGGAGAGCAATGGTTAAACGGCAAGGGAACTGGCTGCCTTAGTGAGATGGGGATGGGGAGTTTGGGTGGAAGGTGCTCATCATGGGAAAGGTAATAAGTTCTTCCAGACAAACTGTAGAGTACACACATTCAGAGAGACTGCTTAGAGAGAAAAGAAAGCTCCAAGCCCACAGCAACAGAAAAAGAAGTCCTTCCTAGGGCAGTACCTGTAGCAATGTCTGGCGAAGAACATGCTATAGACTGAATATTTCATCTTCCCCAAATACACATGTTGAAACTTAATCCCTAATGTTATGGTATTTGGAGATGGGGCAGATGGGAGGTGATTAGGTCAAGAGGGTGGAGCCTTCACACATGGAGTTAGTGCCCTTAAGAGGCCCCAGATAGCTCCCTTGCCCCTTCTGCTGTTTAAGAACACAGTGAAAAGACAGCCAATTATGAGCCAGGAAGTGGTCCCTCATTAGGCATCAAATCTGCCGATGCCTTGATCTTGGACTTCTCAGCCTCCAGAACTGTGAAAAATAAACGTTTGCTGTTTATAAGCCACCCAGTCTATATAGTATTCTATTATAGCAGCCCAGACTAAGACAGCATTAGAGCAAATCTTTAAGTGTAGTTGAAAAATAGACATCCTTTACTTGGACTTGAAGCCATTAGAGTCAGAGACTGAGAATTTCCTTCAAATCCTAATAGAGCTGTAATGTAAAGAAACCTCAGGGCTGAGAGCAGTGCTGGGTGCATAAGAGCACTTCAGAGGAGCTTGATTCAACAGAGGCCTCAGCACAGGACCAGGCAAGAGCATTTCACAGATTCTAAGGATGTCCATTGGTCCCTGGTGAGGAGGAACTGGGAACAATGATTAGAATCTCACCATTGAGTCTTGCCGATACACTTGGACAGGTGTGCGTGCGTGCGTGCATGCTAAGTTGCTTCAGTCATGTCCAACTCTTTGCAGTCCTATGGACTGTAGCCTTCCAGACTCTTCTTTCCATGGGATACTCCAGGCAAGAATACTGGAGTGGGTTGCCATGCCCTCCTCCCGGGGATCTTCCCAACCCAGGGATCAAAAGTGCATCTCTATGTCTCCTGCATTGACAGGCAGGTTCTTTACCACTAGCACCACCTGGAAAGCCCCAAACCCAGGCACAAAAGTTAACTATTTACAGTTCTTATTTTAAAATTCTATCAGCCATTTCTTTTATTTTTTTCCCCTGAAATTTTCAGCTAAAGAACTTTATCAGATCATGTAGCAGAATGTCCTTATGCTTAAGCGATAGATGCTGAACAATTTAGAGATGAAATGTCATGATTTTTGCAGATTACATCCAAGTCATGCACACACATAGAAAAAGCAAGTATGACACTACCTTTTGAATTGTAACTCTTCTTTAAGCTTTTTCTTTTTAAAAAAAAAATAGGTTTAAAAATCTCCTCCTAACAAGTTAGAGTTTGGGAGAAAAAGTCCACTTCATATTGGTACAGACAGGTATCTGGACTAGCATTTCTCACTTGTCAGTTTTCATCAAGATTTGGCTTCCCATATGATCAAGCCAAATTCTTCCCCAATGGCTTAGTGGTAAAGAATCCATCAGCAATGCAGGAGACGTGGGTTCAATCCCTGGGTTAGGAAGATCCCCTGGAGAAGGAAATGTCTACTCGCCCCAGTATTCTTGCCTGGGAAGTCCCATGGACGTGGGCTAAGTCTGTAGGGTTTCAAAGAGTTGGATACTCAATGACTTACCAACAACAACGTGATGAAGCAAAATCGGCAACAGCTATGACAGAACATTATCCCCCAGGGCTATTGGCTTTGTTGTTGGTTTAGTTCATTCATTCATTCAGCAAGTGTTCGTTGAGTGGCTATTATATGTGAGTCACAAGATTCTAGGTTCTGGCTAGATAACAGGAGGAAAAATACATTCTTTTTCCTATGCAAATATGTTAACTACTATTTATCAAAAATGCCCTTTACAGAAAGAAAATCTTTTGCAACCTATAGGTTTATCTTTAAGAATGTTTGTCCTTAAAACACAATTCTATTAAATGTCCTTCCCAAATTTATATATTATAAGAAAAATGATGAGTTTCTCTGGAAGAACATAATAAAACACACTTTATGTCTCTCTTTATGGTTTTCTGGCTCCTTTATTTTAGGATTTTGCCTCAGGGAGAAAAACTAAACTTTCAAGTCCTGAGAGTATCACAGGCAGAAAAACAGGGAAAGTCTTCAGTTTATATTAAATGAGAAGGTGTACAGAGGCCTGGCATGCTGCAGTCCATGGGGTCGCAAAGAGTCAAATATGACTGAGCGACTGAACTGAACTGAACAAAACAGAGGTTGGGCTCAGTAATTACTATTATTTATTATTGCTATCTATTTATTTATGATTGCACTGAGTCTCTGCGTGGGGGCTGCTCTTCCTTATGGCACACAGGCTTCTCATTCTGGTGGCTTCTCTTGCTGTGGAGCATGGGCTCTGGGCGTGTAGGCTTCAGGAGTTGCAGCCCGTGGACTCAGTAGTTGTGGCGCATGGGCTTAGCTTCTCTGCAGTATCTGAGATCTTCCTGGACCAAGAATCGAATCTGTGTCCCCTGGACTGGCAGGCAGATTTTAACCAGGGTAGTCCTTCAGTAATTATTTTAACAGAATGATGGGATAACCAGAATGAAATAAGGAATAACCTATTCACAGTTCCTATTGAACTTATACATACAGATATATATATAAAATCCAGTGCACCCCATGCTGAGTGTTCATAGCCACATTGTGGTATCCTAAGCAGGCTCCTCTGGGTTAGTGCTCCCTCAGATACTTGTGGCTGTTTTCTCACTTCCTCCTGAAGAGCAGCAAGCCAGAAAAATTTACCCCTGCCTGTTCTTAGGTCTGTTGTGACATCCCCATCAAAGGACAAACGATACCCTTCCAAATAATGTCTTTAATTTGCCAGATTTCATATCCCAAGGAACCTCCTAAAAAATGCATCTGACTTTCCCCATTTCTGCATTCTTCCTGTAATGGGCCAGAAACAGATCTACCCCCTACCAGGAACTGAAGAGTTTTTGATTGAAGAATATGGGAAACAATGATTGCTATGTTGGGCTTATATATTTTGTTTGCAAAATAATGGGTTTTAGGTTAAATTGAGGCAGGTGTGCAAATGTTCTGGTGAAGTCCATTGCCACCTCCCTCCCACCCCCCGACAGCACACCATAAAAAGAGTCTGATGATAGTTGTCACCAGCATCAGTAATTGTAACAAGGGCCTGGAATATCAATCAAGGGAAGACAAGCATTTTGATAGCATTAATCAGAGCTGGCTTCCTCCTGCAAGTCGTGCCAGCGCTCTTGGATTCCTGCCTGTTCCCATTGTGTTCTGTCGGGTGGCTTGGATGCAGATCCTCTCCCCCTTCCCTACCATGGCCGTCATGAAATTGGGGAATTAACTCAGAGCAGAGTTGTGCTAGTTTGGAAGTGAAGGTAAATACAAATGGAGAAATTTCAAATTATTAAGAAGAACAAACAACGCTTGTTACAAAACATTAGCTGGCAAATGCAATAGACATGTATAATGGGCAGAAATTATGGGTGATTTCCCACACTGGCCTAAAGGAAAGATGGTCACAGGCTACAAGGCCTGTGTATAATATCCCCAGGAAGAGATTTTAGGTTTTTCCCTTTTAGCAACCAAGCCAATGTGTTGAGTCTCATGATTTTGGATAATGGTCTGCCATCACTCATAAAAAGAGTGTAGGGGAAACGATATGCTTGGATTTCTTCAGTTGTCATCCTGAGCTGTTCTGTGCAACTGTAGAGATGCTGTGTGGACTGATTCAATCTTTGCATTGCACTTTATTGCTGGGTAGATCTTCTTTGGGATACGTGATCTATTTGCTGCACTGTGCCAAGTCACTTCTGTTGTAGCTGACTCTTTGCAACTCTATGGACTGTAGCCCACCAGGTTCTTCTCTCCATGGGATTCTCCAGGCAAGATTACTAGAGTGGATTGCCATGCCCTCCTCCAGGGGATCTTCCTGACCCAGGGATCAAACCTGCATCTTTTATGTCCCCTGCATTGGCAAGCGGGTTCTTTACCACTAGCACCACCTGGGAGGCCCCATGGAATCTATACAGGTCTATTTATTAATTTTAGGTCCCACTTGGACAGTGGGATCTAATGATAGTCAAGAGCATGGCTAGAAAATTTAAACACTTCAGTACTGGAATTTCCCAAAATAATAAATGGCTTTAAATATTGCTTGAATTCAAGTAATGACAGAATTTTCTGTTAAGAGGAGAAAATGAAACAAAGGAGGTAAGTTTTCAAAGGATCACATGTCGGTGAAAGATAATGGGTTAGAACCAAAAGATCTGCCCACTCAGTTGGAAACTTCATTCTAACTTCCTCTGTCAAAGTGCTTGCTACTTGGATCTATTCAAAGAGGATGGTAAAAAGAGTCCATGAGCCCAAGAAGTAGGAGCAACGCTTTTTATACTCTCTGCCCTCACATCAAGTGCATTATATACAAAAAATTCTAATATTATATACCTTTTCATGGGATTAAAACCACTGAAACAGAAAAAGAATCCATCTACCATAAGCACATGTATACATATTTATATGTATACCTACACAAAGCCAAAATAAATGGTTGAAAAATGAGAAATTCAACCCACTGGCTGATTTGTCTAAATGCTGTCAAACAATCATTTTGATTAATATTTTTTCACTGAATTGACTGATACTTTTTAGTGACTCGAATGAACTGAGATATTGTGTAGACATCTCATACATGGAATTGCTACAGCTCCTTGGATTATTAATTGATCAACTTCTGCCATAATGGATAACAACTTATGTTAGAGATATCTCACATAAACAAATTATTATCCTTTATAGCATAAGCTGGCTAATGAATTTTCCAGGGAACTCCAAGTCTTACAAACTATTATTAACTAGTGGTAAGTAAAAATGTGTCTGAATTTCAAATGTTTGAGTTTCTTATGCCTTTTATTTCAAAAGAAGGGGTTCATTTTCTCTAAGTGCTAATAAATAATTACCTTTAAGACAGAGTCTAAATTGGACCTTTTCTTATGACTTTGCTTCTTGTTCTTTCCTGCACTAATAAAAATCACTCTTTAGATATGAAACACACACACATTCTGGATAGACTTTGGAAAGGATAATTAAACCATTATGAAAGAAAATGCTACCCTCAAATTATATTTACCTTAATTTGAAAAAAGATAAGGAAAGTATAGAGGAAAACTGAAGAACAGGTAGAAGCAGCTACTGAAGAACAGGTAGAAACAGCTACTGGGACTTATAGTCCATAGTGATCATTATATGTAGTCTTGTCTTTCCAAGAAATTGTAGTTTTAAGAAATTAACATGGCTCATGTATTAATATTAATGCTTTCTCCCCAGGGGCCTCCCCTCTCAGGGCCCACATGGCTCCATCCGGGCTGAGCCTTCCCTGTCCTATTTGGGCAATCGGTGCCTCCGTGGCTTTGTTTCTTTGATGAGTTCTGTTTTCTGAATGGCAAGTTTAGACTTTAAATCTTCCACCTGAATTATTACAAGAGAGATTTGGTAATTAAGTTCTAACAAGATTTAAATGATATTAGAAACAGTCAGTTAAAAGGAAACACAGCCTTGGGCTTTGTTGTGAATTTGTATAATTATTTTTAGTCCTCTAGAGGACGCATAATTATGTTTCTGTATTTATAAAACTACTGCCTCTGAGGCACCAAAATGAATTTTACAGTATGCTGATTTGCATATTAATGTTATTCTTTGTATATCAAAATTTCTTTGGCTGAGGAAAAAAAAAGATTTTCCAGGAAATTTTCAAAGTAACCACTAGGAGCATAAAGTCTTTTGATATGTGCATCTGACAAAACCACTACTCAGGGAGAAAGTTTGATAGTCCAAGAATAGAAGAAATGTAAGAAAGTTAGATATATAATACTAAACCTCAACTTTAATTTGATCTTCACTTGGAAAGGGGTAAGTGACATAAGCCAGGAATAATAGCCAATAACACTGATTGAGTATTTATTATTGGCTAAGTGAGATCCAGTCACTTCACATGCTTCATACAATGATGGTATGAGGTAGATACTATTATTTTTCCCATTTCAAAGATGGGGAAAACTGAGGCCCAGAGAAATTAAGTTAATGGCTTAAGGACACATAGCCAGTATTTTAACCTAGGTAGGCTGATGCTTGAATTTTAACAATTATACTATGTTGTCTTCTGAATAGAAGTGTAAGGAAGCATTAGGGCCTCTTTCTATTTTGATGGAGAAACCATTTTCCTGTGAAACACAGACAAGACTACCTCTGCCTCCTTTGTGCTGGGTCCACATTGAAGGTTGGAAACACCACTTAATTCAGGCCTGTGTGCCCACTTTTTCCTGCATGCACTTTCTTATCTGTTTTATAAGAAAGTACTTTCTCTGCACCAGATTTTAAGCTCTTCCAGAGCAGGAGCTGAAATCATTGTTTCCTTCTCTGCTTTTTCTTGCACTGAGGATTCAGATTTAGAGGGACTGCTTATTAAAATGAAAACAGGCAGTGAGTCTTTCTCTGTCCATTTGGGCTGCTGTAATAAAAGTACCATAGACCGAGGGCTTAAACAACTAACATTTATCTCTCATAGTTCTGGAGACTTGGAAGTCCAAGATCAAGATACCAGAAGACTCTGAGTCTGGGGAGAACCCGCTTCCTCATTCATAGCTGACCATCTTCTTGACCTGTCCTCACAAGGTGGAGGGGTGAGGAAGCTCTCTGAGGTCTCTTTTCTAAGAGCACGGATCTCATTCATGGGAGCCCCATCTTTATGATCTCACCATCTTCTGAAGCCCCCATCTCCTGACAGCATTGTATTGGGAAATATTCAACATGAATTTTGGGATGACGCAAACATTCAGTCCACAGTAGGGTCCCAGGAGACACCTGAGGTCTTTCTTCTGGTAGAGTAGTTATTTTTCATATTGTGGTAAAATACACAGAACCCAGCATACAGTTAACCATCTAGCCATACGTAAGTAAACGGCTTAGTGTCATTAAGTACATTTTCATTGCTGTGCCACCATCACTGCCAAATTTGGGGGAGGGGTGCCCAGGAGATCCAGGCTCCCTGACTGCAGTTCTCACCAGCATTGACCCGTGTGGAGAGATACATGTTTTAGCAATGAGTAAAAGGAGGAGAGGGGCTTCCCTGGTGGCTCAGATGGTAAAGAATCTGCCCGCGATGCAGGAGACCTGGGTTTGATCGCTGAGTCAGGAAGATGCCTGGAGAAGGGAATGGCAACCCACTCCAGTATTCTTGCCTGGAGAATTCCATGGACAGAGGATCCTGGTGAGCTACAGTCCATAGGGTCGCAAGGAGTGGGCATGATGGAAGCAGCTTAGTGCACACACACACACACACACACACACGGCCCAAACTGGGAGTAAAATTGTCAGGGAGAGAGCCATTCCCATGCTCCCCAATCAGACCAGATGTGGTGGTGACAGCCTAGGCCGTGGACAGCAAGGGTAAGGACAGTGAGCGGTCCGAATGAGCCCAGATGGGGAGGCCGATGTGGAGGACTCCCTGGGGCCCGTTTCGCACACAAGGAGGCTGCAGCCCGGGGCTCTGCTGGGAATAGCTTCCTGAGGGCTAACTTACAGTGCTGTTGGCTGTTAGGGTCATGTGCTGTTATAATTGGGTTATGTATGTTGTGTATATTATGTATATTGTAAACTGGAGTATTTCCTGCTATATCAGTAAACAAGGGAGTCACAGCCATAGTGATTTTGGGGTTCCAAATTTCTGAACCCAGAGGGTACCCAAAAGGGAGAACAGTGTCTCCAATCCAGCAGCTGTTAGCTGCTGCCACGCCCTATGGTGACCAAGGAACTAAGGATGTAATAAAATCAAGAAGCAGGATGCTGGCCCCAGATAGGTGAGGTACATATGAAAGGAATGATTTCAGTAGGCCCAGATGCTTGCATCTTCTCATACTTAGAAAAGAGCCCTAAATCCCTTAACTTGAGATACTTGGTTTTCCTTAATTGACAGTAATCTTTAAAAAATAATTTATCTATTTTTAATTGAAAGATAATTGCTTTACAAAATTGCATTAGTTTCTGCCATATATCAACATGAATCAGCCATAGGTATATGTATGTCCCTTCCCTCCTGACCCTCTCTCCAACCTCACTCCCCATCCCACCCTCTAGAATAATCTTTTGGTGTTCAGACTATTTGCCCCTTGCTGCAGAGTTCTGTATAACCTGACTCCTCCCCCTGCCTCCTCGGAACACTTCTCTCAGGGTCCCTTGAGATGCTGACTCCTAGGTTTGAAGTCCTAGAATTCCCAATAAAAGAACTCTCTACTTTTAGGTTATGACTATATTTTGTTACCTCATTTAGTGGTCCCAACATAACTATGAGTTGTTCGATTTATCGGTCTTTTACAGGTGATCATAACCTGATTTAAAGATATCACTTGCCCAAAGATATAGCTTCAAATAGCAGAGCAAGGATCTTAACCCACGTCTGACTTCAAGGTCTTTCCACTGTCACCCTGTTGCTTCCAGGACTAGGAAAGAAGTTGTAAATTGTGTATCTATCCCACTAACTTTTCTAGTTGAGGTGAGAACTATAAAATTGGTCTCTGAGGAATCTGAGGTTCTACAATGTTGCTATAGAGCTATGGAGACTTAGTGGGGAAGGGACTGCTAATAGACATTATTTGGCCCAAGCTCTTCATACCAATGGGACAGGGCTGGCCAGAGCCACCCAGGGCTGGTTACAAAGCTAAAACCGGAACTCTAGTCCAAAATCCTAATCCATGCCCTTCTCTTATGTAAAAAAGAGGAGCACTCAATATTGGTTTCCTCTGTCATTGAAAAGCAAAGTTGATCTTTCACGTCTTCCATTTCTGTTATCAACATCCCATCCACACCAGGCACCTCGGCAACAGCCTGCTTTCAGCTGGTTGTCCTTTAACATCTAAAAGAAGATAAGCTACTAAGAAAAATGTTAGCTTATAATACTTTTAACCCTTCAAGTTCTCGTTATAGGGACCTTTGCCTTTTAACAGGAGACTGTTAAGATTTTTCTGAATCCAAGAAAGTATATTTTATAATGAGATAATTACAAGCAGTAGAGCAGTCTATTTTGGGCAGTGTTCCTCCTGTAATTATGCTCATCAATCTGCTTCTACGACTGTGCTAGGGAGCTCAAGTCACTACTTACAGGACCTTGGAAAAGTTGCACAACCTCTGAGAGCCTCAGTGCTCTGCTCTGTCAGAAATCACATTAACAACGTTTACCTTGGGGTAGTGAGAAGGATATGAATGTGTTAGGTAAAGTGCCTAAAATAGCAGTCTAATAAATGTTGCATCATTTTTTCTTCTCTCTCAGAGCTCCTGTGAAGGCAGTTTGTGAAGAGCTGCGCTGATTGCAAACCCATTTTCTAACCTACTTCCAGTTGTACCTTTCGCTGCATGACATTTTATTTCTTATTTGCACAGGAGGAAATAGCAGTCTAGGGTTAGACAGGTGGCCTGGTTTATGGCTGAATTTCACTGCCCCCAAGTGTGCGTTCCTGAGCCTCCTCTGCTGGGGTGACCACTCCGCGGCCTACTTTGTCCAGCACTGAGGGGTTTCCAGGACAGGAACTGCCGTGTTAAACCTGGGAGCATCTCAGGCAAACTGGGACAGACTGGTCACCCCACCTAGTACCGCTATGTTAAAGATACAGCCCTCACTGCTTTTCTAAGATAAGTACCCCGGGCTCCCATACTTCTTTTCTCGGTGGGGAGGTGAGAAGAGTGATGACTCTGTGCCTGTATAAGCAACGGGAGACTTTACTCCAACCAGCGGGGACCGGGAGAGTAAATCTCAAGCAAAATTGCTGACTGGACATTTTAATTCCATCCAGGTGCAAAAAAACTTATCTTAGATATTCTCCTTATAGAAATCATCATCATCATCATTATGTCTGATTACACTTATATGAGGCGCTTGGAGTAATGAAATTCATAGATGGAAAGTCGAATAGTGATTTCTGAGGGCTAGGGGAAGGAGGGAGTTAGTATTTAATGGCTACAGAGTTTCAGCTGGGGAAGATGGCAGTTCTGGAGATGGGCTGTGGTGATGGTTGTATAGCATTATGAAGGTTTTTAGTATCACCGAACCGTGCACTTATAAGTGGTGCACAGTTTACTTATAAACTGGTAAATGTTATGTGTATTTTACCACAATGAAAAAAAAGATAAATAGATCGAATTGTTTGTATTTACCAAAAAGCTTCAATTTGGTGCTGCTTCCGCCAGTCCTAAGCAGTCACCTCTGTTGGACTACTGCAGTTGTGAATACATTTTTCATCTTGTCGATGGGCAGATTTAGGTACAGAGGAGAACTTTTTGGGCCACTGGAGTCACAGCTAGGAAAATAGCTTCTTTAGAGGCTTTTAAAGATGCTGAAGGGACTGAGGAATTTCTTATAAACACTTGGCCTCTTTATAAACGAGAGAGTAAACTCTCTGAGAATCAAAGGTCTGGGGTTTTTAGAACTCATTTTCAGATCTTTTCATTTCCAGATCAATTCCCTCTTCAGACAGGCCTGTCTTGGTCAGGCTGGGTAAATGGGAGAGCGTGGCTGAGGGGAAGCTCTCCTTTCCTAAGGGTTTCCTGATCAGTGATTCAGGTAACTTCACCTGTGCTCTTGTGCACCGAGGCAATATGGGCACTGCTCTAAGTGTTCTCTTGAGAAACAGAAAGCAAACTGGAAGTGAAGAGTTTCTGCAAATTCTCAGCACTCGATATTTAAACAGTTCCCTTTCACACATCCCCCACCGGCACCCTGAGGTTAGACCAGCTGCTGATACCATTTGCTGACTTGAAAGACTTGTATAAAAACCATTCCAATCATCAACAATAAAGATTATGAGACATAAAATGTTGTCAGTGATGGCTTGGATTTTTCAGAAATACATTACTAAGAAATTAATGTCCTGAGTTTGATCAATAATAGTAATACATGCGAATGCTTCTGGACCCCCTTATTAAAACCACTAAACTAGGTCTTGGGAAACCAATTTGTTTCAAACCACTCACTGTTAGAAAAGTCTTCCCCAGCTCTGAGTAGGTCTCTCTGTCAAGCCTGCATGTGCCCAGCACTATCTCTATTCTGGACAGTGCCATCTTGGAGTAATAGATCAATGATGTTAGGGACGTGGGTGATGCATTGCTCCGATGTGTCAGAACAACAGCTGGCTGGGTTTCTCTGTGCTGGGCGCACAGCAACAGCTGATTGCTATGATGGATGACATATGCGTGCAGCCTATCGCTGTAATACATCAAGACACAGCACCAATTTGAAGGTGAATTAGTCAAAAGATGGAGTTTCCACAAGTTCCGAACCCAAGGAAAGGAATCCTGTTTAATTATAAAATGAAAGACAAAGTAGTTGGCATGAGGTTTAGTGACTGTCAAAAGCAGGGCTGTTTCTAAGATGTAATTCACATGAAGTGTGCAGCGAGCCCAGATGAGGTTGATCATTGCTCTGCTTTCTCAAGGTGTGATTCACATCCTCTATCAGCACACTGCCCCCACTGGAGCACCTGGACCAAAGTTGGGACATATTTTTTCCATGTCCCATTTACAGAGACTTTCTAAAACCGGCCCCGCTATGAAAAATCAGATTCTCTCTGTCCAAAGGTCAAGTATTCTTTTCATCTCTTTCTCTGCCCTGTATCCTTTTGCTCCAAATCTACACAGGACAGAACGAAACTATAAAATGATAAGGTCTGTGTCACTCTACCTCACATGAGGTTGTTGAGCCCTTTGACATTCATCCACTCAGTTATTCATTCAATAAGTATCTATTGAGCATTGAACTTCTTAAGATATTTCAACTGTGAATGATAATTTAAAAACTGCAGTGGTTAAAAAGTAAGGACTTGTAGTAGTTCACATAATGAGATGTCCAGAAAACACAGTTTCAGGATGGAATAATGCATTGGATCAATGACACTGTTGAGGATCCAGGTTTTTTCCCATCTTTATGTTCTGCCATCTGATTTTTGTGTTTAGGCCTTTATCTTCATGGTTGCACAATGGCTGCTGCAGTTTCAGCCATCACATGTAGACATAATGACATTGATCCATGGAAGAGACAGGAGGATGTTCTCTCACATTCTTAAGAGTGAGGAAAGCTTTTTCAGAAGCCCACATCAGACTTCCCTTCAAGCCTCAATGGCCATAATTATGTTCTTTTACAGAGTCAGATACAACTGATGTGACTTAGCAGCAGCAATAGCAGCAACCATGTCCAAACCATCACTGGTAAGGAGAATGAGACTGTCATAAATGGCAGGCTAGATAGAACCTGTCCTCACTGAAGGCCACGAATGGTTGGCAGAGGGTGAATAAAACTGAGGCTTTGAAACAAGGAAGAAGAGAGATGGGTGTGTGCTGGTTGGAGGGCAATTTATGGTGTCAGCTACAAGCTTCTAGCTCTGGAGGCCACGGAAAGCCTTTCCTAATATCCCTGGCAGCCTCCAGAGGGCAGGTTGGGTTGACAGAGTGATGCTCCACCCAGTTCCCCCTTTGGAAATAAAAACCTTATTCTACCAGCTTCTGGACAGCCCTAACCAACATCTCCCGGCTAAAGAAAACGCTCTTGCTCAAGGTCATGCTCTTTCCAGGCTCAGCCTATGTCCAGTGATCAATCAACACAAGGATAGAAAACCGTGATCCCTGGTTTCACTGGAGCAACTCTGAAAGGTCATCCCAACTTCAGGGCTCCTGGTGACAAGGACTTCCTCGTGTCTGCATCCTAACTCAGTGTCTGCTGCCCAGCCCTCTTCCTCTATCCGCATGTCTTGATACCAAGGACATGCTGCTTGCTGATCTCCATTTCAGACTCTGCTTTCTGGGAAATCTCTTCCTGACCTTAACTGTCTCTTTGGACTCTGTAACGTGGAACTACCCAGAGACGTGTAACGTGGTTTTCCAAGCCAGACACTCAGTGATTTGGAACATCGCTAATAGGTAGCTGAGTCCTGGATCCACTGAAGATTCTAATCTGCTGAGAAGATTCTCTCTCACCTCTAGTAGTAATTTCTGATTGACTTTAGCTTTCTGAGGAGGTATAAGATGTGAGAGCTTATTTGACTTTAGGGATCGGTCAGAATTATAGTTGTGTTTCTGCTACTGTTATCAACAGAAGTGGATCCGCAAAGAGAATATTGCCAGTGTGACACAGCACGAACGTGATCTGAGCCTTGCTGCTCAGGGCACAGTCCATGGGCTTATAGGATCCACACCACCAATATCACCGGGCAGATTGTCAGAAATGTAGAATCCAGGCCACAGCCACAGACACTCTGAATCAGAATCTGAATTTTCAAAAAGTGAATTATGTGCACTGCTTTATCTGCAAGAGAAGATGAGAAGTACAATCTTTTCTTTCTAGGTGGCCGTGAGCCCATCAAAAATTAGAGGTTCTGTTGAGAAAGAAAGGGAAAAGTGATATTGGAGGGTAGAGAGCAGCCATACCTAGTATACTTCACAATAATAAGATAGATTTTAAAAAAGGACCAAAGAGCGAAGAAAAGCACATTCTCCCCCATATTCCTCTTTTTAAATAAGTCCTAACTGATGCAATGGACATGAACTTGGGCAAACTCCAGAAGATGGTGAGGGACAGGGAAGCCTGGTGTGCTGCAGTCCATGGGGTCGCGAAGAGTTGAACATGACTTGGTGACTGAACAACAACGACTAGGACCCAAATCTGGATGACAAGCTTCCCTTTCATTTTGAGTCCAGATAAATTCTCAGTGGGATTCATTCCTTTTCGTATTTATTAGGTTGGTGAATAGAATGATGGAAAACCCCTATTTTTCAAACACAACGTTTACACCAAAGTAAGATTATTTCTAAATAGTAAGAGTGAAAAATCCCCCGGGTACAGGACAAGATGCTCTACCAACTGAATTGGGGGTCAGTGAGGATGGTTGAGGGCTTCCCGGGTTGTGCTAGTGGTAAAGAACCTGCCTGCCAGTGCAGGATATGTAACAGACTTGGGTTTGACGCCTGGGTCAGGATGATCCCCTGGAGGAGGGCATGGCAACCCGCTCCAGTATTCTTGCCTGGAGAATCCCATGGACAGAGGAGCCTGGCAGGCTACAGTCCATGGGGTCGCACAGAGTCGGACATGACTGAATTGACTGACATGACTCATGCAGGAGGCTGGTTGAGAATTGTAATGCAACTACTGCCTCTTCCTCTTTTAATTGCTCTCAGGAGAGGAAAATGGAAGTAAATGCTCATTCAAGATCACACGTAAGCAATGAGCATGTTGCAAGACCAATAGATACCATTGATTTGTGGTCCATATAAAAACTAACAGTCCTGATGAAAGACTGTCTAGGCAGTAGCCATTTGGGGACTCTGACACTTGCCCACAAGTGAGTGAAGGCGGTAGGATGAACACAGAGGTTCTAAAAAAGATATTGACAGTTGGCTTTGAGACAGATGTCACTTGCATTGCTGTGCACAACGGGAAGGATGATACAACACAACATGATTAATAACCAGTGGGGTCTGAATCACTAGGGGCCCTTACACACACTTCATAAAGACGAACAAAAGCTCCCCCAGTAAGTAATGCAGATTTAGCTGTGAATGTGAGTCGATGTGTCCTTAGCCACGGCAACACATTGCTTTTTTGTTGCTGGAGATTTTACTGGGGAGATGAAGCAGTAGGACAAACAAAAGAGATGCAGAATGAGGCAGATGAATATTAGAGTTTTTATGTTTGGTTCATAAAGACACAGCACATATGGGTCAAGCAAAGTAAGGCTAAAGATGTGGGGTAATTGGTAGGGAGGGAGAGGAGATGGCAGTTATTGAAGCTATTTCATCCTCTTTTAGGGCATCATTATGAATACTAAATGAATTTCTATATGTCACCCATAGTTTCCCCCTCTTCTCATCAGTTTATATTTTATAATTCAGGGGATTCGTAAAGGATAAATACTGTTACAAGGTAAAAAAAAATGTGGAAACAGCTGAAACAACTGTAGGTCATTTGAGGAATTTCCGGGGGAATAATATAAATGAGTTGCCCTGGAGCCTTTAATCATACCTTGTGTGTATTTCTCATCAATGAGCAGCATCTTGCCCTAAGAGTGAGGCCTGCTTATGCGACTGTTTTGGGATCTAGTCTCAGCCCTTCCTATTTTTCCAAGATCCAAGGCAAGTAAAAAATTTAACAAAAACAGAAGGACGCTTGGAAGATGGAGGTGGGCATGCTACTCTGGCTTCTGCAGAAGAGAGGTGGATAAACTTGACGGAAGTGGTCCCAAAGTTTCTCCATCTCTCTTTATCTCTTTTCCTCCTCCCACATGTAAAGGGTACTGCCATGTGCCAGACACTCGGGAGATGGAGTCGAGTAAGCTATCATTCAGGTCCTCGACATGCTCAGTCAGGTGGAGAAGACAGACCTATAAACGTACAAATTACAATATACTGAGCGACGGGCTTAAAGAACCACGTACAGAATGTTCTGAAGGCACAGAGGATGGACAGAATGAGGGAACTAACTGTCCGTGGGAGTGCCCTTTGGCAGAATTTTAAAGTCCAAGTAGGAATTTTCTGGATAACTAAGGAGTGAGAAGCCCTTTTTCTGGCAAAAGGAACAGCAAGAGAAAAGGTTTAAAGGTTTGAAATAGCAAAATATATTTAGGAGCAACAAATGGGTCAGTGTGAACCCAGGCGGGACATGAATGGAAGTTGAAAATGAGACTGGAAAGACACCTTGGTGCTCTTCTAAGGAGTCTGGGGTTTTTTTGTTGTTGTTGTTTGTTTATTTTGTTTTTTAAACCTTTTTTTTTTTTTTTTTAATTTTTGGCTGCACCGCACGTCTTGTAGGGTCTTAGTTCCCCAACCAAGAATCAAGCCCATGGCCCACTGCAGTGGAGGCATGGAGTCCTAACCATGCCTCCTAACTGCCAGGGAGTCCTCCTGATTTTTAATCTTATAAGTGCTAGGATTTGGGTGGAGGGAGAAGGCTGGGCTGACAGGGTCAGTGACTAGGGGAGGCTGTCACTGGCTTCCCTTCTCCTTCCACTGGGGAGCTGAGCAAACTACAGCTGCACGATCTTGATGATAGAGAGGTGTGAGAGTGGTCAACAGTTTGGAGTTCTAGAGAGAGAAGTCCAAACTAGCAACTGGTAGGTGGCCACTGGCCTGGTGACTCAGAGGGCAGTTGCTGTGTGCATCATTCAGGGTCCAGTAGAAAGCAGAATGCATTCCAGAAGTTTCAGGTGAAGAGATTTATATGAAGGGAACTTCTCAGAGGTGCAGGCAAACATGGGATATTGAGGCCTCAGAGGCTGGTCACCATGGGAACTACTTGAGCTGAGGAGGTGAAAGGAGGATGCCATCAACAGAGCCCAGTGAGGGCCGAGGCCTCCTGGAGGGGCTGCAGTTAGGGATGGACATAACTATGGCGGGAGACGTGATCCAGAGATTTGACGTCCAGGATGGGAGTTGGGGGTGGGGGGAATCCACTTCTCTTTTCTCCAGGTCTTTGACCTCTGCTGTTATTTCAACCGGCATCACCCAACCAGAGCCATTTGATAAGGAAGTCCAGGTGATGGAGTTTATACAGTTCTCCTCCCAGAGCCCTGAGAAGGGCAAAGAAGGGTGAGGAAGGAGCTGCAGAAGGACTGGTGGAGAATGATCAGTTTTGGTATATCTGTCTGCTCTTTCCCCCCAGGGGGAAACCTCAGGGACGAGAAACTGAATCCAATAGTCATCATGGTCCTTTTCTTTTGTTGTTAATTAATCTCATATAACATCTGGTTTACATCTTTTTGTTTGATCGACCTCTTTGAGAACCTGGTGAAAACAACAGGCCCTCTTACCATTAAAAAGAAAAAAATCACATCTGGATGAAATTTGCATTCAATATACACACCCTCTGTTGCTGCTGCTGCTGCTGCTGCTGCTAAGTCGCTTCAGTCGTGTCCATCTCTGTGCGACCCCAGAGACGGCAGCCCACCAGGCTCCCCCATCCCTGGGATTCTCCAGGCAAGAACAATGGAGTGGGTTGCCATTTCCTTCTCCAATGCATGAAAATAAAAGTGAAAGGGAAGTCGCTCAGTCATGTCCAACTCCTAGCGACCCCATGGACTGCAGCCTACCAGGCTCCTCCGCCCATGGGATTTGCCAGGCAAGAGTGCTGGAGTGGGGTGCCACTGCCTTCTCCAAGACACCCTCTAGAGCCTTATTACTCAAAGGTTGATCCATAGACCAGGAGAATCAGCCTCACCTGGGACCTTGGAATGCAGGCTCTCTGGCCCTATTCCAAGCCTCCTGAGCCTGAATCTATATTTTAACAAAATTCCCAGGTGATTTATATGCACATTTCTAGAAAAGCACTGCTCTAGAAATCCATGGAACCCAGCTTCATCATTACAAGCTGTGTAGATATGGGTATGTTAGTTAGGATGTAGGTTCAACTAGTAAAAGAAAACCCAATCAAACAGCAGCTTAAACAACAGAGAGGGTTTTCTGTGTTTGGTTTTTTGGTCACGTCACATGAAACCTAGAGATGTGTCAGAGCAGGACTGGTGTCATGACCACCTCACTCTTTATCTGTATTTCTGCCCAGCCTCCTTAGCATGTGGCTTTGTCCTTGTGGCTGTCACGTGGGTCCTAGAACTCCAGACATCATCTCTGCATTCTAAGCAAAGGGCAAAAGGGTGAATGAAGTAGGCAAACCAGTGAGCCCTTGTCAAGATCATTTCCAGAGCTACCTCCAGAAACTTCCACTGGCTGTAATTCAATATAGCTGACTCTGGCTGCAAGAGAGACTGCAAGAGTGAGTTTGTTTTTAACCCTCAAATAAAATGGAGGTTATGTTAGCCAGAAAGAAGGAGAAAACTGATATTTAGGAGGCAATTGTCCAAATCTGTTCATTGTACATAATAATTATTATGTTATGAAAATTATTAGTTATTAGTTCTGAAAATCTCTCATTCCATCTCTCATCACTGATGAGAACCTGTTACCTGTATTCTGAGCTTTGGAATCTCCTTTTGTAAGATAACGTGAATTCAGAACTTCTTAGCAGAGGGCCAGATAGAATTATAGAACTAAAAAGTGGGAGATAAAATTTTTAAATGATTAATTTGGGTTTCAGTTACTCATGATTGGTAGCAATTTCTTTAAACACCAGAACTGAAATATACTTTTGACCCATTAAGAAATAACTGCCTAAATATAACTAAGAAGACAAAGAACACCTTAATTCTTAAAGAAACTTTACCTAAATTTCATTTGTGTGGATATTTGTATGCTGTTCTAGAAAGAAGAGTTACAACTTTCAGTACACCACTCTAAGTTAAAAACCACTGATTTAGAATTCTTATTTACAAGAAAATGACATCCTAATTCTGTGTCTGTGTCACTGAGTTGTTAATGCCAATACTCTCAGAGATATCCTGGCCCATTCAGCTGTGTTCGTACACATGAAAGGAACAAAAAGGTCTGATTTTAAAAATTCTGCATTTAATTTCTTCACTAATTCAGACAGACTTTTCCCACTTCATCTAAATTAGTGATTTTTACTGGACTCAAGTAACCAGTTTTCCTAGGCTTTAGAGTTGGCTGCCCTAGTAAGAGAGGTATATATTATCTTAAATATCACCCAGCTAAAGAGAACTGAGTTCTAAGGAGACATGAAACTTGGCTTAATGTTCTGGGTTCTAAAATTAAAAATTGCTGCTGAATGCTCTCAAAATACCTGTAGTTTTTATGGGTCTCTGTTCGGCGACATTTGAGTAGAGTAAGGTCACAATTGGAAGGCCTTTCCTCTCATGGAATCAGAGCTCTCAGCAGGACACAAGGGGATTGTTGAGCACGAAACCTTAAACTTCGGTTAAGACACTGTCAGAGTGGAACTCTACATCCAGGACTTAGAACCTGCTATAGACCATCAGGTCTTGGAGCTACAAGGACCTGCTGTTGCAATCATCTGAGACTTTGGGCAATAGGTGTGTTCTAAGATACGTGTGGATTGTTGTCTTTTTGTGGTTTATGTTGCTGTCTCCTCTCACCAGAAATCTGGAGAAATACTTGATTGAGTGACTGCACTTTGGTTGGTAGGCTCTGTCCATTCATTCAGCCAACGTAGCACCAACTATATTATTTTCTGTCTGCTTGAGACTGGTAGGAGGAGGAGAAGATGTCACGAGTAAGAAGTGGTATCTTACTCTCCTACCTTCAAGAGATACATGTATATGTAACTGGTCATAATAGGCATACACCAAATGCTAAAGAGTTTGCAGATCTAAAGTTTTTCCACACTCCCAAAGGAGATCAAGCCTGGGATTTCTTTGGAAGGAATGATGCTAAAGCTGAAACTCCAGTACTTTGGCCACCTCATGAGAAGAGTTGACTCATTGGAAAAGACTCTGATGCTGGGAGGGATTGGGGGCAGGAGGAGAAGGGGACAACAGAGGATGAGATGGCTGGATGGCATCACGGACTTGATGGACGTGAGTCTGAGTGAACTCCGGGAGTTGGTGATGGACAGGGAGGCCTGGCGTGCTGCGATTCATGGGGTCGCAGAGTCGGACACGACTGAGCGACTGAACTGAACTGAACTGATGCAAACCTGCTATGATGCTGAATACATAAAATACAAAGCTATGAGATTTTGATTTAGCTTTCTAAGTTATGACTATGTTGGAAAGAAATAGTCAATATCTAACCCTCATTAGTAGCAGCTAGTTTTAAGGAATCTGTACCAAATTTTACCAAAGTATCTTTTCAAATCTATAAGTTGTTGGCACCAAGTTTCTGCAGACTTGTTAAATTTACAGGATCAATGCTTTTTCAACTGTGTTTGGACAACTGGATTACAATTTTTGAGAATCATACCTTTTGCTTCCATAAAAGCCATTTCTTGTATTGACTTAAACCCATTTCCACAAGTCAGTCCACGCTCTTTGGGATCATCAATGCTCACATGATGTAACATTTTTCCCCATGCTTTTGGGAAGAGCCCTTCTAACAACAGGGGCTGCCATGTGACATGCTGCGCAGACTCTCGGGCTCGATTAGTCCTGTTTCCAAGGCGTCTGTGGTGTTATTGGCATGGTAATTATTACAGCAAATGATAAAATGTGCAAAATGGTACCCCCCTTCTTAATGACATAAATAAATGAAGCAATTAATTTTACACAATAAAAACAAGCAATACAATAACTTACAAATTTGGAGTTTGTTCATTATTACATCAAATTGCAAAATGGAAACATGTAATTTCAAAAGGCTCATAAGTAAAAATGGAAACACAGCTGATGCCGCGTCAGCTTGTGGGCTGCAAAATAATGTGGGGCTTGCAGAGTATGGAACAGTCAACATCTTTTGGATATGTCAGGCCACATATGATTCAGAAATGACATAAATCTTTCTAGAACTGAGCCATCCCAGTGATCCAAGCTATTTGTGCACTCTAATAAAAACACAAAGCCAAAAAAACCTTTTCTTCCCCCCTCACTTGTTTTCCCTCATATTATTAGTTTGGAATTCCAGCAGCTACTTTGTTTAGGACTCTCATCTCCATTTATCAGCAGTTGCAGAAGCTAGAAGCCTGTGATTGATCTTATAACTTCAATATCTAGAGAGAGATAAGTAGAGAAGCAAATTTCCCAGAAGGGCTGACAACAGTTTTGAAAATGAAATGTGTACACACCAAGCCTGACATCCTCTATTGCCCACCATCTTTGAAACCGTCAGTTTCAGGGCTGACATTTGGTTCTGAGTGTTTGTTTTGGTGAACGAGAAAGTAACACGTATTTTCTTTGACATCTTGTGCAATTTTACAAGTATTCAGGGCACACTCCCTACTTTGCATGGAGAACGTATTCGCACAGTTGTCAGAATGACGGACAGTGGCGCGAGTGACAGGATGGAGCGCTGATCTTTGCTTGTTATTACATACAATAGCCTGGTAGGAATCGTGATGTGTTGGTGAGACAAACTGTGTCCCATTCTGGAACATATTAAGTTTGTCTCCAGGACACACATGACTTCGCTAGGGTGTCGAACCTCATTCATAATAGATGCTAATCTTTTCAGGGCTGACTGATGACAGCACTTCCTGCCCTTCACGGAATTAGAGCTGGATTTTATCAAAGGACTCAAACTGCCTGCTAATTAGACTAATTCCCTTCATCATGAATTATTTATTTCCATTGGTAACCGATCACTGTGACATTAATGGGTTCTGCTCAACTTGGTTTCATACTAATACACGCTAGGAGTTAAATGTTTAAAAATTCCTGATACTTCACTCCAGGTCAAGTGTATCTTTGGCTAATATTTGACAGACTTGATGAAGTCTCAATGGTTATGTTTTAGTTACAAACAGAATGGGACAAAGTTCCATATTTGATTTAGATAGGGAAACAAATCCACTTCTTTCTCTGCTCAGGTGTCTCCTGACTTAGCTGGAGTGGGTTCTCTCCTTCGAGAACATGCTGTCTGTGCTGCGTAGTATTTTATCAAGGTCAAACTATCGCTTGAAAGTGCTGGTGACCCTCTTTAGGGTAATAGTGTTTCAAAGCTGAAATACTAAATTGGACAAAGTGTCAGCTAGTAAAGTTGAAGTGATGTTTGAATTATTGATAATCTGTTAATAAAAATCAGAGTACAATGTCTTATTTGCATGAATGCATGCTAAAATTGTCTCAGTCATGTCCAACTCTTTGTGACCCATGGACTGTAGCCCGCCAGGCTCCTCTGTCCATGGGATTCTCTAGGCAAGAATACTGGAGTGAGTTGCCACAGGATCTTCCCGACCCAGGGATCGAACCTATGTTTCTTACATCTCCTGCTTTGCCAGGCCGGTTCTTTACCACTAGCATCATTTAGGTAGCCCTTAATGTCTTGTTTATCCATTGGTAAAATGCAGAATGTGCTTTAAAAAAATAGTTTATAGATTGAATCTAATGGTGCACTTGTCTGAGGCTGTATACATCCGTGTGTCTCAAAGTACAATCCAAGCACTTCCTGTATCCTGGAGGTGTTTGTGAAAAGGCAGATGCCTGGGCCACATACAAGTCCTGTTAATCTCTGAGAAAGGGATCCCAGAATGTACATTGTCAAAAAGCTCCTCATGTGATCCTTGAGCAGCAGGAGGATCACTGACATCAATTATGATGAAAAACCCTATAAACATTAATAATCAATTATTTTATCAGAAATACTGAAGCATCTCATCAAACAAGAGCAGGACACTGTCTGACATGGTTAGAATTGGTGTCAGGAACTGGCTTCTGCAGTGGTGTCATCTACACACACAAACTGAACATCAGGTCTACTGGCTGATAGGGCAGGTTGTCAATTAGGTCTGCCAGTGATAGAAGTGAATTTGGGCATCACGCCTTCCCTCAGAGGACATGCGTGAATCAGGTGTCAAAGCAGAGGCATAAGCAGTCACGGTTTGGCAGTGTAGTGGGCATCAGGTGGGAAGGCTTGCTGTGTGCACACGCAGAGGCTCGAGGCATGCATTGGCGCTAGGTAGCTTTGCTATCAACTCTTGCATTTTGGATTCTCATTAGTTACCTATTTTATAATAGTATCAGTAGTGTATAATATCAGGGAACCCTACTTAGTGCTCTGTGGTGCCCTAAATGGGAAAGAAATACAAAAAAGAGGGGATATATATATATATATGAATAGCTGACTCAATTTTCTGTACAGTAGAAACTAACACGACATTGTAAAGCAACTATACTCCAATAAAAGTTAATTTTAAAAGTATTTCACTTTGGAAACTGGTAAAAGAAAAGCTAAAAAGAAGACAGCATAGTGAGTGGCAGCTAGAGATGAGGGACAGACGCTGAACAAAGGCATTGTCGAGTCCATGTGCAGTGAGGCAAAACCACAAGCAGCGGGTTCTGTCAGAAGCAGCTGCAGTTCCAAAGCGAAGGTGGGTTTCACGTGAGTCCAGAGATGAGTGCTCTCGAATCACGGGAACCTGTGCGAGCAGAAAACAATGTCTTCAGCAGAATTAGGGTTAAACGTAAGGAGCCATCCACTGTGCATACATTAGCCCCCAGTAAATTCTATTATACTTTTAATTTGAAGCATAAATAATCTGTTCTTTCAGATTTTCCAACAAAAGTGGTACTAAAATGGCAACCCACTCCAGCCTGGAGAATCCCAGGGACAGGGGAGCCTGGTGGGCTGCCGTCTATGGGGTCGCACAGAGTCGGACACGACTGAAGTGACTTAGCAGCAGCAGCAGCAGCATTGCATAATATGAGTATTTTAATGCTCAAAGACATGAGATCAATGTAACTGAGAAAACCAGGTTGTACGGCATTGGTTTTTAAGCTCTGCAGTACACTCTACTATTGTCAGGAATTCATACATTAAATGGATCCTTGTGAAGTACCTGCTGGGTTCTAGGTACTTATATCTGATAAAACTAGTCTTACACATATACATGGAGAGATTATTGATTATGGGCTTTATAGATGTTTTCTGAACTATTTATACATGCAAGTACCTCATTCTACCTAAAACTACAGATAGTATTTTTTTGGCTGCACCACATGACTTGTGGAATCATGTTTCTCTGAAGAGAAATTGAACCCCGCCCTGGCAGTGAAAGCTCAAGTCCTAACCACTGGACTGCCAGGGAAATCCCAGTATTTTTTACTTAAGAAAAAGTTGGGAAAAGTAAGGCTACCAGTGACATGGAGGAATGTTTTTTATTTTGTTTTGTTTTCTTATGGAAATACTTAGATGACTTCAGCTTTATATTTCTCTCCCTCCACCCTGCCCCCACGTTTATTCACCTACATCTACATGAGCCTGAATTTTATTTCACTGTCTTACATCTTTCCTGTGCCAGAGCTTTTCCCTTTACCTCATGAATCTGCACTTGTCTGCTTACTGAACTGTTTCCTCTTTCCTCTGCTTCCCTTTCATTTCCTCTTAAAGTCACATTGCAGCTGGAATGACTTAAACTTGAGAAGCTCATCTGTGTGTTAATATTTGGTAATTTGAACAAACCTTACCCTCTAAACGTCTACAAAATGTAGTATCAATTAATAAATCCCAGAAATGAAGATTTTCTTCAAAAGAAAAAAAAAAAGACATCAGAGGTTCTGGTGAGGGATAACAAAGTATTTCATGTGATGCTGGCTTGATTCTGTTTTGTTGGTTCTCACATAACTGGAGATGAGCTATTGAGACTTCTTAAAAATGTTTTATCATGGACAAATGACATGCTTAATAAATATTTATTACATTGAACCAAAGCTTCCAATGGCTCCAGCAAATATTTCAGTCTCTCCTTGTATATCTTGAAAATTTTGTCAGACTTTCAAAGAACTCTTTTATTGCCTTTGAATTGTATTTTCTTGCTTAAAAAAAATTATTGTTAATGCAATATTGAAAATACTGACCAAAGGAAGGCAGAGTGACCGGGTCTGAAGTATGAAAGGGAAGTCGGTGACTTGGGGTGCCATGAAGAATTCAGAGCCCTGGAGCTGGAGGTACAGACTGTGATGCATATGACCCAGTCTTCCATCCTCTACCCCCAGGGAGGTAATGTGACCTACAAGCTGGTGAGTCCAGGGACATTTGGGCCATACATGCAAGTACCTGTGAAGATTCTGTCACCTGTTTGTGGAAAAAACCCCTAAAAGTTACAAGCATGTTGCCAGTCAAGTAATTGGAGTTTTAATGCATTGAATAAGAAATGGATTAATTGTATTAATTTGGGACTTAAATATTGGGAGGAATTTTGCAGTGTCATTTCTTCTGGTATCTAAATTTTCCGGTCAACATGGGATACTTAACAATAAGTACTAACAAAGCATAATTCAAAAATTTAAATAATCTTAAATCCAAAGAATAGACCAAACCAAACTCACTGAAAGATGAGCCATTTGAAGAAAAATAACTATATTGTATTAGGAATGTACTACAACCAGTCCGTTCTAAAGGAGATCAGTCCTGGGTGTTCTTTGGAAGGAATGATGCTAAATTGAAACTCCAGTACTTTGGCTACCTCATGCGAAGAGTTGATTCATTGGAAAAGACTCTGATGCTGGGAGAGATTGGGGGCAGGAGGAGAAGGGGACAACAGAGGATGAGATGGCTGGATGGCATCACCGACTCAATGGATATGAGTCTGAGTGAACTCCGGGAGTTGGTGATGGACAGGGAGGCCTGGCGTGCTGCAATTCATGGGGTCGCAAAGAGTCGGACATGACTGAGCGACTGAACTGAACTGAACTGAAGCCTATATAACCCTCTTCTCTGACACCCTTCATAAGCCTATTCCTCTTCTAAGGATCACACTCTTTAAACAAAAGTTTTCCAAAGGAAGACTAATTCCTGAAGACATTAATAGGTATTCTGTAAGAAGTGTTGCATAGGAATTTCGGAAATTTGGGAAATTTGGGAAATGTTATCATGACTTTCAAATTTAAAAAATTTTTCTAACTTCTGTTTTATTTTAGGATAGAGGCACTGGGGCCTTTCCACCATAAGTAAGTTGAAAACTCGGCAGTTGATGAGGCAACTGTTTTCAAACATTGGACAGAGGCGGCTGTGATTCCCAAGAGATGGGAATCAAACAAGATGAGGCCCACTGTCACCTGGCTTCCACTTGGAGGTGATTTCTACACTGTAGTCCAGGGAGAGGAATCCCAAGCAGAGCACAGTGGGCTTGCTGAATCAAGGAAAAGGAGATTGGGGACTCTGAGGAACGTGGACATTGCAGGTCATTGTTTGAAGAAGAAGGTACTATGCAGAAATAGAGCTAGATAAATCCTCATGGAGGGCCCCTTGAATCTTGCTGATGATTGGGTTGTATGTGCATGCGTGAAACACTCTAAGGCAAGGGAAAATGCAATCTGGGTCTTATAAGTTCACCAGGGCAGTGAAATGTTTACACTCCAACCAGCCAGAGTAGAGAGTCTTCACTGGTCACCCATGGACCAGAGGGAGCCATGCCTTAATGGCAGTAAGGCTGAACACCCCTGAAATAAAAATAAAAGATGTGTGATTGAAAAGCTAAGAAAACAGGTCTAGAAGGGATCAAGCTGAAAAGCAAGCAATTGCTCACCAAAAGAAAGCCTGATGCACTTTAAAGGAAAACAAACAAAAATCCAGGCTTTCAACAGCATAACATTCATGATGTCCTTAATCCAGTTTAAAAAATCATCAGACAAGCCCCAAAGCAGGGAAGTGTAACCCCTAACCAGAATAAAATCAGTCAATTGGCATGGGTTGGTTCTATAGATACAATCAGCAGAAAAAGATGTTAAAACAGCTATTATAAACATGCATGATCAAACAGTTAAGTGCATGAACATAAAGAGAAGACAAATGGAAGATAAAAAGAATGAAATGAAACTTTTAGGGGTGAAAAATACAATATTAAAAAAAAATAGCATGTGAAATTAACGGGAGACTAGGCACTAATTCCCTTTCACTTTTCACTTTCCTGCATTGGAGAAGGAAATGGCAGCCCACTCTAGTGTTCTTGCCTGGAGAATCCCAGGGATGGGGGAGCCTGGTGGGCTGCTGTCTATGGGGTCACACAGAGTCGGACACAACTGAAGTGACTTAGCAGCAGCAGCAGCAGGCACTAAAGAAAGATGAGTGAATTTGAAGACATAGGGACAGAATTGGTACAAAATGAAGGATATATAGAAAAATCACTGAAAAAAAGCAAATAACAGAGCAGTGATGGCTTGTGGGATAATATTAAGCTATTTACCATGTGTGTGATTAGAGTTCTAGAAGAAAAGGAGAGAGAAGAGCAATTTATTTGAATAAATGATGGTTAGAAAATTATAAACTCTTTAGGCAAAAGAAGCTCAATGAACTCCAAGCAGAAGCAACTTTCTCTCTCTCTCTTCCTTTCTCTTTTGCTCTCTTTCTCTCTGTCCTACCTCACAGCATGTCATATTCAGATTCTTGCTGACCAGAGTAGATCTCAAGTAGAAAAGAAAGGCTGGATGTTTAATGGGTAAACATGATGTGCAGTTGTCTTCAGGCCCACTCCTGGCTGCCTGACACTCCCCTCACTCCTTCCTGCAAAGAGTTTTTATGGGCAGCAAGGTCCTGTGGTCTTCTCTCTGCAGCAGTACAGGCATGGAATAAACCTATCTTCAGGGCCCAGAGAATAATTAGGACCGGACTGCAAGAAGTCAGACAATGGACATGCTAGAGGTCTCAAGTCCTCTGCTGGTCTTCTTCATCATTTTCACAATTTTCCATTGGAATTCTGGTTTGTTTTGTTTCCAGAAAACTCAGGTCTCTCCTGAAAACAGTTGATACATTTTTCTTGGGCAGGAATAGAAAGAATGTGAGAGGAGGTTGAAAATTCAAGCGAAGGACATGGATTAACATCACAGGGCAAATACAGCAGAAGGATTCATTGTTTAGGAGGCAGCCATGGTGTGGTTGCTGGGTTTCCCAGATGGCTCAGTGGTAAAGAATCTGCCTGCCAGTGCAGGAGGCACAAGAGTTGTGGGTTCAATCCCTGGGTCAGTAAGATCCCCTGGAGAAAGAAATGGCCACCTGCGTCAGTATTCTTCCCTGGAAAATCCATGGACAGAGGAGCCTGGTGGGCTATGGTCCATGGGGTCGCAAAGAGTTGGGCACGACTGAGGGACACACACACACATGGTGTGGTAGCCAAAGTGGACTCAGAAGTAGCCTGAGCAGTCTTTGTGTCTTACTTTCTACAAGGTATTAGGCAAATTTCTTATACCTCTGAGCTGTGGTTTCCTTATTTATAAAATTGAAATATATACCTCGTATAAATATCCTAAGCACACTAGGCACCACACACACGTACACACACACGCACACATGCACACACATGTATTTACCCATATAATTTCATCTTATTTAGTTGATGAGATAATATATATACAATGTCTATTTTTCCTAAGACATAATAAGTGCACAATAAACAGGATTTTGTTTACAAAATCACTGGAATGGTTTAAGATAATGAATCCTGGTCTGTAAGCACAAAGTGCCTCTATAGAAAGAGGGATTCTGAAACCTGAGGGGAGCTCTTTTAAAGCTTTTGCTTAGTGTAGAGGGAGGAGAAGCTCAACATAAGGAGGAGAAACTCTGAGAAAAATTGCACGATATTCTACCCTATCTTCATAAACAACCTGATCACACTTGGATTTTCTGGGAGAAGTCACTTCTTTATGGTGTCTCTTTTGTTCTGTGGTTCTAATAGAAAGCCCATTTTCTCTTAAAAGCAGATGCTCCTCTGCTCCTATGTAATGGTGTCCCTGAAGATAAACGCACCATTTAGAGCTCTCTATATGTTCTGTAGCCTGCACACACTTTCTAAATATAGTAGCCAGATGATTACTTAATTTAGCTAGAAATGGCAGATTGTTGACAAAGAATCCCTGCTGGGTTCCAATGCTTTAAAATGCAGCTTTTATAAAGCAAATAATATTTGAAGAAATGACTAGCAATGCCATTTACTTCATATAGTGACATAATATTTAGCTCTATCATGGAACTATAATTGCCTTATTTTTACAATGTTCATACCCTATTGATAAATATAGATTACCTGGAACAAATCAGAGCTGCTGCAGGGAGCAAAGCACTTGCAAAGAGGGGAGCTTTTAGATGAGCAAACTATCTCATGCTCAGACACACCATCTGTTCTCTAGCAGCTGGTTGCTCAAATGACACAGATTCAGTTCCTTTATAGGATCAATTCATGTAGCATCATTTCATAGACTCACAATTTAATAAGTATGAAATAAAGAAACAGAAGCCCGTGGCTTCACTCAGCAACCAGGGATGAGAAGGGTCCTGCAAATATACATCTTGCTGCCCATTTGCTACTTGGTCACAGCTGTGTGGAGGGAGTGGTAGGGATTAGAATGAACATGCCTCCTACTGCTCTTACCTGTGGGAAAGATACGTGCTCCCCTAGGTCTCTTTCCCCCTGAACTTGGCCTTTAACTTTGACGAGAGTGAGCATCATCCCTCAAGAGTATGGAAACACAGTAGAGTGAAAAGAACCCAATTCCAACTATTTAGGCAAAAACGGAATTGATTAGTAGATAGAACTGAGTAGTACAGGTGTTCAGTCAAGTCCATCTGTGTTTCTCTCCGCCTCTCATGTCGGCTTTCCTTGTAGATGGTGGCTCCCCATGGATACAAGATGCCCATGGGTAGCACCCTCAAGCTTGGGGTCTTGACATTTAAACGGACATTGTAAATTGCCAGATTGGACCACGGCAGGTAATTAAAGAGCTGTGACCAGAGAGTGTTTGATTCCTCACCTAGAACTGCTGTTGCTGAACAGCACTCTGAGGTTATACCATCAGCTATGTTGACGTGTTTTCCAGAATTTTTTCTTGGAGGGTCTCTGTAGCACCGTAAGAAATTACTACAGGAAAAAGTTTTCTCAGTAAAACTGCTCTTTCCTGTGCAACAATTTTTGTTTCTTTTCTTTCTCTCTTTTTTAAAAAAATCTGCTGGACTTCATGAATCTATTAGAGGTATGTTTCCCTCTTTGCTTTGGTTAATTTGAGAGGTCAGAGACAAATCTGTTGTTCACCTATAGCAACTGCACAGGATATTATGAAACCGTTTTATATACTTTTTCTTACATTTATTTTATTTTATCATTACTTTTATATTGAGTTCTTCCATTTATTTAATCTTATTTATCCTCAGTTCAGTTCAGTTCAGTCGCTCAGTTGTGTCCAACTCTTTGTGACCCCCATGAATTGCAGCATGCCAGGCCTCCCTGTCCATCACCAACTCCCGGAGGTCACTCGGATTCACCTTCATCGAGTCAGTGATGCCATCCAGCCATCTCATCCTCTGTTGTCCCCTTCTCCTCCTGCCCCCAATCCCTCCCAGCATCAAAGTCTTTTCCAATGAGTCAACTCTTCACATAAGGTGTAGTATTAAATCCACTGCAAATCATTTTTGGAAGTAAGGTATAGATAAATAAATTTATTATTAAGACAATATATCGAACACTCATTTAAAAGATTTAAGAATGTCTTGCATACACAGACTGACCCTGTAGGAATGTTTTCTTGGATCCTTTGGTGGCTCTTCTGGCAGACACTTCAGTGGTAAAGGAACTCTGTATCATGAATTATTTTAACCAGCTGACCTGTACATTCTCACTCAGTGCCTCTAGAACAGAAGGGCAAATGCAAGTTTGAATAGGAAGTTGTCCTGATTCTGGCCAAACCCTTATGTGACCAAGACCTTTTCTTGGCAGCAGCCAGAATTCATCCTCAGGTCCAATGACCCCAGGAAGCTGGGGTGTTCCTAGATGTATCCTCCCCTCCTCATGGTTGAAAAACTATTCAGTAAATAGCAAGGACCCATGGTGATTGCAGATTCGTCAAGAATTCAAATCTCAACATAATATTCTGTCCATAGATTTGTGGAAATTCTTTTACATATAATTTTATTGATTGATTTTTGTCTGTGCTATGCGGGCTCTCCTCTAGTTGTGACAAACCGGGGCTCCTCTCTAGTTGCGGTGCGCAGGCTTCTCACTGCGGTGGCTCTCCTGTTGCAGAGCACTGGCTACAGTAGGTGTGGCTCCCAGGCTCCAGAGGACAGACTCAATGGTTGTGGTGCACGGGCTTAGCTGGGCTTCCCTGATGGCTCAGCTGGTAAAGAATTCGCCTGCAGTGTGGGAGACCTGCGTTCGATCCCTGGGGTGGAAAGATCCCCTGGAGAAGGGAAAGGCTACCCACTCCAGTATTCTGGCCTGGAGAATTCCATGGACTGTATAGTTCATGGGATCGCAAAGAGTCGGACGCGACTGAGCAACTTAAACTTTTACGGGCTTAGTTGTTCCATGGCATTGGCATATTCCTGGACCAGGGATCGAACCTGTATTTCTGCATCTTCTGCTTTATAGGTGGATTCTTTACCACTGAGCCACCAGGGAAGCCCCTGGAAGTGTTTCAAGGTCTCTAGTTATTTAGGAGCGGCCCCAACATTCCAGTCTTACTTTTGGGGATGAACTCTAGGGATTTGCATGGAAAGCAGCTAGACGTTTATGGATGCCACAATTTTGCCTTGGTCATTATATCTATTAGCAGTTAGTTGTATGTAAGAGAAAGTTAAATCAGCTTAAATAGCTGAAAGGAATTTATTGGCAGAGAAATCCAGATTTAGGGAGAATTTTATGCGAGAACTGATCCAGAAGCTTAACAATGTCACCCATGTCATTCACTCTGCTCTGCCTTGCACTGTGTCAGCTTCTTTTAAGACTGATTCTCCTCCTCACTGTGGAATGCTTGGCAACAACAACTAGGGTTAGATGGATCTTAATTCTCATCTCTGGGGAGAAGACATTAGCTTTTTCTACCCATCAGAGCTTCCTTCTGCTTAGATTAGCTTGTGTCACATGCTCACCTCTGAACCAATCAGAGGGGTCAAGCGATTAAGGCCAATTAGTTCCAAGTGGGGAAAGGTCAGGAACACCCAAATTATGTAGCTGGAAATTTGGGGACCCTAGCAGGAGCAAGGGAGAAAAGGAAATGAATGCTTGGAGAGTGGGAGGTGAGGGAAAACAAAAAGCTCACTGCCATCACTAGAGTCTCATGGAAACACTTTAGTTTACTTCTGAATCCCTGACAACCCTCCAGTGTTTTCCTATAGAGTATTGCATGGCTCTGACAGTTTGAATTAACTGCATCATTGCTATTATTTTAACTTTCTGCACAATATTATGCAGGAAGAAAATCTATAGTTTGGATCAGGACAGTGTGTTTTAGGGGAGAAAGCAGATTATGTTAAGGGAAAAGGAAAATGGATTTGTCTCACTCATACTAAGTACATTTAACTCCTCATGAACAGCCACAGTTAGAGAGACTGGTAACCAGCTGGAACCAGCAGCCTGTGATTCAGTAGGTCTGAGATGCCTTACTAGACTTAGGATTAAGCTACAGGTATCCCACAGCCTGGAAGTTTCTCTTGGTGCAAACGATATAGCTGTATTAGAGCCCTTAAAATTAACCTTCCTTCCATCCATTTCTTCTTGATCACAAAGATCTTGACTGGGCTCAACCTTTGTTCCAGGTGTGGAGCCTGGCTTTTTAATCCTTAGTTTAAAAAATTACTTTAATCATATTTTGCAAAATCATTTCTATTGAATCTCTCTTCTTGAGGTCTTTCTGGCTCAGAAACGATTTTGCAATATATCACAGCCTTTGTATTTGACTAATTGTTTGCATGAATAATAAAACCTTCCAGGAGTAAACAAGCTCATATTTTTGTCATCTGTAAACTTTATTGCTATTATAAAATCAATGTTTTGCAACCAGAACTCTTGACAGATCTTAAGGACGGTAAGCAGGGGCTGTCAATAGGCGCAATGGACTTTTCACCTTCTCAGTATTTTCTTTTCGTATAAAACATTAGTGTGATTTTATAAATGTAATAATCACTGCTCATCATAAATATCTCAAGACTTAGGCAAGCAGTGGTGTACTAATGATATGCAATCAATGTGTATACTCACGGATGAATAGTCCTTCCCATCACAGACCACAGACCTGGCTGAAATATGGCTATCTCAGGAGTTATAAAGGCTTGAAATGTGATGAAGCCTAGAAACATGTACCCTCTAGTGGAGGCTCTTTTCAGACACTTGACCTTTCTTCCTTGACTTAGAATTGTCTGGATTAGAAACTCCCAGGATTACCTTATGTGTTTCCCAATTTTGTTTTGTGCTGATTTCTCATGTGAAATCTTTGAGTTTTTCTCTAGTGCAGACATTCTTAAACATGTTTGTGTTATTATCTGATATTTTCTTTTTTCATAGTGATTTAAAAAATAATGTATATACATGGAAAATAACATTTGAAAAAGGACAGAAGAGAGTAAAATGAAAAGATAGATTTCTCTTTCTGCCTGGCCTTATTTCCTAATCATTTTAACAAAACCATTTCTGTTTTATATTTTTCTTCTGGTACTTACCTCTGTAATATTCAATAATATGTTTATACTTTTATTCATGGTGTTCTTCAAAATATTTAATAGCTGGTAAGGGATAGCTAACAACTCATCAAAACTGCTGCCTATACATGGTATACATGGTATACATGGTATTGGAACAATTTCTTGGCAACCCCTATTATATCAGGGATTAACTTCTACTTGCAGGGTTACAGAGAGATTTGAAGGGATATGTTTTCTATAGCTGCTATAATAAACTGCCACAAACTTGATGGATTAAAATAGTGCTCCATAGTTCTGGAGGCCAGAAGTCTGAAACCAAGGTGTCAGTGAGCCTCACCACCTTCCAAAGCTCTGGAGTAGAATCCTCTCTTGTTCCTTCCACCTCTGGTGGCTCCAGAAATTCCTTGGCTTGTGGCTACCTCACTCCAGTCTCCACTGCCATCTTTCCATGGCCTTCTTCTCTGAGTCTGACACTTGTCCCTGAATTTAGGGCCCATCCAGACAACCCAGGATGATATCATGTTGAGATTTTTAATTCAGTTATATCTACAAAAGACCCCTTTCCCAAATAAGGTCACAAATTTCTGTTTAGCACATGGATGTGGCTTCTGCAAGATGAGGCTACTGCTCAACCCGCTACACAGAAAAGAAGATTGTGAAACTGGCTCTCTAGCAACTAGAAATGAAGCATTTCAATATTTCAACATTTTTGTCTATACCTGCTAAGTATAAATCTTGTCTTTATTGATTTATCTACTTTAAATAGTATCTATTGACTGAAGATAGATTTTCAGACCCCTTTTGGGAAGATCCCCTGGAGAAGGAAATGGCAACCCACTCCAGTACTCTTGCCTGGAGAATCCTATGGAGGGAGGAGCCTGGGAGGCTACAGTCCAAGGGGTCGCAAAGAGTCGGACACGACTGAGCGACTTCACTTCACTTCACTTCTTCACTTCAGATCTGTTGAATCATCTGTGTTTTTAAAATCTGACAGTTCAGGTGAGGTTGTGTAACTGAGCACTGCTTTGGGAACTCTTGCTTTAGAGCTATGATACTCAAATCTGGAGAAGAAGGACCAGTATCTCCAAGGTGCACAAGAAAGGGACACGAAGATGGAAAATGTGTGTTTACCATGGAGGTTGTTTAGTTCATCTTTAATGACATCAAGATTATTTAGTTCTTTTAAAGACATTGGTGGGTGGGTGGAGCTTATTTTTCTAGTTTTTCAGAAAGGGCCATTTCAGAAGACATTTTCCAAACAGCCATTGGTATCATAGCTCCCAGGTCTACAAAGATGTGACTTTACCTGGAGGTGGCGAGGCAATGTTTAGTTGCTGCTCTGTTTATTTAGTTAGTCTCTATTATTGCTTTTCCTTCAAAAAACAATTTCTTAAATACACGAAAGAGATAGAAAGTGAGAGCAACACAAAGTTTGCCAGTGTAAGAAGGGGAGGCTCGCAGCAGCTTGCACACTGCTGTGAATCTGTTGGCTTCCCTTGTGGGCGAGGCAGCCGCCAGCCTGCAGCTCCCTTGACTCCTGGGCAGGTGCTTGAGGGTGCTGAGAGACTTACATGGGTTCCTGCACTTCCTCCCAGGTCCCCATCTGTCCTTGCCTCTCCCCGACTTGATGTCCATTGTCCCATTCTGTGACTGGACAATGGACTGCTGACTTCTGGTCTTCATCAGACACAGAGACAGCAGGTTCACATAACTGCTTAACACACTCCGATGATCCGGCAAGGTCTAATTCCTAAAATAATGGCTTAAATCACTCATAGTAATTCCACTTCAAATGCCAAATTGACTTCATTTCACTCTGTGTCTATTTCCGGCTTTACTTGTCTCCCCATTCAGGATGGGGACAACTAACTCTAAGCACAATCCCAAAGCCATCTACAAATGAAGGAGTGACTCTGAGTAGAATATACGGCAGTTCTTTTCCTCCTTGAAGCTGAACATTCAAGCACAAAGCTCAAGAGGACCTACAAGAATGAGCCACCATGAGGGAAGCTTTAGAATTTCCATGGGGCCTAATTTGAGTATCTGAATGAAATCTCAGCTATTTCTTGAAATTTCATTATTTTTTGAGCCTGGAAAAAAATTTAAAGATATTTAGAAGTTTTACTTACAGCTCAAGTTCAAGTTCAAGCCCCAGGTTGCTACTGCTCACTACCTTCCTTCCAGCCAGGTTCTTACTGAATGTGGAGCATCAAAGTAACCAAAGAAAAGAAAGACAATCTATTAATAGCTCTCAAGGACTCCTTGAAACAAAACAGAACCAAATTCCTTCTTTGTTCCCATTTTGACTTTCCTTCTTATTTGAAACAGAGAGGATCATCCATCTTTCTTTAAAATATGGACATTTTTAAAAGACTCTTTGGCTGAAGATTAGTTTGGAGTATCAGATGGAGACAGTAAACCAGCCCAGATAAGAGTTCCCAAAGCTATCCATCATTGGAATAAAAGCCAAGCAGCAGATATTGATCCTAATCCCAAAGACAGGCTAAAAGGAGGAGGTAAGGTCACAGTGTTGAAGTTACTTGGGAGAATTAAAGAGGTGAGATTGTGATGAGGATACCCTGGGCAACAGGAATGAACCATTATGGACCAGGTGGAAAGACATTTAAGAAACACATCAGGCATAACCTGAAAAGCCCTGTGGATGCCCTTATGTCACCCAAAGTGGGGACTGCAAAGTGGAAACCAGTGAGATTGGGTTTTCTTGGTGGCTAAGACAGGATCAGTTGTTAACCAGGGTGAGTCAGAGAAGAGAATTACACTCTAAGGCCATGTCAGTGAGAGCACTTTCTTGATTCTGGCACAACCAGCTTGCAGGCCGCTTGATAATATGTGGGTCTTCATTCTCCAGGCCAACACTCTCTCCTGGTTCTCTCCTTACCTTTTGGGATCTATAGCTCCTTTGTAGATAATTCTATTGCTTGCTCACTAAACCTTAGAATGTCCACCAGCTCCACTATCCTCACTTTGTATGCTTTCCTGGATCATAGTCATGATTTCCTAGACTCCCCAAACCGTACTAAGTGCAAATCTCAGTACACAAACTCGCATATGGAAAAAATGTAGCTTTCTTGATTTTTCTATAACTTAATTTCTGTTCTGCATCACCATTCTACTGAAGTGGCAGAAATGTAATCTCAGGCATTTATTCTTGGTCTAGGGATTCTCTTACAACAAGCAGACATCTCTGCCAAAATAAGAGCCTGCCCGCTTCCCCTATACTCATCCTGCAGCCCAGCCCTTATGGCTGTTGCAGGACAACCATCTCCAAGGCCACTGACATCTGGCGTATTCCTAATGCTCCTCTTCTCCCCACCTTTGCTCCCTCAGAACAACCCAGGCATATCATCTCTGGTCTTCATGTTCTTGGGGCAGAAGATGGGGGAAGGTGACCAGTTCTTCAATTCTGAAATGCTATGACTGAAACCTTGATCTCTTTGTTCTGTTCAGGTATATGGGTTATTGAAATACATAAACCCAAGAAGAAGTTCCCAGAATCTCCTTTTCTGTCCTGTCTGAGACAATGAGCTCAGGGCAAATTTCAAACAGAGGTCAGGCAGAGTCAGGCATGGGGAAACAAATGGGTTGAGTTCCAAAGCGGTATCCTATAGCAACACCTGCAAAAGCCAGCAGTTTTTGAGCCCACCCCATGGATCTTTTTTTTTTCTTTTTAGTCTCCTGTCACACTGTAGTTCAAATTCTTTTGTAACTATTAAGGACACCTTGCCTTCTTTCATCTTCACGTTTTTAAACTTCCCCAAGAGAAGCCACCCACTGTCCACCCTTCTAGTCTAATCCTGTTCTTTCTCTCTATCCCTCCACACACACTTTCAAGGACTATATTTGTCTTTATAGTTGATCAGAGGTTGAACTTATAGCAATAGATGATGTCACTGTTGATATTTATGATTACACTGATAACAAATAAATATATCACATCTTGTGTCCCATTCCAATCAGAGACTGTGATGTTTCATATAGTATTATTCTGGAGACCTGGAGCTTGTCCACTTTAAGTTGTACATTTTTTAAGAGTACATTAAGTAACCGTTTAAAATAAAGTACATATAATAACCTTTTTTATTTTTTAATATAAATTTATTTATTTTAATTGGAGGCTAATTATTTTACAATATTGTATTGGTTTTGCCATACATCAACATGAATCTGCCACAGGTGTACACGTGTTCCCCATCCTGAACCCCCCTCCCACCTCCCTCCCTGTACCGTCCCTCTGGGTCATCCCAGTGCACCAGCCCTGAGCATCCTGTATCATGCATCAAACCTGGACTGGCAATTCATTTCACATATGATATTATACATGTTTCAATGCCATTCTCCAAAATCATCCCACCCTTGCCCTCTTCCATAGAGTCCAAAAGACTGTTCTATACATCTGTGTCTCTTTTGCTGTCTCGCATATAGGGTTATCATTACCATCTTTCTAAATTCCATATATATATGTGTTAGTATACTGTGTTGGTATTTTTCTTTCTGGCTTACTTCACTCTGTATAATAGGCTCCAGTTTCATCCACCTCATTAGAACTGATTCAAATGTATTCTTTTTAATGGCTGAGCAATACTCCATTGTCTATATATACCACAGCTTTCTTATCCATTCATCTGCTGATGGACATCTAGGTTGCTTCCATGTCCTGGCTATTATAAACAGTGCTGTGGTGAACATTGGGGTACACGTGTCTCTTTCAATTCTGGTTTCCTCAGTGTTTATGCCCAGCAGTGGGATTGCTGGGTCATATGGCAGTTCTATTTCAAGTTTTTTAAGGAATCTCCACACTGTTCTCCATAGTGGCTGTACTAGTTTGCATTCCCACCAACAGTGTAAGAGGGTTCCCTTTTCTCCACACCCTCTCCAGCAT
>SJYQ01005678.1:360032-385410 GCA_006410935.1 Redunca redunca | reverse complement strand
TTCATCAAGAGGCTTTTTAGTTCCTCTTCACTTTCTGCCATAAGGGTGGTGTCATCTGCATATCTGAGGTTATTGATATTTCTCCCTGCAATCTTGATTCCAGCTTGTGTTCCTTCTAGTCTAGCGTTTCTCATGATGTACTCTGCATATAAGTTAAATAAGCAGGGTGACAATATACAGCCTTTACATACTCTTTTTCCTATTTGGAACCAGTCTGTTGTTCCATGTCTCATGATTAGTGTACAGGAATGCAAGGGATTTCTGTGTGTTGATTTTATATCCTGCAACTTTACTATATTCATTGATTAGCTCTAGTAATTTTCTGGTGGAGTCTTTAGGGTTTTCTATGTAGAGGATCATATCATCTGCAAACAGTGAGAGTTTTACTTCTTCTTTTCCAATGTGGATTCCTTTTATTTCTTTCTCTGCTCTGATTGTTGTGGCCAAAACTTCCAAAACTATGTTGAATAGTAGTGGTGAAAGTGGGCACCCTTGTCATGTTCCTGACTTTAGGGGAAATGCTTTCAATTTTTCACCATTGAGGATAATGTTTGCTGTGGGTTTGTCATATATAGCTTTTATTATGTTGAGGTATGTTCCTTCTATTCCTGCTTTCTGGAGAGTTTTTATCATAAATGGATGTTGAATTTTGTCAAAGGCTTTCTCTGCATCTATTGAGATAATATATGGCTTTTATTTTTCAATTTGTTAATGTGGTGTATTACATTGATTGATTTGTGGATATTGAAGAATCCTTGCATCCCTGGGATAAAGCCAACTTCGTCATGATGTATGATCTTTTTAATGTGTTGTTGGATTCTGATTGCTAGAATTTTGTTAAGGATTTTTGCATCTATGTTCATCAGTGACTTTGGCCTGTAGTTTTCTTTTTTTGTGGCATCTTTGTCAGGTTTTGGTATTAGGGTGATAGTGACCTCATAGAATGAGTTTGGAAGTTTACCTTCCTCTGCAATTTTCTGGTAGAGTTTGAGTAGGATAGGTGTTAGCTCTCTCTAAATTTTTGGTAGAATTCAGCTGTGAAGCTGTCTGGACCTGGGCTTCTGTTTGCTGGAAGATTTCTGATTACAGTTTCAATTTCCGTGCTTGTGATGAGTCTGTTAAGATTTTCTATTTCTTCCTGTTTCAGTTTTGGAAAGTTGTACTTTTCTAAGAATTTGTCCATTTCTTCCAAGTTGTCCATTTTATTGGCATATAATTGCTTATAGTAGTCTCTTATGATCCTTTGAATTTCCGTGTTGTCTGTTGTGATCTCTCCATTTTCATTTCTAATTTTATTGATTTGATTTTTCTCCCTTTGTTTCCTGATGAGTCTGGCTAATGGTTTGTCAATTTCATTTATCGCCTCAAAGAACCAGCTTTTGGCTTTGTTGATTTTTGCTATGGTCTCTTTTGTTTCTTTTGCATTTATTTCTGCCCTAATTTTTAAGATTTCTTTCCTTCTACTAACCCTAGGGTTCTTCATTTCTTCCTTTTCTAGTTGCTTTAGGTGTAGAGTTAGGTTATATAATAACCATTTTTAGATTTTTATGCTTATAAAGCACTTTTTGTCATGGTAAAATTTACATTTAAAAATATTTTAATTGGAGGATAATTGCTTTACAATGTTGTGTTACTTTCTGCTGTACAACAACATGAACCAGCCATAAGCATACATATATTCCCTTCCTCTTGAACCTCCCTCCCACCCTCTCTCTATATTAACCATTTTTAAGTGTACAATTCATTTTTAAGTGTACAATTTTAAGTAGCTTTAAGGATACTCACATTGTTGTGCAACCATCACCAGTATCCATCTCCGGAACTTATTCATCTTTCTAAACTGAAACTCTGCCTCCAGTAATTGTTTAATAACTCCCAATTTATCCCTCCCCAAGCCTCTGGTAACCAGTATCCTACTTGCTGTCTCCATGGACTTGACTATTTTACATACCTCAACTAAATGGGATCATACAATGTTTGTCCTTTTCTGTCTACCTGATTTCACTAAGCATGTATTTAAGGTTTGTCCTTGTTGTACAGACTGAGTAATATTCCACTGTACACATATACCACATTTTGCTTATCCTTTCTTCTGCCTATGTGTATTTAAGTTGTCTCCACCTTTGGGCTATTGAGAAGAATATTGCTATGAACATGAGTGTACAAATCTGTTCTCTATTTCCTGCTTTTAATTCTTTTGGGTGTATCCCAGGAAATGGAATTACTGGGTCATATGATAACTCTGTTTAAGTTTTTGAGAAACTGCCATACTGTTTTCCATTGTGTTTGTGCTATTTGACCTTCTCTCTGGTAAGGCACAAAGGTTCTAACTTCTCTACATCTTCATCAACACTTCTTATTTTCGGTTAGCCATTCTAATGGATGTGAAATTGTATCTTGTGGCTTTGATTTGCATTTTGTTAGTGACTGGTGATCTTGAGCATCTTTTTGGGTTCTTATTGGCCACTTGTATCTCTTCTCTGGAGAAATGTCTATTCAAGTCCTTTGCCAATTTTTTAACAAGGTGGTTTATTTTTGTTGTTGTTGAATTGTAGGAGTTCATTATATATTCTGAATATTAACTGCTTATCAGATATATAGCTTGTAAATATTTTCTCCCATTCCACGAGTTGCCTTTTCACTTTCTTGATAGAGTCCTTTGGTGCACAAAAGTTTTTAATTTTGATGAAATCCAATTTATATCTGTTATTGTTCTTGGCTATGCTTTCAGTGTCATATCCAAGAAATCATTGCCAAATTCAAAGTCATGAAGCTTTTCTCCTGTTTTCTTCTAAGAATGGTATAGTTGTAGCCCTTATGTTTGGGTCTTCAGATCCACTTTGAGTTTTAAGGTAAGGATCCAAATCCATTCTTTTGTATGTGGATATCCAGTTTTCCCAGCCTGTTTTGGTGAAATGCATTTTTAGATATTTAAAATGCATATTGCACACCATTCTTTCTTAAACAATATATAGAAGACAGCAAACATGTTCATGAGGACTCTTAGCTGCCCTAAGATCATTAACTCTTGTTCTATGCTGTGCTATAGTGACTATTTCAGGGTTTCCTTATACTAGTGACCTCACACTCCTGGGCTTTATTTGTTCCTCTCTAGGTTTTCATTGCTTTTATTTCTCCTTCTTTGTCATCAAACCGCTTACAGTCAATACCTTAGCTGTCATGTCTCTCTCATAACAGTGTGCCCTCCACATTTGTTTCTATAGACAAACAAACCTGAGAGTCAAACTTAATCAAAACTGTATATAAACTTAAAGTCAGTATTCTCTAAGGAAGGATCTAGTGGATTCATTAATAGAGTAAAGAAAATGTTATTTGGTGTTATGAGAGCTATTGACTTTGCTAAAAGATCACTGTCATTTACGCTGAGGTCTTTCTTCACCTTTGTTTGATGTCTGCATAAACAGGTATGACTCACTGGTGAGCTGATAAATTTTAAAAGCCAGCATTCAAGGTGGGGAGAGGGAAATCTTTATTTATAATGGTTGCTGATTTCCATGGTGTAAATACTCCCAGTGTGACCGATTGCAAGCTACCAATGTGATGTAACTGAAAGTAGAGATAGGAAGAGATATACAGTAGGGAGTCATCAGATAGTATTTTGTTACATAGATACAACAGGCATAAATAACTCCAAGAGCAGAGTTTAAAACAAAATGTAGCAAAATATATAGGATATGATGTGTTTTGAGTACTTATTTGTTTATTATCTGGTTTTCAGTATAATTCTTTCAATGTAAGTTTATGCAGCTTGAATCTTAATAAAAACCATATTAGACAACTGGTTCACAAACTTCCTGAAAGTTTAACAATCAGCTCTTGTGAGTCAGGACAAGTCAGTACCAACACTCAACTCCTTTGTACTAAGGGTAATAAAATCACAAAGTTTATTATCCCTAGAATTTGCACAGACTCAAAATGTTAATGAAGCTTTTAAAGGTTCAGATTAATTAACAAATGACACGCATGACCAGTTACTAACGGAAACAGGAATATTTTGATGATATTCTGCAGAATATTAGATAACTAACAATTTCTGTGTTATTTTGTGCCAGGCACTATGATAAGTTCTTTATTATCAATATCTTGTTGAATCCTGAAAAAACCCTTGGATAGGTGTTATTATATAGATGAGGCAACGGATTTGAGGAGTTTCATGTGTTCAGAGACATACTGGGTTTTGAACCTGTATCTGCGTGTTACCATGCATTCAAGAATTCTTTATTGAAAGCCCACTGTTTACCTGATGATGAGCTGAGAGGTGGACTGAGAGGAGGAGAAAGTGGCTGGACAGAGACTGAAGGGGATTGTGGTGCAAGATGAATCTAGATATACCTGGGTGACCAGACCAAGCAGAACCTTCTAGACCACATTTAAGGAGTTTGGTCTTTATTCAGGAGCATTGAAAGCCACTGAAAGATTTTAATTACAGGACTTGAAATTTGTTCAACTCTGCCTTTTGATGGAACTTTCTGTGTGGAGTGGGGCTCGGTGTACATAGGAGACCAGTTAAAAGTCACTACAGTTCCCCTGGCAAGAGATGATGAAAGATTCGTTTAGGGTGGTCCTGGCTTCTGGTTTCTGCAACTGGATGCATGGTAGCATCACTCAGAGACAGAGCAGCGCAGGAGACATGTCCCTGGAGGAGAAATCAAGATTTGAACTTAGCACATGTTGAGTTTGAGGTTTCTGTAAGAGTTTGAAGAAGTTCAGTGAGAAGTTGGACACCGAAGTTGGGGAGATGCAAGCCATTCTTTCAATCTCTGTGTCACACTAATTATGTCATGAGTTGGAGCAGATGAATCCTGAGAGCCTTTGAAATCTTGGCATTTCATGACATTACATTCCCTGATATGTGAGATAGACATGAAAGAGCTGCTACCTCTTTCCGTGTATGTCTCTGTGTGCTGCTGGTGGAAAGAAAATCTTTCTTTGGATGGACTTTGAGACTTATCTTCAATGTCATTGCTCCATTTTTATCTTGAAAAGCCATGCAGGAAGGTCATGCAGACCAGGTATACCATCACAAGGGACTTAGATTTGACCATGTCAACCAGTCTTTAATGCCAAGCATACAGAAGGAGCCAGAGCCAATTAATGTGGCTGTGGAGAGAAGAGATAGAGAAGGAGAGGCGATGGTGAAAAAGCTGCTATCTTTATCCAGGATATTTTTTGTTGTTGTTGAGTATAGTTCCTTAATAATATTGTGTTAGTTTCTGTTCCACAGCAAAGTAAGTATATATATACATACACACACACACACACACACACACACACTATTTTCTAGATTTCCTTACAATTTAGGTCACCCATTGAGCATTAAGAAGAGTTCCAAGAAGCTGTTATTTTTCTTTTTTAAAATTAGCTTTTATTTTTCTTTTTTAAAGTTAGCTTTTATTTTTCTTTAAAAAATACATACCAATAGTTTAAAAAAATCAAATAGCTTCTAAAAATCTTATGATAGAAATTGATCCCTTGCCCAACCTGTCCCCACCTTCAGTCTTATTTCCCAGAGCCTACTACTTTCAACTCTTTTAACTATTTCTTACAGGATGTGCTGGGCTGTGTTTAGTCATTGAGTGTCTTACTCTTTGTAGTCCTATGGACTGCAGCCTGCCAGGCTCCTCTGTCCAGGGGATTCTCCAGACAAGAATACTGAAGTGGGTAGCTTTTCCCTCCTCCAAGGGAATCTTCCCAACCCAAGATCAAACTCAGGTCTTCCACATGGCACTCCATTTCCTCTGTGTCCTTACAAAGAAGAGGTCATGTGAGCACCCAGCAAGACGGCAGCTGCTTGTAATCGAGGGGAGAGCTGTTACCAGAGATCAGTCCTGCTGGCACCTTGGACTTCCACCTTCAGACTGTGAGAAAATGCATTTCTGTTTGTTGAAGCCACCCAGTCTATGGTGTTTTGTTATGGCAGCCAGACTAATACTCTCCTCATGCTTGACTGATATTTTGGTAAATATAGAATTCTATTTTGAAAATCCTTGCCCCTCAGAATTTAGAAGATGATGGCATTTGATTCTCATCTTTGTATGTGACTTTTTTTTCCTGTTTGGAGGCTTTCAGGGACATCTTTGCATCTCCTCTGTTCTGACATTTTACAACGCTGTGGCTTTGGCACTTGTGTTCACCATTCATTCACTGTGCTGAGCACTTGGTGGTTCCTTATGATCTGGAGATCCATGCCTTTTTGGAAATATTGCATATATCATTTCTTTGATAATTTTATTGTCTCAATTTTCTCTATTCTGTGTTTTCAGAAACTTTATTAATCATGTTAACAGCTTGGAGATTGATTCTCAATTTCATTTAAAAAATCATTTATTTGCTATCTTCTATACTTAATGCTTTTTATTTAGGTTCGTAGAAGAAATTAACTTTCTAGAACAAAGCTTATACTAAATATTTTAATTCCAGGTACTGTATTTTTAATTTCCTAAAGGTTTTCTTGAACTCTTTTTTCCCCCTCCATATCTTGGATTTGTTTTATGAATGCATCGTTTGGATCAGAGGCTGATTTTGTTTGTTTAAAGTTCCTTCTGCGCCCATATTGTCTCTGCTTCCTTTTTCTGTTTAAGTTTGGTCTCTCTCTTGCATGCCAAAGATTTTCCTCAAGTGTTTGCTGATCCTTTACTTGTATTAAAGATTGAGGCACTGGACAGCAGTTTGGGAAGTCTGTGTGTGTGTACTAGGGGGAGTGGGGGGCTGGGCTTGCTGCATGGTGAGTGTCACCACTGGACGGTGGTGCTTTAAACCAGCCCTTCTACTGGGAGAGTCCTAAATGTCAGATTCTGAGCTCTTTTCTTAGAGGCTATTCAGTTTTGTTTTGTTTTTAAATAGAAGCATCAGTCCTCCAGTCTCCTGTTTGAGAGACTTGGTTGCTGGTATCCAGGAAGTAGGACAAAACCTAGAGGGGGGAGGGGGCTGGGTCTCACAATTCTGTACATAAACTTTACTTTGTCCCTCTGTTTGAGCTCAGGCCACACTCCAGTCTGGCACTGACCCCCAGGGCTTGGATCTGAAGCCATTTTTAATCGGTTTCTCCAACATGGACCACAACTCTCCCATAGAGTTAGTGTCAGGATGGGGTTGGGTGGGCAGGAAGCTGGATCACTGGTTCTGGAAATCTCTCTGCAGCACTTTTACTGTTAAGTACTCAACTCTGCTAAGTCGATTGCCACCTCTCTAACTCAATTGCCATCTTCAAGAAACTTGCTGAAATCTCTCTTTCACTTTTGTCTCCTCCTTCGTTCTCTCTGTCCACATATGCTAATACCTTTTATTCCTTTAGTGTTATTTTAGGGAAGTTTGGAAGGGAAGAAGAGACAAATGCATGTTATAATTCTGCCATATTTAACTGAAAGCCTTTCTCCTTTTCCCCTCTGGTTTAAGATTTGGAATCTGTATAATTAAAAAGAAATCATTATAACCTATATACTAATTATTATTATTATTTTTTAAAATTTTTATTTTAACTTTAGTTTACTTTACAATACTGTATACGAATTATTAATTGTCAGAATAGGACAACTTCTCATTTATATGAATCACAGTTACCAGAAACAAACCAAAAAAATAATAATAATAAGTTGAAGATTTTCCTCCTCTAATTCTCCAATTATACCCTCAAAAAAAGACATTCTGTTAATTAACCAGACACTGTTATCACAGAATATTTGTAGATAAAGTGTCAACAGGGAATGGATTCTAAGAAGAAAATCCACCTTCGAAAACGTCTTCAAATTCCCCTTTTCAGTGTCCGATGTGGCACACTCCCATGACCACTTTGGGCTATTGTGAGTTTATCTGAGACAAGTAAGGTCATTTTGATCAATGTGATGAGTCCTCATCATAAACATTTCCTTTGATTGGTACATGGTGGTGCACTTTTCTGCTAGTTGAGGGGAGGGGAAGCAGCATTTTTGTTGGCATTTGAAGTGAGGTGCTCATCTGAGGGCCCCTGAAAGTGGTAAAGGAGCTGGGGTTGCAGTAAAAAGCACAAGGTTCCTATGGTGCAGTTCTGGATAAAAGCAAGAAATTAGCTCTCAGCCACAGCAAAGGAGCTGAGCAACTCTGAATAAGCACGCCCATCCTTCTGATTGAAGTGGAAGAGAAGGAGGTAAAAGAGCTTCTCCTGGTATCTGAGTACAAGGCAAGTCAAATAGAAAGGAAAAAGCTTTCTATATTTTTTCAGCACCTCAAGAGCAGTTAACAAACCCTGACAGGGAAGGAGAAGTGGGCAAAACTGCACTGCCTGAAAGTTTTATTGAGAGAAAAGAGCAAAGAGCTTTATACACAGGGTGAAGAAATGACGCTCTTGGTTGGTAGAAAAGATAATAATGTGAGTTACAGGAAAGAACTGGTAAGAAACTGGAACTTACAATTCACAAATTTTTATAGTAAGCTACATGTAGCATTGAATACTTTAATAAAACAGAATAGATTTTAAAATATATAGCCAACATAGGAAGGGCCTTTCCAGGTAACTCAGTTGGTAAAGAATCCTCTTCCAATGCAGGAGACAGGCTGCAATGGAGGAGACCCAGGTTCAATCCCTGGGTCAGGAAGACCCCCTGGAGAAGGGAATGGCAATACCCACTGCAGTATTCTTGCCTGGAAAATCCCATGGACAGAGGAACCTGGTGGGCTACAGTCCATGGGGTCACAAGAGTTGGACACAACTTAGTGACTAAACCCACCAATATAGAAAGGGAATTCCATTCTAACATTTGTAAGAAGATATTCTGAACTTGGGGAGGAATATGAGATATATTTAGTGATGATGAAGTAGACATAGCTGATGACAGGGTTTTATTGACAAAATTTGTCAAGAGCCAAAGATGAAAAGAAAGACCTCAAGGATGAAAACATTTTCCCCTCTAATCAACAAACCATCCTCCAGGAATGAATTCTCATAATAACAATGTGTTGGGGAAATTATTTTCATTAGTAATAATGAAATAATGAAAAATCCATCCAATGATGTTTTAAATGGGCAATACTCAGTTACTAGGGGCCTTAAAAATTCATCTGTTTAATCTAGAGATACTATGAATAAGAAGGGTTAATTACAGAATGAAGAAACTGCAAAACTGGGGGTCTAAACATACTTTTATCGTATGGTTGGCGTAAGAAAAAAACTAAAATATCATTAAAGGGAATTTTAAGGAATATAAAAAAACCCACTTATTCCCTATTCTAACACTCCTCCCCAAACTCTCAACTAACTGATAGATGCCTCTCTCTGTTTGGACAGTAATGCTCATTGGGATGTGTAAGGAGAATTGGGTACATGAGTTCCCAAAGGACTCTCAAAAGGATTAATTTGGGTTCTTTATGTCTTAGCATTAGGAATGTGCTATGCTTGAGAGTCCTCACATTCATGTTCCTTGAAAATGGTGCTGTTAGTTGAAACAAATCTGACTCAGAAGCACAGAATCACTCCCATTCAAAGACCCTATGCCCAGGCTCTCCAGAAATACCTCAAACACTGTATTTCGTGAACTATAAGTGACATGCCCTGGACACCAGGAAGTAAAGTACATTCAACAGCTTGCTTAACAAAATCACACTGTGACCGATAACATCACAGAACACAGAACATACTACTAAACGTCCACCTTCATAATTCTTGTTTATTTTTCCTGGTAGCAGAGCAGAAAGTGCAAGAACTCCTTTAGGGCTATTAATATGGAAAGTCTTCTTCAGGGAGAGATTTTCATTTTTCTTTAAAGGAGTTTGGTGGGTAGTGGGACGACCTTTTTGAATCCTTCTTGTATCTTATTTTATTTACTATTTATTTTTTAATTGGAAGATAGTTGCTCTACAATGTTGTGTTAGCTTCTGCTGTACAACAATGATAATGTCATAATTATATATATATGTATATATATATACATACACCCTCCCTCTTGAGCCTCCCTCCCCCATCCTATCTCATCCCTGTAGGTCACCACAGAGCTCAAGGCTGGCTGCCCTGTGTTATATAGTGGAATCCTTCTTGTAAAACAGGTATTGGTGGTTGTTACACCATCATTTTTTATTTCCTTCTCTCTTTCCTTCCTTTCTTCCTCCCTCCCTCCCTTCTTCCTTTCCTCCTTCTCTCCTTCCCTATCTTTTCTTTTTCTCACTGTTTCTTTTTAAAGAACTGCCATTATAAAATGAGTGTGTTTCAGCTACTAACACTGAGTAACAAATCACCCCAAAACGTGGTGACTTAAAATAACAACAGGGAGGCAGTTGAAGTGAACTGGATGCAGGGCTGCACAGGAAGATTAAGGTCTTAGGTCCAAATGTTGGCCATGGTTCATAATACATTAATGCTGGGGAGCAAGTCTGCACCTGTCTGAAGACTTTCTTCTCCAAATTAGAACCCTCTAAGGCCCCCCTCCAACTCTAAAATGGTTTTATTCTATATCTAGTCCTACCCCCAGGCCTCTGAGTGATTAAGTTTTTGAGCACTCTCTTCCTTTAAAACAGAAAGCCTTCTTCCACTTTGAGTGCCATCCTATCAGGCAGGGCAGGGTATACTTGGCTTCACATGACCCTAACCTAATACGCATGGAATCCTTTATCCTTTGATCTATTACCACACTTTTTACAAAGGCAGATAGTTTGAATGATGACCACGTTCAGAACTGCAGAATCTTACAGCTGGGAGGGGATCTTTACATGATCCATAGCGTTTGAACCTCAATCCACAGAGTTAAAACTCATAAGTTCTGGCCTTCCCGGGTGGTACGGTGGATAAGAATCCACCTGCCAATGCAAGGGACCCGGGTTTGCTCTCTGGTCAAGGAAGATTCCATGTGCCTCAGAGCAACTAAGTCCATGTGCCACAACTACTGAGCCTGCTCTCTAGAGCCTGTGAGCCACAACTGCAACCTGCATGCTGCAACTACTGACGTCTGCACACCGAGAGCCTGTGTCCCACAAGAGAAGACACTGCAACGAGAAGCCCGTGCGGCACCACGCAGAGCAGCCCCTACTCTCCACAACTAGAGAAAGCCCGCATGCAGCAACAAAGACCTGGCACAACCAAAGATAAATACCCAAAAACTCATAAATTCCATACCTTTTTTTTAAGATCGAAGATTGCAACAATCCCTTGAACAATGATTTTCCCCCCTTTATCAGATTTATTTAAAGATTATATGGGTATAGAATTGTAAACAATTTGATTTCACTTCTAATGAAAGTTGTCCTTGAAAAGAATTTTTTTAGGAGACTAAACACTTATTCACAGGATATTTTGCTTATTCAAAGCATTTGTAGGATTCTTTTAATTGCTTTCAGAACTTTTTTAAACCAAATCAGCTCTTTTTACTTGATTTTTAAACTTGATCGTCCACTTGCCATTTCCTCTTTCCCATTCTTTGGGCACCACCCTTTGGCTCTACCACCTAACCTCATAGCTTTGCTCTGTCAGCAAAGATATGAGACCCAGGAGCAGACAGGGGGCCTTGGAGGAGGTAGGATCTTGACTATGAATGGAAATCTAGAGGAGTTTCAGTAAGCAAATAAAAAGCATATGGAATGGAAAAAGTTCATCTCAAAATGCTGATTTCTACTTTAATTATTGTAAATACTTGGGTACAGTGTTCTTCTAGAAATGGGAAATATTCACTAATAAACTGTTCATTCAATCATGACGATGCTAGGTGCTAGATATAAATCAGAGAATAAGACAGAGGAGGTCCCTGCCCTCTCTCTCTCTTTTTTTTATTTTTTTTGCCATACTATGTGGCTTGTGGGGTCTTAGTTCCCTGACCAGAGATTGAACCTGCACCCTTGGCATTGAAAGCTGGAGTCCTAACCACTGGATCACCAGGGAATTACCCCCTGCTCTTACTGAAGGAAAAGAGAATAAATAAACAAAACGAAAATATCAAACGGAGTTAAGTGGTAAGGAAAAGAATTACAGATGAGATGTCGTGATAGAGAGTAATTGAGGGGTAACTTTGGAGTGGGACCAGGGGGAACCTTGCTGAAATTTGAATGAGAAGTGGCCCATGTGAGTATTCAAGGAAGAGCATCCTACTGTGGGAAGCAGGTGGTACATGGGCTGTCAGATAAGGACAGAGAGAATGACAAAGTGAAAGGAGCACGGTGGAGAGGCTGAGAGGGGCAGGTGGGGACCAAATCATTAAGGCATTAAAAGTCAGAGAAGGAAGTGCATGGGTGCGACAACAGAGTAACCAATGTTCTGGCTTCTGTGTTAAAAAGTCACTGGAATTTGAAAGCAACCAAGACATCTTTCCATAGGTAAATGGGTAGGCAAACCTCAGTACATCTTTACAATGAAAGACTTCAGTGATAAAAACGGAATGAGCAATCAAGTCACAAAAAATGTAGAGAAACCTTAAGTACATACATCTAAGTGAGTGAAGCCTGTCTGAGAAAGCATCACGCTGTGTGAGTCCAACTACGTGACATTCTGGAAAAGGCCAAACTATGGAAACAGCACAAGGATCAGTGGTGGCAAAGAGTTCAGGTGAGCGAGGGAAGGATGAATATGTCTAGTACAGGGATTATGGAGCAGTGAAGTTATTCTGTATAATGTCTTAGGGTAGATACACGTCATTACATATTTATCAAAACCCACGACTATGCAAAACAAGTGAACCTTAATATAAAATATGGTCTTTAGTTAATAGTAATATATCAATGTTGGTTCATCAATTGTAACAATTGTACCATACCAATGCAAGATATTAATAATAGAAGAAACAGTCAAGGATGGGGTGGTGGTGGTGAGGAGACACAGGGAAATTCTCAGTACTTCCTTCTCAATTTTTCTGTAAGCCTAAAATGCCTCAAAAACATAATCTAGGAATTAACTTTAAGTCACTGGAGTTGATATTTAAAAGCTGGATGGTAGAGGGCAGAGTGGTTGCACGAAGACCGTCTGGAGGCTGTTGATGCAGGCCAGAGGAGGCATAGGTGGCCTGGATTTGGGGGCCAAGTGGGGAGGAGGGAGAAGATGGGGCAGATGGATAGCCCTAGAATGTGTTTTGTAAATGATCTTACTGGGACTTACAGAAGGCCTGCAAATGACAGGGAAAGCAACACAGGATGTCGGGTTTAAGCAGCTGGGTGAATGAATGGTCCTACAGTTTATGGAGGTGGGGAAAGTGAGTACCGCCAGCCAGACCCATGCAGAGGGGTGGGTGGGTGGCTGGATATACAAATTTGGAATTCTGGGGCGAGGTCAGGATGAAGATGAAGATCTGGTTGTCATCAGAGTCTGGAAAATGTCCAGTCTCACAGAACTGGATAAACGCAATTCAACTGAGTGTAGATAAGGTGAAGCAAACACTAACTGCTGAACAGCTCAGCACTGGAAGGGAGCTCAGACAGCAGCTGCCAAAGGAAGCTGAGAGGGAGCCTCCAAGAGATGGGAGAAATCCAGAGGCCTGTGGTGGCAGAAAGCCAAGGGAAGACTTGTTCTCACGCTGAAGGATTTATCTAAGCACAACTCTGAGGGGTACAAGCACCTACGCAGGTGAGACACCCCATCAAACAGCAGGCTCACATTCTCCAAGTCACTTATGACTCTTCACCCAAGGGACTAAGATGCAACTCGTCTGGGAGCTGAAGCCTTACCCTTGGGTCCTGACATTCAGTTCTCCTCTTTGGGACTCATACAGCATGTCGGTTTAGAGCAGACCTTGGCCAAGTACAGCCTCTGAACCCACTTGTTTTTCTACAGCCCACAAGCTAAGAATGGCTTTCACATTCTTTCATAGTTGAGGGGGGGGAATCAGAGGAAGAATATTTTGTGGCATGTGAAAATTATAAGAAATTCAAAATGTCAGTGTCTATAAGTAAAGTTTTTATTGAAACAAGCCATGTTCATTTGCATGCTCATTTTCTGCCTGCTTTTGCATAACAAAGGTAGAGTTGAGTAACTGGGACACAGATTTGCAAAGCCTAAGATATGTATTCTCTGTCCCTTTACAGAAAGTTTCCTGGCTCCTGATTTAGGCACAAAATCTATACTACCATGTGTGAGGAACGGCATGACAAAAGCTTATCAGTCCTCATCATGGATTCTCTTGGACACAACTTAACTTGAAGTTCATATATGTGTGTGTGTGTGTGTGTATATATATATATATATATTCCCCCCCACCCCCCGCACCATATCTGACTCATACCCTTGAGGTCCTCATAGGACTATGTCATTCAGTGACTTCTGAACTTCTGCCTCCAGTCCTGCCCTCTCTTTGCAAGTGCAACTGCCTGCTAGATGTATCCATCTGAGTCATCCTTAAGCTCATCATATACAAAATGGAGCTAGCTACCTTCCCTTGTGGCTCATCGGGTAAAGAATCCACCTGCAATGCTGGAGACCTGGGTTTGATCCCGGGGTTGGGAAGATTCCCTGGAGAAGGGAAAGGCTACCCACTCCAGTATTCTGGCCTGGAAAATTCCATGGGGACTGTGTAGTACAGGGTCTCAAAGAGTCGGACACGACTGAGCAACTTTCACTTTCACCTTCCTCTGAAAATGTATTTTATGTTACCATTCCTTAGTAGGATAGAGCAAAAATATGTCTTTACTTTCCTCCCCTTCCTGACAGAGTTTCAAAAACTCTTGGAATTTCCCCAGTGATGGGAGCCTCTTTTGTTATTCCTGATGGAGCCCTTTCAACCACATCTGAGTTTATGCTGACAAGGTGAGCCCTGGTGGGCCTGGGGAATTTCAGAAGATGGGCTGGCCACACAAGAAAGACCAAGCAAGTGACGAAAGGGCTGGAACTCTCATTGCGTCACTTTCCTCCCACCTCCATGGAAATACAAGGCACTGGGGATTGAGCGGTTGATTACCAATCATGTCTACCTCGTGCAACCCCAGAAACTCAGAAAAACTCTGGAATAAGGAGGTTGGGAGGAGCTTCCTGGTTGGTGAGCATATCGGTGTACCCGGAGGATGGTGCACCCTAACTCCACAGAGGGCAGGGGCTCCTACGCTCAGGACCCTTTCACATATACCCGATGTGCCACTTCATCTCGTTGTTCATTTATAGCCCGTAAAACAGCCATTATTAAGTATTGTGCTTTCAGTGACTTCTGTGAGCTGTTTTAGCAGACTGTTGAACATGAGCAGGGCATCTGGGGAACACTCACATTTGTAGCCAAGATAGAAGTGTGGGTCACCTGGGGACTCCACCGGTGGCTGGTGTCCGAGCAAAGCAGTCTTTTGAGACTGAGCCTTTAATTTGCCGAAACTGTTCTCAATTCTCTGGTGTCAGAACTGGATTGAATTGTAGAGTCTCCAGTTGGTGTTAGAGAACTGGTGTTAGAACCTGCTGAGTCATGGGCTTCACCATCCAACCAGCCACCCAAGGTAGAAACCTGGTAGTTATTTTAGACTTGTTTTGTACTGCATAGTGCATACTCCACATTCAATCTCTGAGTAATGCTGACTGCACACTAACTCTACCTCCCTACCCCCGAGCCTCTGTTTCCCTCTCCCACTTCCACTGCCCTGGCTTAGACACTCAGCAACACTCACACAGATTGTGATAATAGCACCCCAGTGGTCCTCCCTAACACCGGTCTTGCCCTACCTCAAATTGATACAAGGTCTGTTTTCTGTTGTTGTTGTTGTTTTGGTCATGTGGCTTGTGGTGTCTTAGCTCCCTGACCAGAGATTGAACCCATAACGTCAGCAGTGAAGGTGCAGAGTCCTAACCACTGGACCATCAGGGAATTCCTGGTACTAGGTTTTAACTAGTGATCTATTGAAAAAAATACAGACTAGCCAAGTCTTAAAACCATTTAAAGACTGACGCTTTGTACAACAACAATTCTCAAGCCTGATGGACATCATGATCACCTGCAAAGCCTCTGAAGCATCCAGATGTCTGTGCTACTCTCTCATTGATTCTGAGGTCTAGCTAGGTCCTACCCGAAGGGCAACAGGATAGCTTTTTCCTGGAGTTTCAGGATTAGACACGAAGTATTTGGAATTCATGCTGATGAAAGATTAAATCATGAAATCTTTGAGTTATTTTGGACCAGACAAAGAGGAAAATCTTTCATCACACCATTTAGCATTTTATGGCATTTCATCATTCAGGAGAGTTCAAAGTGCAGATATTTTGCAAATCCTTTACATCCAGTCTTTGAGTTTTTTTGGATTCAGGCTGCAATCTGGTGACTGATCAAAGCTTGCAAAACTTGATTTCGAGATTCCAAATCTGACAGCATCTTACCTGGGGTAAATCCTATTACAAAGCAATTTTAAACTGCCAGAAGAGTGTATGTCTTCAGTAGTGGGAAAGGTTGCCTTCAACCACAGAGATCTCTCTTTGGGAACCAGAATGTATTTCCAGGGTTCAGTGTTAGAAGAGTGCAGATGTAGTATTCCAGCCATTCTTCCTCTGGGTTGTTGCTCTATAGGCGGGGATAATTCTGTAATATCTCACCCACATGGATTAGCCATTCCTATAACACCCGAGGTGATATAAGCACTACTTCTCCTATTTTAAAAGAAATCATTCATTTTATCAGCTATACACAGGTGATTTGACCTTAAACTTAGGTAATTATAATAATTAAAGAGCTAATGCCACATTCGCAAGCCTGTGCAGACCCTCTCTCATTGCCTATTGTCTAGAAACCATTTTGCAGCGTGTAGCTCTCTTTCTGTTCCCTGTTTCTTTGGCGTGCTTCCAAGATCCAGTCTGTTATTATTTAAACTCTCTCTGAATGTTGGTATGTTGGTATTTTTGTGCTCTGCCTCGTATGACTTATGGATTTTTGTTTCCTTCTCTGTGAGATATTTTCCATAGCCATTCAAAACCATTATTCATTCCACATGCTTCAAATATAATGCCCACCTAATCAATCACCACTTCTGCATTTGAAAATAAAACCATCCTTTCTTTATTATATTAGGCAAATTAGTCAAATGAGTGTTTTCTAAAACTTGCTGCCTTTTTAGGGCCCTTGGCGCTCAGCCTGCCTTTCTCCACTGCCGCCTCCTCCCTTTCTCCTCCTCCTGTTTGCAAACAGTATCCGTTTCCTTTTGTGGTGTTCCGAGTGGATTCTGATCCTCCCCGACTGTGTCATCTGCTTCCATGATCAAGCCTCCTTCCTTGGGAGCACTCCCTTCCAGATGGCGGGATAGAAGCCTTCATCTCTTTCTGCCCTGTGACTGAGCAGCAGAGCCCCTCGGAATAAAGCAGACGTTCCTCTCCTCTCGGGCAGGTTTTATTTTTAGAAAGCACAGCGACCATACAGTCAATATGAATAACCAAAATTTACAAAATGCCTTTGTTGATGTTTTGCTGAGATGGGGTAGTAAAAGGAAAAAAAAAAGAACGGAGCAGCTTACATCCTCAATTCTTCCTTTCTCCATTCTCCCCCAGTTACATGTTTCCCTTAATTTCTCTGTTTTCATTTAATTTTAAGAAGGATTCCTTTGTTTTAAGAAACCAGGATTCTTTTGTGCCAATCCCAACATTCTTATCAGTTAAGCCTCTTGAAGAGACAGACAGAACATAGCGCCTGCTGCCACAAGAAGTCATGCAGCCAAAGCCTGTTAGAGAGAACTCTGTCTAACTATTGTCCTGGCAGAGCAAATGGCCCTTCGAATCATGATTCTTTCTAAAGTATGTGTTTATAAGCAATTAAACTCCAGTTTTAGGGAACACTCACTAACAGCATACATTATTTTAATAGACATACAGTTCTACTTTAAACCGTCTTCGCCATCTGCTCATCGTGATTATAAATGCAAAAAGAACATATTTTACATTAGCATCAGAAACTAGTGTGATATTAGGGATGGAAATGCCCATATATGCTCTTTGTACAATACCGAATGCATCTGTGCTATTTTCCTTTTCTTTCCACAGTACAAATCAGAGGAAGAAGATGCTTGTTCCTTGTGGTCTCTTTCCTGACATGGAAGATAATTTTCAGGATGGAAATTCATTAGGAGGGGATTTTGACTTAGTATTCAGACAAATATTCTTTGAAAGCTATATGAGCTGATATGTCTGGCTCTGGCTGGCTCTATAGAGTTATCTTATCTCTCAGCCAATAAAGAGGAAAAAAACACAATATACCAGGGGCAGCAAATCTACTGTAATCTTCTTTAATGTCCATTAGAGATACAATGCATAATGTATAATGGGGAAAGTGTTTTTTCTTCCTATAAATAAAATTTAGAAGAATCATGGGATGCATGTGCCTTGGTGGAACACTTAATGTAGAATTGAAAAAGCATCTGGGTAGGCATATGCTGTGGTTTTCATCTGCATCTTTATGGGTGGGTGATCTTTCTAGATGGAGAATAATGCCATCATAATGTTAGAGGAAGGAGGAATGAAACAGTTCCATTTTCTTAGTGGGGTTGGGCAAAGCCACCATATACACATATCCGTTTCATAAGAAATGGTAGAGATGAGTCTATTAGACTCTCCACTAACAAGGATTTTTAGCCAGAGTTTAGATAGGTAGGCCAAAGGAAGGGATACGCAGGATGAGTGAAGAGAAGTTCAACAGTAGTGTCTACTTAAAAGAATTTGTCCTTGCTCTGCAGCAAAGCGGATTCATCATTTACTAAAAGAACTCAGTTTATACCTCATTTCCAGGTCAACTAGTTTAGGAACAAAGGGCAATATACCACTTCCCCTGAGCTTATTAGTGTGTTTCTGTCTCTTGTTTTGCATCCTGGCCATATTGGACTCGGAAAAGGCAATGGCACCCCACTCTAGTACTCTTGCCTGGAAAATCCCACGGACCAAGGAGCTTGGTAGGCTGCAGTCCATGGGGTCACAAAGAGTCGGACATGACTGATCAACTTCACTTTCACTTTTCACTTTCATGCATTGAAGAAGGAAATGACAACCCACTCCAGTGTTCTTGCCTGGAGAATCCCAGGGACAGGGGAGCCTGGTGGGCTGCCGTCTATGGGGTCACACAGAGTCAGACACGACTGAAGTGACTTAGCAGCAGCAGCAGCGTATTGGACAGTGCTGAATGATAAAGGCTTGTATTTAGGATGAGAAATGTTTCATGCAGGTGAAGATGAAGATGTACCCGCTCATTAGTAATGAGTGACTCTAAGCTCTGATCAACTGTATGGAATCAGGTAAACATCACCAGAGGTGACTGCTCCCATTTGGGCAGGACCAAGACCTGCAGTGGTCACAGAACAGCTGCTGGAGGGAGAAAGCCATCACTCTTCTCTTTTCTCAGCTCTGGGTTAAAAGACAAACACTACTTAAAATATAGTACGCTACGAGAAAATATCTGACTTCCTGTGAAATAGCCCAACCTTGTAATTCTGTGAAAGGCTGCCTCCTGGTGTGGCTTCTGTTATTTTGTGTATGGGCCAAACTTTTTGAGTCCCTGTCTCATAAGCGTGTACAATGAGCCAACTCAAATACAAGAACAACATCCCTAAAGTACCACATTCACCATGTTACTCCCTGCTCAGAAATTTTCAGTGGCATCCACAGCTGACATTTGAAGTTGCTGCTGAACCCTCTGTGGACATGATTTGCTGGCTTTTCATTCTAACTCCTGGAATTCTCTGGTCACTGCCTCAAGTCTCCCTTGCCCCTCATGGGATCATGAGGGGACGTTTGCATCTCCGCAGGCAGCCTATGAGGATCTGGGGAACTCCATCTGGGATCCTCTCTGGCTAAACACACGGTGCTGCCATATTCTCCTGCAGCAATGCTTGTTGGTTTAGGGACCTGCGTGATGGTCTCTTCCCTGAATGTCAACAGAAAGCAAGCCCCACGCCCCTTGTAGTGTATCTTGGGTTTCCGTCACTTGGTCTCTCAAGCTGAGAGCCAAGACTAAGAGACTCTGGATTCTTCCTCATGGGTCTGATTAGGGCTTTATCCCAAAGCTTGTCTCCCCCAAGTGTTTCTCACCTCTCCACTGCTCCCCCAGCCTTCTCCTTCTTCATATGTCTTTTCTCCTAGGGTTTTAGGCACTTTCTCCTCCCTTGTGGGTTATTATCCCTGGAGAAGGAAATGGCAACCCACTCCAGTATTCTTGCCTAGAGAATCCCATGGACGGAGAGACTTGGTGGGCTACAGTCCACGGGTCACAAACAGTCGAAACTCCGGTTCTCTAATGTTGGGTCCTTGAGATCCACCAGTTCTTTCTTCCTTCAACAAAGGTTGGCTTTCACAAGTAAAAGCCTGGGCTTTAACCACTTTTGTATCTTAAACAGGGAAGAAATATTATTTTTCCTACAAAGCTGGGCTCTGCCTTTCTCTAAAAGAAAGATTACTTCAGTTCCAATGGATGGAGGGTCAAAAAGCTTTAAGAATTGGGGGAAATAAAGATTATGTGGGGTTACACTTTAAAATAATGTTTTACTTCATTTACATTAAGATCCAGTTCAAATTCCATCTTCACTAATCACACATTTAAAAAGTGGTTTCTACCACCTCTAAACTCCTGAAGTGTGCAGCCCTCATACAGGCCTTTAGAGCCTTGCTTGCAGCCATTTCTCCCTTATCTCTCCACAGAAGCCTGTAATCTTATTATTCTCCATCCTGCCCGAGTTTAATTAAGAGTTATAGAGCAGTAAGCATTGTCTCCTTCCTGATAGACAGCCTTCTGGCGTCTCCCTGGGGGTAATCCTGCATCTCACCTGGTGGTAAGTATGCAAGTAACGGTGGGAAAGCCACCTGGAAACCTTAGAGGTGAGTTTGTAGCTGGTTCAAGTCTTGCCTTTCACACTTGCCCTGCTTTTTAAACTTTAGATATTTTAAAGTTGAGAGCCACAGCAGTGCCTCAATGTCAGTCTTATGAACTTGATTTCTGGACACTGAGTAGAATTATTAAAAGGAGGAGATTTAATACTGAGAAAAGTAGACCCCTAAAAATGGTCTTATAATGTCCCCATATTTGAAATTTGGAAAGAATGCATCACACTGGTCACAAAGGTATATAGTCCTGTTTCCACAAGATTTGATAGTGTTTAATACATACAAGACAAGTAAAATAGACTTCCCTGGTAGCTCTGTTGGTGAAGAATCCACCTGCGATGCAGGAGATCCCAGTTCGATTCCTGGGTCAGGAAGATCCTCTGGAGAAGGGGTAGGCTACCCACTCTAGTATTCATGGGCTTCCCTGGTGACTCAGATGGTAAAGAATCTGCCTGCAATGTGGGAGACCTGGGTTCAATCCCTGGCTTGGGAAGATCCCCTGGAGGAGAACTTGGCAACCCACTCCAGTGTTCTTGTATGGAGAATCCCCACGGGTGGAGAAACCCTGGTGGGCTACAGTCCAAGGGGTCACAAAGAGTTGGGCACAATTGACTAAGCTCTGCACAGTACAAGTAAAATATTGGTTAAAATGCTTTAAACTGTTTTTTTAATTAAAAAATAATAACTTTGGTACTGGGTCAGAAGAAATCAGCAATGCTAAAAATTACACGCAAAATGCAAATGTCTACCTCATCCTAAATTTGTTTCTTGTTCCTACTCCAGAGGCAACTACAGCTTCTTTTTAATCCTTCCAGAAAATTCTTGTGCACATACAAATTATATTTATGGGGGTACATAATATGCATATGTATATGACTCCTTCCACCCCCAGTAAAAGTAGGCATACTTTATATATGTTATGAACCTTGCTTTATCCACGTAAAAGTGACTCATTCATATATTTCTATGTCAGTATTTACAGCTTTCATTCTTTTTAACAGGAGCTTTGTTCTTGTTGTTCAATCACTCAGTCGTGTCCAAATCTTTGAGACCCCATGGACTGTAGCACACCAGGCTTCCCTGTCCTTCACAATCTCCCAGAGTTTACTCAAATTCATGCCCAAGAGGTGCTTATGACTGCCTTATCTGAATCTTTCATACTTTGTTTGACCAATTGACCTAATTTTTAGGTCAATTATACAATATTAACAAGAATTTCTACCATCAAATTTCCTAAGCCAGGCTGCTGAGAAATCAAGGTCTCAGGTTATACTAAATTTCATTTGGCTTTATCCTCCATGCACTTCAACTCTGCGCGGCCATGGTGGCCCGGGGTGTCTCTGGTCCTTCTATGTGCAGACGGAAAATACGGTGGAGGGGTAGCTTTTCCTGGGCTAATGAGGGATGTAGAGTCTCTCGAGGCCAGTATGGAGCCTTGTTTCATCTGTGCTTTGGTGCTGGCTTCATTGGGTTGTAACGCCAGGCCTCCTCTGGTCCAGCCCTTGCACTTGTCCAGGCCGGTTGGTTCGGTGTGACCTGCCACCTGTCCTCAGACGATCCCAATTCTGTACTGTTCACTGTCTAAGCCTATCTTCTCAATCATTTTGTGTATTTCACATTTTTTCACCTACAAGGCTTACTTGGTCTCTAAGAGCTGACCACCCCTGTCTACTCTAGGCTCTGGGACCCCTCCATCACCCCTCCCCCTTTTGGTTGGTCTCTGACTCCCAGGCAGCTCCTTCCTCTCAGCCCCTCTTATTGGTTGCCCCTGCTCTTTCAGCCTCATGTTAGAATGCCCCTAAGGTCTATTGAACAGGGTCCACTGAACAAGGAAAACACCTAGGAATCATCCTCGGTGCCTCTTTTTCTCTCATCTGGTTCACTAAGTCCCATCAACTTCACTGCTATTATTCTGAAACCACTTGTCTCCACAAATTGGGTTGGGGTGAAAAGAAGAGCAAGAGAACAACTAGCCCAAGGAATAAAAATGTTATTAGCATGGATAACGTGGAAGTTGATGTGTTTCATGAGCTTTTGAGCTTCTAATTTGAGCTAAATCTCATTGCTAGCCTTTGTTTCAACTGGGAAGAAAAGGCCAAGTGTTGACTTGAGCATGCAGAGTACATCCAGTCATTGCCTACTGCTGCCTGCTTCAGTCCCAGGAAGGTGGAGGTTAAAAGGACTATGAGGCTAGTCTAGGACTACACTACCCAATATGGTAGCTACTACCACCTGTGGGTTCAGAGCATTTGCAATGTGGTCAGTGCCAATGGAGATGTTCTGTAAGTGTAAAATACAACCACATTTGAAAGACTTAGGACAATAAGAAAAAAATAATGTGAAATTATCTTATTGATCATTTTTAGTTGATCATGTCATTCAGTCATGTCCGACTCTTTGCAACCCCAGGGACTATACAGTCCGTGGAATTCTCCAGGCCAGAATACTGGAGTGAGTAGCCTTTCCCTTCTCCAGGGGATCTTCCAACCCAGGGATTAAACTCAGGTCTCCCGCATTTCGGGCAGATTCTTTACCAGCTGAGCCACAAGGGAAGCCCGAGAATACTGGAGTGGGTAGCCTATCCCTTCTCCAGTGAATCTTCCCAATCCAGGAATTGAACCGGGGTCTCCTGCATTGCAAGCGGATTCTTTACCAACTGAGCTACGAGGGAAGCCCTCTTAGTTGATTATATTTTGAAGTAAAAACTTGGGTATAGAGGTAAAATAAATTATTACTATTAAATCTAATTTCACTAGTTTCCTCTTTTTAAAATTTGGTTATTAGAAAAGGTAAATTAAGTAAGTGGCTTGCACTGTATTTCCATTGAACAGTAATGGTCTGGAAAGTGTGATGACTGGGGTTTTGAGAATTCAACAGAGTTTTTACATTTTAAAGACATCCTGTCCCTGTGAAGATTAATTCCTGAAAAGTTTCCATTGTTAAAGAAATGTTCAAGTAATTGAACTATATTAAAATAGTCTTCAGAGTCCAGAGCCCTTATGGAGGCACATCTTTGTCCTCTAAGAATGAATTTAATTTCTGCAAAGTTTTCACTCATTTATTTAGCAAGAGCATCCATGGAGTGCTTAGTACATGCTGACACATCCAGACAGCAAGGCATGTAGAGGTGAAAATGAAAATTTCCTGACCGTAAGGAATTTATTACATCAGAGAAATAGGTCTAAAAATAAACATCCAAAAGGGTGATTTTAATAGAAACATGTACAAAGTGTATGGAATGCCTACTCACTTGGAGCCATGAAGAAGGAAATGGATAATTACACTGGGGTTCAAAAGAAAACATGCGCCTTAAGTAGTGAAACATTGCCTTGCACAGGTTGGAAATAAGACAGACCAAAAATGTGAGAAATAGCCACATCATTGTTCGTTTGAGTTGTTATCATTTAGCCTGCTAACATGACCACTTTGAAAGGGACTATCTTTTAAGTATTAGCATGCTAGTAAAAATAAAATCCTGTGTGTGTCTGGCTCCCAGGGCTTCCTCTCAATCCAGCATTCCTGTGAACAGCTAGGCTGGTTCCCGGTGGGTGGGACATGCAGCCAGGGTTGACCTATTCGAGACAGCTTCCAGGACCTGGAAGCATCTTGCATGAGATACTTAGCAGGCTGGAATGGGAACCAGCAATGGTCAGCTCCGTACCTGCTCATTTTCCTTAGAAAAGTGTGGGGATCGTATCCAAGTGTCCTCTAATCTAGGTCACCATAATCTGTCCTATTAGACAGGACATTTCTCTTATTCCAACCCTCAGTGTGTGAATTTCACAAAGGAATTCTACATGGATGCCTATTGTGCACCTCATAATTGGTTCCTTTTAAATGAAAATGTTTTGAAAAAGGCATCACTTTGATGATTAAGGCAGAACAGGAAATCTGAAGGAGACACACCTGTAATGGAGGGCTCTGACCAACTGGGGAAGAGTGAGCGGAACAAAGCTTCACAGCCCTGAATTACAGGCTCATCTGATTGATGTACGGTCACACAAACATTTTCGCACAATGGTAGATGGTGACAACATCGTACAGAGAGTGGCTGGTCAACTCCAGTGCAAACCATTAACCACATTAGAGAAAATAGCTCTGGAGAGGTATCGCTCCACGGTTTTTAACTTCCAAAGATGTCACGAGAAGAGCCACAAATTATTATTGCTGACAATTTGTACAATTTGTCCCTGGTGAAATGTGTGTGTCCCTACACTGCACCGTTTTACATAACAATATGAAATATTAAAAGGGAAAAACGTTTTGTAATAAACAGCAGTTTTGCTGATTGCAGCTGATTATGTTAAGCGGCTTGTACCGTGGGTGTCAGAGGAGACTTAATCGTTCCTATAACTAACCTCCACCACTGACCTCTCCCCTCCGCTGATGAAGCCTATTCAAAAACCTGCTGCCCTTTCTCATTTTCAGATCTTATATTTCTGAACTGTTTTGATCATGCATATATTTGCTAAAGTTGTTGTGTTCAGAATTTGTGTGTGTGTTTTAAAAAATATATAATTCATGAAGATTCCTGCCAGAGCTGTCTCATCCATTATTAAAAACCAAACAAAACTACACAAACATGCATATTTGCAATATTTTTATCAGATACCCAAATGTCATTAATTATAGGTAAAAGCTGTCCCCCCGCAAAGAGTCAGA
>SJYQ01005678.1:347995-360007 GCA_006410935.1 Redunca redunca | reverse complement strand
TCTGAGAGACGCTCCGTGAAGGAATACGGTGCTGAAATTTTTTCTTCCAACTTTAAAATAAAGGGCAAGGATGTCTTTCTGGGGAAGAATGTCCTCTTGGTCATTTCATCAGTCTCAATGGCTGGTACTCAGAAGCAAAGTGCTATTCAATCATAAAGCAATTTCATTTTTCTGATAAAAGTTTTTGATTTAAATGGGATTTTATAGAGCACATTTCAGGATGGATAACTACTCCATCAGTAAGTACAGATAAATACATAAGTGCGTATGTGTAAGTGTCTCTAATTCACAGTTTGCTCTTCCTCTTTTCCCCAAATTCAGAGATGTTTACCAAACCACAGGGGAAATGTGGTGGAGGTGGGAAAGGCAGAGTTTTGAAAGAGAGAAGACACCTCTACCCCAGATTATGCAAATGAAACCATCCCGGAAATAAAGACAAAAGAGGGAGGGAGAAAATCAACAATCCGAAAAGCAAAGTGTTTGAATGCAATTTGCCAGGGAAAGGGGTGGACTCAGTACAACAAGGTCACAAAAAGGTTCAGCTTTCTAGGAGGCAAATACTGGCTGAAGCCGGCTGATAAATATTTCCTACAGGATTTGAAGCAGGTTGCCACCAGCAAAACAAAAGTCCCTAGGGGGCAGTACATAATTAACAATTTGAAGATGTGGCCTTGTATCGTGTCTCCAAGGGAGCCAGAGAAACCTACACCAAAAGCACAAAACCCAAGTTGCTATATTAATCTCACGATTCCCGAATAAACGAACGTCGGCGTTTTCCCAGAGGCTGGGAAAGCGCCTTTTACTCTTGGCTGGCAAACGTTTCCTGACTAATGGTGTCATTTTCCTGTGATTTTATATCAGCACCACCAAACCTGTTCCTCTGGTCTGCGGGAAAGATTCAGCTTGTTTAGAAAAGCAAAGGAATCTTTTTTTTCCTATTAATAAAGAAAAGAATAAAATCAGGATTTGGAGGAGCAAGCCATTGAGAAGGGGTGCTTGTCTGAGTGTTTAGAGACTTTTTAAACGGTGACTTTTTCTTCTTTTTCTTAAGCAATCGATCTTCGATTAAATCGGACCCGTNCCTGCCAGGTCTCCTGCCCTGAACTCCTAGCTCACCACCCAGTCTCTCTCCAAGGCTGAAGCAGACAGAGGCCGTGCTTGGCAAAGATGCACGGGCTTGGAGCTTGAGCTCTATCTTGGGAGGTCAACAGGGATCACTGAAGAGTTTGCCCCAGTCCCTCCTCTTTCAGTTTTACAACTTCTGTGATCCCAAGGGAAGGTCTACAAATAAGGTTCTTTGTTTATACATACCTGAAATTTTCATTCCAATATTTCAGGAAAAAATAAGGTTGTCAGCTGCTTTCCTTCTTTAAGTCTTTACAAATGTTTAGGGAATTTAACTTGGAATTGCCAAATCTGGGTCAGAGGCTAGCTTGGGTTATTTCCTGATCTCCTGGAACTGAAGCTTATGACTGTGACCTTGGTCTGCCAGCAGGGGCTGGTGAAGGTGTTGAGGGGGCGGGCATGGGCAACATGTGTTCATCTTGGAGACCTCCCAAAACTTGTCTTTACAAAGTCTGGGGCTGCCTGTTGGAAGAAAGAAGGCCGACAGATTACATCACTGCCTTCTTTCATAACCCTCCATTCCTGGAAAACCCACCAAAGTTCTGAAAACAACGTCATTAGTAAACCTCATTTTCTCCACAACAACAAAAAAGTAAGCAATTTTACTTTTCATCTCTCCCTTCTTTTCTATTCAAAGTCAGCATAGAGAGGAAGCCTTTCCTCCCATGGCCGAAGAGTTCAATGTCACACCACTAGAGGGGCCACGTGTTCCTGAGCTGCTGGCTGCTTTGCCAAGGTTATTCCATTTATCCCTGGCCTCAGTGTCCGCTTGGACATGGGACAAACAGAGATGGATCTAAAACGATTGTCAGGCTGTTTTAATAATATTAATATTGTGAAATAGGAATAACAACAGAAATAGTTACCACTAATTGAACTCTTGCTTAGAAGTAGGCAAAATGTGAAACTTTGACTTACATTATTTCACCAAGGAAATATTATTCCGTTTTCCAGATAGAGCATTGCAAAGTTAAGCAACTCCCCAAGGACCTACAGCTGGTTCACGGAGGGAGAGATGGTTCTCAGCCTGCGTAAGGCCCCTGGCCTCCAGTAGGAGCTGCTGAAGGATGAACACCGCTAGGCTGAGCCCAGAGAATGAAGCCACTGTGCCCATGGGCTGGTTCTAATTAAGTCTTTTCTAGAACAGCAGCAGCTCTAGGTTAGGGTTTCTCGGCTCTCAGTATGTCCAAGGTCATCCCAAAGGGGGCCCAAAATTCCCGAGCCCTGATGTTTCTTTGTCCTGACCTTGGGGCTTGCTAGGCCATGAAATGTCTCTGAAACTGATGGCTGTAAAGCTTTTTCCATGCTGGCCTCAGCAATGCTTTCAGATACAGTGTTCCTCGAATCCTCTTTATCTTGGTGATGTACATGGGGCTGAGGGTGTGGAAGGGGTAGAAGGAGAAACAGCCAGGCCGGTTGAGAATCACTTCTTTTTTTTTTTTTCATTTCTTTTATTTATTTATTTTAGTTGGAGGCTAATTACTTTATGATATTGTGGTGGTTTTTGCCATACATTCACATGAATCAGCCATAGGTGTACATGTGTTCCCCATCCTGAACCTGCCTCCCACCTCCCTCCACATCCCATCCCTAAGGGTCATCCCAGTGCACCAGCCCTGAGCACCCTGTCTCATGCATTGAACCTGGACTGGCGATCTATTTCACATATGATAATATACATGTTTCAATGCTATTCTCTCAAATCATCCCACCCTCGCCTTCTCCCACAGAGTCCAAAAGTCTGTTCTTTACATCTGTGTCTCTTTTGCTGTCTCGCATATAGGGTCATCATTACCATCTTCCTAAATTCCATATATATGCGTTAATATCCTGTATTGGTGTTTTTCTTTCTTACTTACATCACGCTGTATAATAGACTCCAGTTTCAAATAGCTGAGTAACACTCCATTGTGTATATGTACCACAGCTTTCTTATCCATTCATCTGCTGATGGACATCTAGGTTGCTTCCATGTCCTCACTATTGTACACAGCTGTGATGAACACTCGGGTACACGTGTCTCTTTCAATTCTGGTTTCCTCAGTGTGTATGCCCAGCAGTGGGATTGCTGGGTCATATGGCAGTTCTATTTCAAGTTTTTTAAGGAATCTCCACACTGTTCTCTATAGTGGCTGTACTAGTTTGCATTCCCACCAATAGTGTAAGAGGGTTCCCTTTTCTCCGCACCCTCTCCAGCGTTTATTGCTTGTAGACTTTTTGATAGCAGCCATTCTGACCGGCGTGAGATGGTACCTCACTGTGGTTTTGATTTGCATTTCTCTGATCATGAGTGATGTTGAGCATCTTTTCATGTGTTTGTTAGCCATCTGTATGTCTTTTTTGGAGAAATGTCTGTTTAGTTCTTTGGCCCATTTTTTGATTGGGTCATTTATTTTTCTGGAATTGAGCTGCAGGAGCTGCTTGTATATTTTTGAGATTAATTCTTTGTCAGTTGCTTCATTTGCTATTGGACTTCCCTGGTGACTCAGACGGTAAACCGTCTGTCTACAGTGTGAGAGACCTGGGTTCGATCCCTGGGTTGGGAAGATTCCCTGGAGAAGGAAATGGCAACCCACTCCAGTACTTCTTGCCTTGAAAACCCCATGGACGGAGGAGCTTGGTGCAGGCTACTGTCCACGGGGTCGCAAAGAGTCGGGCACGGCTGAGTGACCAACACTTTAGATTGTGTTGGCTTTGGGAAAGGCCCTTTTAAAATGGGTATTTGAGTGGTTTCTGGGGAAATTATCCTTTTTGCCTATGTGCTATGAAAATTTTCTAATTTCAGAGCCTACGTTCAGAACTCAGTGTGAAGAAGCATCCAACATCCGCCCCCAGGGAGTTTTCCTGTGGAAAAACAAAGCACCCAAAGGCACACTGGAAACCATGCAGGGCTGTGAAACCAGGGAAATCAGAAGTCACTACTTGCCCCAAAGTTTGAGGTATCAGTGTATTTGGTTCCAGGTGGCACCAGCATGATCAAGAAGTCACCAGAGCACATTACCCATGAGTCACAAAATATGCCACATTTTTAAGGGCTATTTGGAAGACTTCCAGAAAAGGTAGCCCCTTTAATTCCCAGTAGGAGGATGTACCCATAAGAAACTTAAGAATTTAGCTGATAAAAGAGCTAGAGAAAATAATGCTGTGTCACTCTTTCTGTTCATTTGCAGATATACAATTGAAAGTCAGTGTTTCCCAACTTGTGGTGTGTGGGTCACCTGCAGCAGAATCACCTGGAATTTTTCTGGCCTCACTCCAGTGGGCAAGCAGAACCTCGAGGGTAAGTCTGGAAATTGTGGGTGACAGTTCCCTCAGGGGATCCTGGGTTCCCTGGTTCTCCTGCCAAGGCTGAGAACTCCTACAGCAGGTAATCACCTCACAGCCTCACAAAACCCACCACCAGGTTGATATTTTCTTCCTGGCTTGAAATCAGTAAAGTCAGGGTCACTCATCTTAGTTCCATTTAGGGAGCATTTATTCTGCAACATCAATGTGCTGTGAGGGACACAAGGAAGAGTAGGGGCCAGAAGGCCCAGACAAATGCACAAATAGATATAAGGCAAGGCAGCAAATGGTGAGATTTTCCTGAGACAGCTCTGCCAAGTACCAGCAGTCCAGGGGAGAGGAGCCACATCCCGCAGGGAGAACTAGGAAAGCCAGGGGTTTTGAGATGGGCTGCAAGGGGTGGGTAGAATTTCAGAAATGGAGATGTTAGGTGTGTTGGGAAGAGGGAACACTGAGGAAAGCGGGAGGGGTGGGATTCTCAGGGACCACACTGATGAGTGGGCTTGACCTAGAAAGCTAGTTTGAACCATTTCATGATTGTCTGGAATCCTGGGTAGATGAATTTCTTTTAATTGAGAAAATTTCCATGTTATAAAATTCATCCTTGTAAAGTGTGCAATTCAGTGATTTTAGTGTTTCACAGAGTTGTGCAACCATGAGTACTGAGTATTATCTAATTTCAGGATGTTTTCATCAGCCCATACGTACTAGCAGGCACTCCCAGCCTTACCTTCTCCAGCCCCTGGCAGCCACTAATCTACTTTCCATCTGCGTGGATCAGGCAAATAAATTTGTACATAATCAATTCAATCCCTGGGTCAGGAAGAACCCCTGGGGAAGTGAATGGCTACCCATTCCAGGATTCTTGCCTGGAGAATCCCATGGACAGAGGAGCCTGGTGTGCTGCAGTCCATGGGATTGCAAAGAGCTGGACACGACTGAGTGACTGACACACCACTCCAGCAGAGAGCAGGGAGCTACTAACGATTTTAAAGGAGGTAAAATTTGCACATAGTGAAACGCACAGGTCTTAAGTGTACAATTCAATGGGTTCTGACAAATGTATACACTTATCTTACTAATTCCTCCAAATACAGACATTTTCATCAACCTAGAAATTTATCCATAAGCAAACCATGGTACTAATTTCTACCATCAGAAATTAGTTTTGTTTTTTTTTTTTTCTTATATTTCATGTAAATTGGAACCATGCAGTATGGACTCTTTTGTGTCTGACTTCTTTTCCACAAAATAACATTTTGAAATTAATTCCTGTTGGTGTGTCAGCAGTTCATTCTTTTTTGTTGCTAAAAACTATGAACGTACCACATTTTGTTTATCCATACTTCTCTCAATGGACATTTGAATTGTTTCCAGTTTATCTACAACTGTGAACAAATTGTTCATAAAAAAAGAGAAAAGAAATTTCTCTTTGAGGGGACATATGTTTTTATTTTTTGCCAGTGAGGGTAAATACCTAGAAGTGGGACTGTTGATTAGGGAACTACTGATTTTCTAAGAGAAAGAATGTGATTCCACCAGAACTGAACTTTAATGAACGCAGCAGCAGTAAGCAGGGAGAGTTAGGAGGTGGAAGTCAGGGCATCTTTCATGACGGGGGAGCCAGAATATACAGAGCTTGGAAAATGAATGGTTATGTGTGGACAGTGGAAACGGAAGTCTTAATGACTATTTATCAAGTGTTTACCCTCCAAGGCATCCTTAGGGTTCAGGCAATCTGACTGACAGAATGATACACTTATTCTTGTTTGTGGGAAAGATAAAGGTTTTGGTTTCAGACAAGGAGATAGATCACTGTCCCCAAAGGGCCATTTCCCTGATAATCCAAGCGCCTCGCAGGGTCAGTTGAATGAATGAACTTCGAGCAATCATACTTGGGAAGAAGGAAAGGGCATCGGGGAGAGTGGGTGGGCTGAGGCAGAAGCTCACACATCAGAAATTAGCCAACTTGCTGGACTGGTTGATTAGATTAGTTACTTGGGTAATGAGGTAGAGAATTTTATTCATCAGAAATTCTCCTCCAGAATTGCTCCCAAGGAAACCAGTCAGAGCTTGCTCTGAGACTCTCCCCGCCTCCGCCCACTCCCCAGGGAATCTCATGGAACTTCCGGCCATGTTTATTCAAAGAGCATATTTATGGGCACTAGGGGCACAAGTCAGCTGTTGAATTAGAATTTAGGAAATGGGTGTGTGTTGGGGGGGGGGGAGTGGATTTCCCCAGATGCTATACTGATTGGGAACAACTTTAATCATCTATCTCTTAGTTTCCTTATCTGTAAAATGGGAATAATAATATCTTTCATTTTCCTTGAAAATAGATTATAAAAATCAAAAGAGAACATAATGCTAAAATACTTTGAAAAATGTATGCTTCCCATTTCCAACCAAATAACCAAGCAACCTACAAAAGTTCTCAGCTTAGCTGTCAAGGTCTCCTGTGGTCTAAATTACTTCTGGTTCACTCTACCGCTACTCCAGCAGTGGTGGCACGGGTCCCGCACTTGCCCACAGCCAGGCTATGCCTCTGTCTCTGCTTGTTTGTCTTCTTCCCTCTCTTGGTTCCAAAAAATTCTTCCTGAGGTCTGTCACCCACACTGAGTCCTTCAGAGAGTCTCCTTACGACATCGTCCTCATCTGCTTGGGGGCCCCAGATTGCAGCGGAAGTTACCTGTCCTGCAAATTTCAATAAAACTGACTCAAGCCAGTCCCTTGAGAAGTTCAGCATCATCCTATCCATTTACAAACTCCTGGGGAATTACAAACTCCTGGGCGTTCCTGACTCCAAGTTCCCTCTCTCCCTGAATTTTTAAATTTTCTGTCTCTTTCTGTGGCTCTTTCTTCTCTTAGTAGATCTGAGACGGGCCTCACCATTTTTTAAAAAATAAAATAATTCCAACACACAAGGCACTCCAGGAAGAGGCATCTGGTGTCTAGTTTACTAGGGAGTTGAGGCCAAGCCGGAGGTGTGTGTATTTCTGAAACCTATATGCCATAGTAGTAAATCTTGTACAGCCTGACTCTTAAAAGTTCTTTGGTCACCCTGCTGTAAGAATATCTTGTGGCTGACTTTGCTTTACAGGCAAAGCCTCTGCTATTTGGCCAGCCCTCCCTCCCTCTTTCTCCCCCATTCCCTCTCTTATTTTTCTTATTCTTCTTCTTCTTTTTTTTTTGTGGACCATTCTTTAAGTCTTTATTGAATTTGGTACAATATTGTTTCTGTTTCGTTTTGTTTTTTGCCTCCGGGCGTGTGGGATCTTAGCACCCTGACCAGGGATGGAACACACATCCCCTGCCTTGGAAGGTGAAATCTTAACCATTGGACCACCAAGGTGGAGAAGGAAATGGCAACCCACTCCAGTAATCTTGCCTAGAAAATCCTGTGGACGGAGGAGCCTGGTGGGCTGCTGTCAGCAGGGTCGCACAGAGTTGGACATGACTGAAGCGACTTAGCAGGCATGCATCCATTAGAGAAGGAAATGGCAACCCACTCCAGTGTTCTTGCCTGGAGAATCCCAGCGACGCGGGAGCCTAGTGGGCTGCCATCTATGGGGTCGCACAGAGTCGGACACGACTGAAGGGACTTAGCAGCAGCAGCAGCAGGACCACCAAGGAAGTTGCCCCTTTCTTCTTGATTCTCCTTTTCTTACCCCCAAATTCTTTTAGCCAGTACTTTGTCTCTATCTAAACTTCAGTTTTAGGACCTCACCTTCACCACTGGAATAGCATATCAGATTTTTTCTTCTAAAGAGAATTTCCTCTTAAAATATATTTGCCATCTTGTGAAATATATTTTCCCCTTGTTACATTGGTCACAGCTGTTTATGATTATGTCTTATAACCCCTGCTGGGTTATATGCTCCTTCAGGGCAGTGTTTGCTTCTGATCCATATTTTAAAAAATTTCTCCATAGCGTAAACCCAATACCTTGCATATAGTAGATCCTCAAGTGTTGAATAAATGAGTGAGAGTGAGTGAGTGAATGAATGCTGGTGTCTTCTATGTAACTCCAGAAAAAGCAGAGTGAAGGAACAGAAGCAGTAGGTTTCCATAAAGGGGTATTAACATGTTCCACTCACCACCAGAAGAGACCAACACGGGGTACACAGAGTCCCCTCTATGGAGCTCATCTTGACCCCAGTGAGCAGGCGAATGCTGGGCGGGGGTCCGTGCAGGCTTGGTGGGGGTCCACGCAGGCTTTGTGCTCTCCCTGTTCCCTGGGGAATGAGCACGCAGCACAGATTCTTTTCAGAGAGGCTGCTGACCTCTGGTTGAATGGTAACAATTTATGACCATTACTGATGAGAACTAGAACTGCTCCTGTGACCCGCGGGATTCGTCCTCTCTGTCCCATTTGTAACCCTTCAGATCAGATTTTCTTCAGTGAAATCAGAGTTGTCACAAGGAGTACACATTCAGGGCAGAATCACAAAAACCCTTATACCTACTGATTGGAAACATGAAACGTGTATTTTATTATATATAAAAAAACACCTCTGCCATTCATCCTATAAAAAATAGAGAAAGAAAGAAGACTATGGCTTGAACACCAGTGAAAGAGACTATACAACAAAGAACGTGCTTTTGAAATTGTTGTTGAATTCTGCTGTTCTTTAGATCCTGAAAGTAAAAAACTATTTGTAGAACTTTATAGCCCACTAGTGAGTTCATTCAAGAGGTGCTTGAACTTACTAAATCTCGATAAGCCTATACGGGAAGAATCAGCACTATTCCCATTCTATAGATGAGGGAGCTGAGACCAGTAAAGGCCAGTTTTCTCAATGCCACCCACCTAAGAGCTATAACCAGAAACCTGTCTTCTGGCTCCAAATCTTATTTGCTTTCTATCACACTTGCCACCTTGCCTGCAAAAATGGCTGTCCAGACCTGTTTACACCCGGCACAGCAGAGTTCTGGGTGCTAAATATCTAAAAGGTTCACAATACCTTAAAAAATGTGGGATTTCCCTGGCAGTCCAGCGGTTAAAACTCTGAGCTTTCACTGCAGGAGGCGCAGGTTCAATCTCTGGTTGGGGAACTAAAATCCTGTGTGCCATATTTCATGGCCAAAAGGAAACAAAAAGAAAATGCATAAAATCATTGGCTTAATGAGTGATGCAATGGGCTTAGTTACCAACAATAAAGTTATATTCCTAGAGTAATAAAGTTCACTGTATCATTTTGCTCTGCTGTATCCCAGTTTTGACCCTGGAGTAAATCTGGAGTATGTAACACGTGATCCAGGAGAAGAACACTGTTTTAGAAAGCTTCAGAAGAAAAAAAAAAGCAGGTGTATGCTTTCTGTCTGCAAACTTCTTCCCTGGCTTACCTTGTAATGGTCAACAGAGCACATGGTTAAGATTTTATGTTGGAGACTGGCTGGTATGGGTATGTGTCCTGAATCCATCATACTATCGACTTTGGGCAGGTAACTAACCTCTCCAAGCTTTAGTTTCCTTTTCCTCATCTGCAAAATGAAACCAAACCTCAGCTGGTTTCTTTGGTTGCAAGCAACAGAAACACACTCACTTAGGCTAAAAAGGACATTTGCCAAATGATTTTAGCTCTCTTGCAGAATCAAAGGGAAAGCTGAGAGATCAGGCCTTGCAAAGAACAGAAGCCCCATAAATCTGAATGTCTGAAGAAACAGACATTCTTATCTGCACTCTGATGTTAGAAAGACTTCACCCTAGCCATTTTCCATCTTGGTGTCATTCAGGGCCGACTGGAGTCATGTGGCCATACCTGGGCAGAGAGGAGGTTAGAGACCTTGATTGACAGTTCCACCAGAACCCTATGGAATGAAGCAGGTGAAGTTACTTAAAAGAAAAATTGAAGTGATGCTTTGAAAAAACAAGGCAAAACGAAGATTTACTACAGGAATAAAAAATAGTACTTCATAGGGACATTTTTAGGGTTAAAAGACATGATGAATTTAAAATGCTTAGCAAGATGTCTGTCACAGTAGGTTCTTGATGAGTATTTGTTGTTGTTGGAATGGAACAGAAGTGAGTTGAGAAGGAATATGGATAATCCAAGGAGAAAAATAAAAGAGAAAAGGATTCAACAGCAGATTGGCAGAGCAAAGTGGAAACCTCCTTCTCCCCCCGATACCATGACCACCCCTAAAATACCATGAAATCTGTGATGAATGCCTTTAATTATTGGAACATCGTATTTTGTATAAAGAATGCTAAGTACAGAGGCACCAGTAAATTCAAACAATCAGAGACTATCTCACTGACTAAAGTGTATAATAGATGCCTAGACACATCTATACAGAAAGAAAATGGCAATAAAAGTGAAGTACAGATGATTCATTTTCAGAAAATTCAGTGTTAACAATATAAGGAAAAAGAATGAATATTTTATAATTATTATGATGGAATCACTTAAAAATTATAGTAAAATGGTTTTCACTTATTCCTCTGTAACATGAATGAAATGTATTAGCAATTAACAATTATACTCTGATATTTCTGCATACCACACTAACTACAATGAACATTAATATTTATGTGTTACCCACACTGTTACTGACTGGGCCAGATTTAGTCCCTGGTTTCTCATTTCTCTATTCCTAGAGACATAAATGGGAGTTGCAAGTGAGTACCTGAAGGCACATTTTCAACTGCTATAGTTTATCATTCTTATAGTTTATATCCTGAAAGCTTCATAACCGTGGCAAGTCAGCCTTCACTCTGGGAATGGTCAGTCGTAAACCTACAGACAGTGCCAAATGTATCTGAACAATCACTCACCTTAGTAGTTGAAATGTGGCTCTCTTATTTCTAGAATTACAAATTGTGATTTTGAACAAAATACCTACCTGTTGATCTATTTATTGATGTCAGTCTGTCTTCATCATCATCTATCTATCAAATCAAATGGATGCAGTTTCAGAAATTTACATTATTACTACTTGGTATGATACTGGACAAATCTGCTTATAATTCTAGACATTTCTCTAGAACCTTTGTTCAAAAGAGTCAGTGTGTCTCTTTTGTGAAGATTCTCCAGGAAGGTAGCCCCTTTTACAGCTATCAGAGCTTGCCTTTTGGGATTAAGAAATGCCTACACTCACCTAGAGCCAGACCTCCTGGAATGCGAAGTCAAGTGGGCCTTAGGAAACATCACTACAAACAAAGCTAGTGAAGGTGATGGAATTCCAGTTGAGCTATTTCAAATCCTGAAAGATGATGCTGTGAAAGTGCTGCACTCAATATGCCAGCAAATTTGGAAAACTCACAGTGGCCACGGGACTCGAAAAGGTCAGTTTTCATTCCAATCCCAAAGAAAGGCAATGCCAAAGAATGCTCAAACTACCGCACAATTGCACTCACCTCACACGCTAGTAAAGTAATGCTCAAAATTCTCCAAGCCAGGCTTCAGCAATACGTGAACTGTGAACTTCCTGATGTTCAAGCTGGTTTTAGAAAAGGCAGAGGAACCAGAGATCAAATTGCCAACATCCGCTGGATCATGGAAAAAGCAAGAGAGTTCCAGAAAAACATCTATTTCTGCTTTATTGACTATGCCAAAGCCTTTGACTGTGTGGATCACAATAAACTGTGGAAAATTCTGA
>SJYQ01005678.1:316339-342485 GCA_006410935.1 Redunca redunca | reverse complement strand
AAATAAAACATATATATGTTTTTTTTATTCTTTCACATATAACTCAATTGAGGATGAGTTAAAAACTTAAATATTTCACAATATATTTCCTGAAATACAAGAACACTCTCCTGCCTAATGATAGAACAACTGTTACAATCAGGAAATTAATATTGATATAATAGTGCTATCTAATCTCTAGGGCCTCATTTAAATTTCACCAACTGTCCCAATAAATGGTCTTTATAGCAGGAAAAATAAATTCCTTTTCTGGTCCAATTCAAGATAGCACATTGCATTTGGTTGTCATGTTTTGTGTTTTTTTTTTTTTTTTAATATATTGAATTGGCAAAATAGTTCATTCAGGTTTTTCCATAGAACTTATGAAAAACTTGAACAAACATTTTGGCCAATCCAATATGTGTTCAGTTTCCTGATTCTGGAACACTTCCTTGGTCTTTTCTTGCCCCCTGTGACCTTAATGTTTTTGAAGCATATTGGGCAGTTATTTTGTAGCATGTCCCAAAATTTAAGTTTGTTGCTTCTTCATGCTTAGATTCATGTCATGCATTTTGGTGGAAATATCACCACAGGGACATGTGTTCTTCTATCATAATAGAAAGGACAGGGTATCACTACATCCTATCATTGGTCTCCTGTACTCTGATCATTTGGCTATGGTGTTGTTTGCCAGGTTTCTCCACTGTAAAGTTATTGTTTTTTAATTAATATGTAATGAGTAACTTTGTAATTAATAAGTATCTTATCAGGTACTGCTTTGATATCATGTTAATATCCTATTCCTCCATAAACTCTCAGCTTATTTTATCATCTCCCTTGGACTGCAAGGATAACCAACCAGTCCATTCTGAAGGAGATCAGCCCTGGGATTTCTTTGGAAGGAATGATGCTAAAGCTGAAACTCCAGTACTTTGGCCACCTCATGCGAAGAGTTGACTCATTGGAAAAGACTCTGATGCTGGGAGGGATTGGGGGCAGGAGGAGAAGGGGATGACAGAGGATGAGATGGCTGGATGGCATCACTGACTCGATGGACGTGAATCTGAGTGAACTCCGGGAGTTGGTGATGGACAGGGAGGCCTAGTGTGCTGTGATTCATGGGGTCGCAAAGAGTCGGACACGACTGAGCGACTGAACTGAACTGAACTGTCTGAATAAAATATTATTCAATAGCTGCCAAATTATGATTTTTCTACATTCATTAGTTGGCTTTCTACTGAAAGGAAGTGCTTTCCTCTTTTCCTGGATTATGTATTTATTCATTTGTTTATTCCTTTCAGCAAGATCCATAGATTTCCATTTCATTCAATGATCCATTACATTATATGTTATCTTGCTGTTCAAACTGTTTCATATTTGGCTGGTGGAAGCACCTTAAAGCTGGTTCCTGTGTAATTTTCAACAGATCCCCTTACCTTTTTGAGACTTCCTTACTTTTTGGAACAATAAGGTGTTTCAGACTCATCTTGAGCTTTGCCTGCCTCAATCATTTCTCCAAAGAGCTCTGTTGCTCCTGGTGGACAGCGGTATTTAGAAACCCAGAACTGGGCACTAGATATGCTCCTTGCATCTAAGCCCTCTCAGTGGACAGAGCTGAGAAATGCATGTATGTTCATGCACATGTATACACACGTCTGTATATATGTCTCTCAGTAAACTGTTAACATGGACATCTGTTAAAAATGTTATTTCTGAATGCTAATCTGGCTTTTAAAAGGGTTTCCAGAATGCATCTAACCCAGATATATGCTAGGAGATACAGAAACATGTTAGGAACCAAAAGCGATGGGGATGGAGAGGAGGGCGAGATGACTTCCACATGGAGACTCCCCTGGGCTCTCCCAACAGTGGGAAAGTTCCCAGATTGAGCCCAATAAGCTGCCAGCTTCTACTCAGTCTGACCAGTAGAGAAAGGAAATTCCTCAACTTCCTTCCTTAAGTTCAACCCCCTTATATACTTATTCTTTCCCCTAAAACGGACACTTACTGGCCTTAGCTTGCTAGTTGGAATGCAAGAGGGCCGGGCTGGCTGTCTCTGGCTCTGTTGATACAATGCTGCTCATTGCACTCTCTGCATGCGTGTAGGATAATTTAAAGAATTCAAGCTACAGGGTGCTTGTTTTTACATGCATACCCTTGAACATGCTTCAATTTTTGTTATGTGTGTCCCCTTGAATATACTTCAATTTTGTTGAAAGGAGCTTGGGACTTGAATTGGACAAATTTGAAATACAATTCTAACTCTACTAATCTCTGGAAAAACCTGTTAATTTCTTTGAGTCTCAATGTCTTTATCCAGGAGCAGGGGATAATGAGATCGAGGTAACAGAATTACTGGGCAGCTTAAGTGAAATGATCTATCTCAGTGCCTAGCACTGCCTGCCACTTTGAGCACCTCAATAAACACAAATTCTTTCCAGCCCTTCCACACACTCAGCATCTGGTGGGCACAACAGAAGGAGCTCGATACTTACCTTCTAGCATGAATTCTAGCCTTGTCTCAGGGTTGTTGAGCACAAGAATCCATTCCTACTAATTTGAGTGAAAAGGGGATTTATTGAAAGAACCCAGGAGAATCCCATGGACTGGTTTCCCATATGCTCTTGCTTTGTAAACACCCCGTCTCTCACTGCCACTTTGCCCCACTGATAACAGATGGTGGTATATGCGATTCTGTCTTGTGAGAATCCTCAGATTCTACAGGACTTTGAACATCATTGTCTCAGAGCTGGCCTGGTCAATATTTCAGTTCTCCCACGTCAATTTCTTGGAAGGAGAATCTTCTAGTTCGGACTCAGTCAGGATTTTGTCTCTAATCCGATCAGGCTTGGTCAGAGCAAAAACCTGCCACCTAGGCCTACCTTGTCACAAGGCTGTTGGGGAGAGAAAATTGTTGCAGTGAAGGATGAGGTTAGCCAGGATAGAACTCTCATCTCCCTCACAGTCACCATGATTGAATGAAATTCTTTCTTCATTCTATAATTAAGAAGAATCATGAACTCAAACTGACTATGAAAAAACATCATGTATACATTTTATAGAGATACCAAGGGAACATACCAAGGGAAATCTGAGATACCAAGGGAATATTTCATACAAAGATGGGCACAATAAAGGACAGAATTGGTATGGGCCTATAGAAGCAGGAGATGTTAAGAAGAGGTGGCAAGAACACACAGAAGAACTATACAAAAAAGATCTTCATGACCCAGATAACCACGATGGTGTGATCACTCACCTAGAGCCAGACATCCCGGAATGTGAAGTCAGCTGGGCCTTAGGAAGCATCACTAAGAACAAAGCTAGTGGAGGTGATGGAATTCCAGTTGAGTTATTTCAAATCCTGAAAGATGATGCTGTGAAAGTGCTGCACTCAATATGCCAGCAAATTTGGAAAACTCAGCAGTGGCCACAGGGCTGGAAAACATCAGTTTTCATTCCAATCCCAAAGGAAGGCAATGCCAAAGAATGTTCAAATGGCTGCACAGTTGCGCTCATCTCACACGCTAGCAAAGTAATGCTCAAAATTCTGCAAACCAGGCTTCAACAGTACATGAACCAACAACTTCCAGATGTGCAAGCTGGATTTAGAAAAGGCAGAGGAACCAGAGATCAAATTGCCAACATCCGTTGGATCATCGAAAAAGCAAGAGAGTTCCAAAAACAATCTACTTCTGCTTTATTGACTACGCCAAAATCTTTGACTGTGTGTGTCACAACAAACTGTGGAAAATTCTGAAAGATGGGAATACCAGACCACCTGACCTGCCTCTTAAGAAACCTGTATGCAGGGGGAAGCAGCAGTTAGAGCTGGACATAAAACAACAGACTAGTTCCAAATCGGGAAAGGAATACATCAAGGCTGTATATTGTCACCCTGCTTGTTTAACTTCTATGCAGAGTACATCATGAGAAATGCTGGGCTGGAAGAAGCACAAGCTGGAATCAAGATTGCCGGGAGAAATATCAATAACCTCACATATGCAGAGGACACCACCCTTATGGCAGAAAGTGAAGAGGAACTAAAGAGCCTCTTGATGAAAGTGAAAGAGGAGAGTGAATCAGTTGGTTTAAAACTCAACATTCAGAAAACTAAGATCATGGCATCTGGTCCCATCATTTCATGGCAAATAGATGGGGAAACAATGGAAACAGTGACAGACTTTATTTTCTTGGGCTCCAAAATCACTGTAGATGGTGACTGCAGCCATGAAATTAAAAGATGCTCCTTGGAAGAAAAGCTATGACCAATTTAGACAACATATTAAAAAGCAGAGACATTACTTTGCCAGCAAAGGTCCGTCTAGTCAAAGCTATGGTTTTTCCAGTAGTCATAGATGGATGTGAATGTTGGACTATAAAGAAAGCTGAGCACTGAAAAATTGATGCTTCTGAACTGTGATGTTAGAGAAGTCTCTTGAGAGTTCCTTGGATTACAAGGAGATCCAACCAGTCCATCCTAAAGGAAATCAGTCCTGAATATTCATTGGAAGGACTGATGCTGAAGCTGAAACTCCAATACTTTGGCCACCTGATGCGAAGAACTGACTCATTTGAAAAGACCCTGATGCTGGGAAAGATTGAAAGCAGGAGGAGAAGGGAACGACAGAGAATGAGATGGTTGGATAGCATCACTGACTCAGTGGACATGAGTTTGTGTAAACTCCAGGAGTTGGTGATGAGCAGGAAGCCTGGTGTGCTGCAGTCCATGGAGTTGAAAAGAGTCAGACATGACTGAGCGGCTGAGCTGAACTGAACTGATACATTTTATAATCAAAGTTTTCTACTTAAAAAAGACTTATTTATCATTTACTATGTGCTATGGACTATCTCAAGAGTTCTATGAATATTTTAAAAAATACTTATTTATTTTTGGCGGTGCTGGGTCTTTGTTGCTCTGCACAGGTTTTCTCTAGTTGTAGCGCATTCTCTTGTCGCAGAGCACAGGCTCTAGGGTGTGCAGGCTCAGGATTTGCAGCACTCAGGCTCTAGAGTGTGGGCTCAGGAGTTGTGGTGCACAGGCTTAGTTGCCCTGAGGCTTGTGGGAACTTAGTTCCTGGTGCAGAGATCGAAGCTTTGTCCCCTGCATTGACAGGCAGATCCTTAACCACTGGACCAGCAGAGAAGTCTGTCTGCAAATATTGACTCATTCAATCTTGTAACTAGCTGAATGACTCTGAATTTTACAAATTTCATTAAAGGCACAGAGAGGTGGAGTGATTCACCCAAAGACACACAGACAGCTATTTGGCAGCAGAGCCAAGATTTGAACTCAGGCAGTTCAGTGTGCAGAGTCTACATCAGACCACTGTAAGATGCTGCAGCTCACACTAAGACAGCCAACAAATGCTTCGCAAGGGTGCCTTTCAAACCAAAGATGCCAGCATATTTACTTATGACCTAATGATGTGAGGGTGTTACAGTGTGTGACCACTGTCTTCAGCATTTGCAGAGGTGGCCCATGGAGGCTAATGCCCATCTCCCACTTATCCTTTATCCTTGTCCAGGTCGATGGCTGTTCTTGGGAGTTCAGCATCATAATGTTTGGTTTTACACTCATGTTTTTAAAGCCTTTTCACCTCAGGAACATTTTGCAACAGCACTTTAAATTCCATTTCTATTACTTGAGCATCAGGCACAATTATGCCATTTTGAGTTTCTTCATTGCAATTAATGCAATCATATGACGCATCACTAATGCCAACCAGGAGTCTTATCACAAAATAGTATAAATTATCATATTTCTATATACATTGCAAATGTCTTATCAGCATTCCAACCTTGTATATACTTTTAGTAAAAAATCCTCCCTATGCTGGATTTCTGAAACTGCTACTGGCAGCCAAAGTAGATCAGTTTATATTGCTGCCTGTCTCACAGACGGAAAGTCTGATGGAAACTGGCAACTTAATTCAGGTTGCATGAGATTTCCTAGCCAATCAGAGAAGCTCTCTGGGCTGCCAAAATTTTTAATAAGACCGCTTTTTCATATAGCTATATATAGAGAGATATACAGATATATAATATCTATTAGGCCATTTTCCATTTAGATAATATTATGTGTGTACATTAATTATTTTATAAGCAAATTCTGATACTGAGTAATGAGAATATTGGGTTACTTCTTTATACAATAATCTGGAAAAGGCATTGATCAAAACTGGCCCAAGTAACTCAGCTTGCTGATTGTGTTTTGATTTGATTTATACAAAAATGGGTATATAATCATAAAAATAGTATAATTCTAACTTGGATAAAACACAAATCCTCTGCTTCAAATCTTCCATCTGCTAAATAAAGATAAAAATATCTCCCTGGCTACAAGGCGATAAGGAAAGTGACACAGAAGTACCGGCTCTCTCTTTCATGTTCAGCTCTGTCTCAGTGTCTACCCTTTTTCTGGTGTCCCTCTTCCCTCTGATGAGACACTCCTTCCTTAACTCTGGTCCTTCGTGTGACACAGCAAACCCTTAATGGTTGGGGTAACCTGCCGAACACTTCACTTGTAATTTACCGCTTGCCATTTTGCAAGAAGATAGTAGAAAGTAACTCCTGCTTAGTCTTCGGCCTATAAACTCATGGGGAAGAATGGAAGGTGTTTCCCACTGTCTTCCCCCTCCCTTCCCTCAAATAGGGAGGGTTAACAGGACTTTTTGTTTTTAAGGTTGAAGCCTTTCCTATAAGCCACTGAGCTCTCTTCTATTATTGTAGAAAGAGATCACAAAACATGGGTTTAGTTCAGAAAATAAGATGGGGGAAAGAAGAAGGAGGAAAGAAGAGACCCGCTGGCTAGGTCATGTGGGAATCATATCGAGGGCTCTTCCAGGATGTGCTGGGGTTATGGGCCAGGAAAGGATTTCTGAGGGGGGCAACAGGCAAGTGTCTTGGGGCACTGGTCAGACATGTGGACCCATCCCATCCCTGGTCCCGTTGTGTGAGTAGGATTCTTGCTGTCCCTATACTGGGGGATCTTTGTGTATACCCTTCTAGTCATGATGGTGCCGTCCCTACATTTTAAGATATCACTGGTGATTTGCTACTTAAACAATAGCAAGTATCACTAGCAGGGCTGGTCTCATGAATGTAACACCTGTGTTAGTTGCTCAGTCATTTCCAACACTTTGCAACCCCTTGGTCTATAGCCTGCCCGACTCCTCTGTCCATGGGATTTCCCAGCAAGAATACTAGAGTGAGTTGCCATTGCCTCCTCCAGGGGATCTTTCTGACCCAGGGATTGAAGCCAGGTCTTCTGCATTGCATGCAGATTCTTTACTGTCTGAGTGACCAGGAAAGCCCACCACTGTGTAGGGACCCACAACTAGGAAGGGTCCCATGCTTGGTGTAATACTCTGCTGTCACCATCTTGAAATTCTTTGTTTTATCTTTGAGCTTGTGTTTTGCAACTGAAGCTCAATGGAACAGGAGTATGTGTGTGAGTAGAAGAGATACCTCAATATGAATGTCCACTCTTCACTGATGCCTCATGCACATTTAGCATCTGTGATATTCCATGAGCACAGAATTTCCAAGACCCATGGGATATGAGACTCAGAAGAATACAAAGTAAGAAACTTACATCCACGACTGAATAAAATGGGGGTTCTGACCTCACTAAGATACTACACTTTTTATTTAAATCACAGCTTGCTTCCAACAGAGAAAGAAAGAAACGGTGTCCTAAGAAGCACCAAAGGTATTCTATCTTCCCCATGTTACTTCCCCATGTTACACAACCACTTATGCTGAAAATGATGACATTGAAGGAAAGAGAAAGAAAGGTAACACGTAATTCTTTTTTCCTTTCAGTCTTTACTCATTCTGTAGGCTGAAGATAGAAAGTGGTAGTAGAATGTGTGTGTATCAAGAAAGAAGCAAGATAAAAAACACTGAGGTTTTTTTTTTTCCAGCATTTCCACTGCTTTGATAAGAATGAAATACATATGCATGCATGAGCTAAGAAATACAAATTGTATCACTTTAATGATTCCACATACAAGTTAAACGTTCTTATATTTGCATTTAAAAGTGGAAATGCACAGTATAAAGATGAACAGTAAAATTATGCCAATAATTTGAAATTTTAATTTTCCTTTCCTTAGAGTGACAGAAACACTGTAACAAATCAAAAGAGGCCATTGAAGAAAAGAAAAAGCTTTATATTTCAGCATCTTTAATGGCAGCTTTATTTGGAATTGGACTGCACAAATTATGGAGAAGGAACCCTGCATTTTCATTTGCACTGTGACCTACAACTTATGTAGCAATCTCTGACCCTATGATCCCTCCAAGACACACCACTGGGTTGGAAAGGACATGAGTACTGGTTTTTGGGGGACAGGCTGGCATGCTGGGGCACTCTGAAAAACAGGTCAGAGGGAAGTAGACACAGACACCTGCCAAAAGGGCAAGCCTTCCTGACCGAGAGAAAGAATTTGAACAAGACAGGGAACTGGCTAGAGTGAATGGGATGGAGACCCAGAGATCTTTACCTAAAGTCAAAAATGACTGTGGTGAGGGATTTGTGCTCTCGAAGACTCAAGAGTGACCGGCCTGGGCTGCAAGATGAAGGTTTTGATACCTACCGAAGCTGCTATACCTCCCCGAGTTCAGAGCTGACTGGCAGCTTGGACAGCACGTGAGGCGGCTGTGAAGTCTTGTTCAGGCTTAAGAAAACCAGAGTATTTGAGGGCTGGCATNTGGGGAATCTCCCATTGGATTACCTAGCCCAGCTTTTTCTCTTAGGCATGGGGAACCATGACTCTGAGTTTAATGTGAAGGAAACCTGAGCTCTCTCTAGTTTTCCAAGTAGTTATGCAGCCTTGGACAAGCCACCTACTCTACCCAAGTCTCTATTTTCTTAATTTTAAATTGGGGCAGTTAAATTTCACATCCTCAAAGGAGACTGCTCTATTTTGAAGAGCCTAGTATTTAAATGTGTCACACTGACCTCAAGTATTTGTAAGCATTTAAGTCTTACTCTAAAGTTTATATTATGCCATTGACATTGGACATGAACATCTATGCTGCTTCTTTATTGTTATTCACTTATTTGTCTTTTGGCTGTGTTGGCTCACTTGCCAGCTGTCATGTGGGATCTTAATTCCTGAACCAGTGATTGAACCCGAGTCCCCTGCACTGGCAAGCAGATTCTTAACTTCTGGACTGCCAGGGAAGTCCCAGTGCTTCTTTAATAAAGTGTCTCTAAGATAAAAGGCATACTTGATAGGACTGTGTGTTGAGAATTCTGAACTTGTGCTCTATTTCATGGAAAATCCAGCTCTAATGCCAAGTTCAGTCAGTGGTATTTTGTCTATAATTTGTATTGTTCTATAGGTCCAAATTTGCAGAGAACATCATGAGAAACACTGGGCTGCAAGAAGCACAAGCTGGAATCAAGATTGCCGGGAGAAATATCAATAACCTCAGATATGCAGATGACACCACCCTTATGGCAGAAAGTGAAGAGGAACTAAAAAGCCTCTTGATGAAAGTGAAAGAGGAGAATGAAAAGTTGGCTTAAAGCTCAACATTCAGAAAACAAAGATCATGGCATCTGGTCCCATCACTTCATGGGAAATCGATGGGGAAACAGTGGAAACAGTGTCAGACTTTATTTTTTTGGGCTCCAAAATCACTGCAGATGGTGCAAGCCATGAAATGAAAAGACGCTTACTCCTTGGAAGGAAAGTTATGACCAACCTAGATAGCATATTCAAAAGCAGAGACATTACTTTGTCAACTAAGGTCTGTCTAGTCAAGGCTATGGGTTTTCCAGTGGTCATGTATGGATGTGAGAGTTGGACAATGAAGAAAGCTGAGCGCTGAAGAATTGATGCTTTTGAACTGTGGTGTTGGAGAAGACTTTGAGAGTCCCTTGGACTGCAAGGAGATCCAACCAGTCCATCCTAAAGGAGATCAGCCCTGAGTGTTCATTGGAAGGACTGATGTTGAAGCTGAAACTCCAATACTTTGGCCACTTCATGCAAAGGGTTGACTCATTGGAAAAGACTGTGATGCTGGGAGGGATTGCGGGCAGGAGGGGAAGGGGATGACAGAGGATGAGATGGCTGGATGGCATTTCTTACTCGATGGACATGAGTTTGAGTGAACTCCGCGAGTTGGTGACGGACAGGGAGGCCTGGTGTGCTGTGATTCATGGGGTTGCAAAGAGTCAGACATGACTGAGTGGCTGAACAGAACTGAACTGATAGGCCCAAATAATGAAAATCTGTGAACCTATGTTAAAAACTTAAATTTATAAGTAATATTTTATGCAGATGACATTTATTATTATTTAAGAGTTTATTTATTTATCTGGCTGAGCCAGGTCTTAGTTGTGGCATGCGGGATCATTGACTTTCCTTGCAGTGTGCAGGATCTTTAGCTGTGGCATGGAAACTTATTTATTTATTTATTTTTGGCTGTGCTGGGTCTTCGTTGCTGTGCACCAGGTTTCCCTAGTTGTGGTGAGCGGGGGCTACTCTCTGGTTGCAGGGCTCGTGTTGCTCGTTGCAGTGCCTTCTCTTGTTGCAGGGCAAGGTCACTAGAGTGTGCAGACTTCAGTAGTTACAGTGCACAGGCTTAACTGTTCAGGTCACATGGGGTCTTTCCAGACCAGGGGTCGAATCCACATCCCCTGCATTGGCAGGTGGGTTCTTATCCACTGGACCACTAGGGAAGCCCCAGATGGGAACTCTTAACTGTGGTATGTGGGATCTAGTTCCATGACCAGGCCCACCGCATTGGGAGCATTCAGTCTCAGTCACTGCACCACCAGAGAAGTCCCCATTATTATCCTTTATTAACTCTCATGAGAATTCAGTTCAGTTCAGTTGCTCCCGGAGTCACTCCCAAACCTGTGTCCATCGAGTCAGTGATGCCATCCAGCCATCTTATCCTCTGTCGTCCCCTTCTCCTCCTGCCCCTAATCCCTCCCAGCATCAGGGTCTTTTCCAGTGAGTCAACTCTTCGCATGAGGTGGCCCAAGTACTGGAGTTTCAGCTTTAGCATCATTCCTTCCAAAGAAATCCCAGGGCTGATCTCCTTCAGAATGGACTGGTTGGATCTCCTTGCAGTCCAAGGGACTCTCAAGAGTCTTCTCCAACACCACAGTTCAGAAGCATCGATTCTTCGGTGTTCAGCCTTCTTCACAGTCCAACTCTCACATCCATACGTGACCACAGGAAAAACCATAGCCTTGACTAGACGAGAGTAGGAAACCACTAACTAATTTCCATGAGAAGTAAGTTGATGGTAGTGATTTTGGTCAAATGCCAGCAGCGTGAGGATTCTGTTGGTCTCTGTGGGAAACCAAACAATGAACTTTATAGACCATTCATCTGCTGTGCTGTGGTGAGGGTGAAGGAATAGGTCTGGAATGGAAGGTTAATTTGTGTGATTGCCACTTATCACTTTTACGATCCCTGGGTTGGGAAGATCCCCTGGAAAAGGGAATGGCTACACACTCCAATATTCTTGTCTGGGAAATCCCATGGACAGAGGAGCCTGGCGGGCTACAGTCCACGGGGTCGCAAAGAGTCGGACTTGACTGGGCAACTAACACTTTCACTTTCTTTTCATGATCAAAAAAGAAGGAAATGGGCTAGAGATGTGAAGGAACTTTGTCAGAGGTTGAACTGGTGCCTCCCTGGATGACAAGTGACGCTTGGGGCAGTATGTCTTGCCATCAATGCTCACTCCCGAGCTGTGACCATTTGTCTCAGTTTGGGATTTAGTTTTGCCCTGAGGTCATGGCTTTCTGAACTGGAAGAGTCCTGATTTATTTGGAAGCTATGGCTCTATCTCTTTTTGCATATGCATGACTATACCTTGACCCGGCTGTGGTTTCCTTAGGGGTTGAACCAACATCACCCAGAGCTGACAGAATGCCCATCCTAACAGTCCTTGCAAATCCTAGATATAGAAATGTATACATGTGAAGCTCTCCACCCTTATTATCTTTCTCTAATGACTTTTTTCACGGAAAAAAAAATTGGCAAAACCTCCATTCTTCTATTTAAGGTCTTTTTAAAAAAATAAAATAAAATCAAGATTTACTTAAAGTAGGCAATAATCTGGCCCACAGTAGTTTGTAACACACATGTGGGTTAGTTTTTGAAAGTGCTTTTGAATGCTGGTACTTATTACACCGTACAGATTAAAGGCAGTATTCATTGAAGAAATTATCCCTGTTTGATACTTGTTTTTGTACACGCCCAAACATTTATCTTCCTTTCTTTTTCTTTTCTTAAAAAAAATAAAAGCAAGATCTGGACCATCCAGAAGGATTAGCAGATGGAGCTCCATGATTGGAAAGAGACACCAGAAACCAGAGACCATGGAGCCTCCAGAAGAGGCACCGCGGCAGGTGCTGGGCTCTGTCGACAAGGGGCGATGGGGAATCACAGCCTCCTCACTGTCACCTCCTGCCCGAGACTCACTGTCAATCCCCAGCAGTCTTTGTTCTAGAACTTGTCCACAAACTCTCTTTCTTGCATGGCACCCTCCTCAGTATTGACTTCTTGTCCAGGTGCTAAGCCAACCTGTAGTTTTGCCCTGATTGCCGCAAACGCCATTTTTTACTTTGGACACTGCTTAAGGATCAGGCCCTCAGCTTCACCAGCCTCCAGGACGGGCCTGTCACTAGTTTGGGTTTCACTCCTTGCCCTGTTCTGTGATATTCTAGTTGCTTGAAATGGAATCACTTTTTCTCTCTGCTGATAGTCTTTTCTTCTCAAATCAAGGATGGTGGTGGTAGTGGCAGCAGGAGACATTGGAGGAAAACACTGTGTTTGGTTTTCTGGACTCATTCTCCCTGGAACACATTTCATAGATGAGCTTTAGTTGCTGGGAGAAACGTCTTTTTTTTTTTTTTTCCCCAAAAGTCTGCTATACTTAGGTTTCATTTAAAAATGAATGTTCATTGGGTCTACTGTGAAATGAGTGAAGGATAGAGGCAAATCAGGAAGTTCTAAAGAAATCAATGAAAAGAATACAATACAATGGAAAAAAGCCCATGAAAAAAATACTTCACACTGAGTATAGAAACGTTATGCTAGTAAAGCTACAGTTAATATATATAAATGATATTGTGTCAAATCCTAGAAATCAAAAACATAGTTGAAGGCTTCCCGATGGTCCAGTGGTTAAGAACTTGCCTTGCAATACAGGGGACACTGGTTTGATCCCTGGTCTGGGAAGATCCCACCTGCCACGGGGCAACTAAGCCTTGTGTCACAACTACTGAAGCCTACTTGCCCTAGAGTCTATGCTGCACAATGCGAGAAGTCGCAGCAGAGAGAAGCCCTTGGACCGCACCTAGAGAGAAACCTCCGCTCACTACAATTAGAGAAAGTCTTCCCACAACGACAAAGACCCAGCACAGCCAAAAACAAACAAACAAAAACAACAAAAAACGTAGCTGAATTTAATAGGTATTAGTAGAAAATTCTCCTTTTATGCAAATGGTTGCTATTTGTATAAGTCTGAAAATAGGAGGTCAGTATCTCCCAGGGTGGAAAAGGTGTATTTATGATCCACTATAGTACTTAAGTGGAGAAGGCAATGACACCCCACGCCAGTACTCTTGCCTGGAAAATCCTATGGACAGAGGAGCCTGGTAGGCTCCTGGGTCCTGCAGTCCATGGGGTCGCTAAGTGTCGGATACAACTGAGTGACTTCACTTTTCACTTTCATGCATTGGAGAAGGAAATGGCAACCCACTCCAGTGTTCTTGCCTGGAGAATCCCAGGGACGGGGGAGCCTGGTGGGCTGCCGTCTATGGGGTCGCACAGAGTCAGACACGACTGAAGTAACTTAGCAGCAGCAGCATAGTACTTAAGAACATGGTGTCAGGAGTTGAAATCCTGGGTCTTGAACCTGACTCTGCCACTTATTGGGCATGAACCTTGGGCAAATGTCCTCATCTGGAGAATGGAAATAATAGCAGTACTGACCTCATAGAGCTACTACGAGTTTTAAATGAGTTCATGTGTAATGTGCTTAGTTTCATGCCCTGCATACAATAATTAATAAATATCAACTATCACCATCACTATTATTATATATGAGATAAGAAAATAGAGAAACCCTGAAAGAATTTTTTAAAGTAACAGGAAGGTTTTGGGAGATGAAGAAGAGTAAAATAGAAGAAATAGATGTATTTTTATTTCCATTTTGAAATTCACAAATAATTTCAAAAATTGAAATTACATTCATGGGCATCTCACTCTATGAAGATTATAATTACCCTCAAGTTGGTATCAAATGAGCCTGACCCAGCAGCCAGACATTGCTTTTCAATATCTTCATGTTCTAAAAAATAAAACCCCCTAATTTATGGAAACTTAATATGTGCATAATGCTTCAGCTATCCTATTAAACCAGTGAAGTCAAAACCCTAAAATTTCAAGTATTTTCAGACATCAGTTGCATCAGCCAGCCTAGGGCAGTGGCTGAAAGGTGGAGGAGGGAAGGAAAGATAAAGAAAGAGAATGCTTTATAATAGGGGACCATTATTTCCTTTGTCATATTTTGGTTTCTTTAAAATTGTTCAGTTGCATTTAAGTCCCCAAGAGCCACAAAAATTATGTCGAACAATAGCAGGGATTTGTGAAAAGATTCCTTAGATAACATTTGAAAAACACAAGCAGCCCTTGAACCTTTTTGCATCCAGTACATCTGACAGGCTTTGTGAGCTGCAGCCACCTGCAAGAGTTCTAAAATAGATGCTTTCACAAAACAGAATTCTCAGAATTGATGTGTTAATATCATTCTCTTAATTACTTGACATCTGACCTAAATAGCAGTAACAAGATGATTTCGGCCAAAGTGTTGAGGCCATCATTCACATATTTTTGGCCACAAAAAAAAAAACCCCACAGCTATTGAGAAAAGAAAAACATCTTATGATATCAGGCAGATTGTCTACCCAGCTGAAGTTCACTAAATAATTACTTTATCCACCACTTCCCTTTTTCTATGTATATCAGTTTAGATTTTCAATAATATGAAGAATTTACTTACCACTTACAGTTATCATTTTGGGGTGAGAAGACGATAGTTTGGGTAGGGAGTGTGGAATCTTCAAAGACAAATGTATATTAGAGTGATTTTGTTTATGGAGATTTTTTTAAAGCATGAAACAAAACATATAGATATAAATATTGGTTAAAAAAGAACACTAAGAAGCCCTGAGTGGGGGGGGGGACTCCAAATAATGGAAACTTCATTAAAAGATAAAAATTATAGGTCTGAAATTCAAGTTAAATCAGTAACTTCTACTCATCAAACCAAAGTTCCCTATGAGGGTCACATCCCAGCTGCTTATTTTCCAGCCCAAGATAAGGTTTTATTTCCTATTTGTCTTTCTCTTTCTTCAAACTGTCAGCACTGCAAAGCCATACAGCTGTGGGTGAAGCAGCTGTATCATATTCTGCCTTCCACATCGTCAACCAAATTGTCTGCTCAGTTTTTCTTTATTACTAGCACTGATGGGATAGAATGCCAAGGGCTGAGAGCTGATCTATGTCCACTAACTGTGTGTTTCTCTGGTAGTTCTCCTTGTGTGTGCACGCACTCAGTCAAGTCTGTGTCTTTGCTACCCCATGGACTGTAGCCCACCAGGCTCCTCTGTCCATAGATTTCCCAGGCAAGAACTGCAGTGGGTTGTCATTTCCTTCTACCGGGGATCTTCCTGACCCAGGGATCAAACGCGTGTCTCTTGCATCTCCTGCACGGGCAGGCAGGCTCTTTACCTGCTAATCTTTCCTTCCCCTTGTATTCTTTCAGCCTTTTTTTCTCTGCTTTTCTTTTTTTTTAAGTTTAGTTATAGAAAGACCACAAAGACCCTGTTTATGATACAGTTTTGATTCCTAATTATTTCCTTAATTAGTAGCCCTAAGTGTAATGATGCAATTAAAAATTCCCCTTCCTATTTTGGATGGCTATGTAGTACTACTCGGAGAAGGCAATGGCACCCCACTCCAGTACTCTTGCCTGGAAAATCCCATGGATGGAGGAGCCTGGTAGGCTGCAGTCCATGGGGTCGCTGAGGGTTGGACACGACTGAGAGACTTCACTTTCACTTTTCACTTTCATGCATTGGAGAAGGAAATGGCAACCCACTCCAGTGTTCTTGCCTGGAGAATCCCAGGGACGGGGGAGCTTGGTGGACTGCCATCTCTGGGGTCGCACAGAGTCAGACATGACTGAAGTGACTTAGCATGTAGTACTACTATGTGGAAGAACACTTCATTTAACTATTTTCCTACTCAACCATGAATCACTGCATGATGAATTATCTATATAAACATCTTTACCATCTGATTCTTTTCATCAGGATGCCTAGAAGTGGAATCGCTGGGTGAAAGGCTACATGTTTTTAAAAGGTTTTTGATGCATTATGCCATGCCACACTCCTTTTTGGATCTAGGCGTGCAGGAGAGTCTATCTAAGCCATGTTTAGTATCCCATGTGGGAGAGAAATCTGCTTTCTTGCTCTTCTCCATGTGATATACAGGCCACGTCAGACCTTAGAGGAGCGTTTGCCAGCTGTCCCTGGCACAAGCATCCTCCGTGGTGTTGTTTACCAATATGGATGTCTGGCACCCTCACCTAGAGCCTGGGCTCGGACTGCGCACTTCAGTGGGCTCCTCAGGGCATGCTCATCCGGGGGAAGTGGGAGAGGCACTCCCTAAGAGGTGGAGCGAGTGGGAATAACAAATGGGGTAAGGCACTTAGGTTTGCGCCTCTGAGGCAGAACATTTGAACGAAATGTTGGGATAGTGCTTATTTCAGGGTTGTATAAGGCTGGACAGAGAGATGCTGAGAGGGAGAGGAGGTGTGATGAGATAAGGGGCAATGCTGAAGATAGGCATCCAAGAAGAGCAAGGCCGGTGTAGGGTGACAGTTGGGGAAGGCTTTCTGGAGAAGGCGAGCTGAGCTGGCTGACAGCTTGCCTAAGAATTTTCTCCAATTGTTGAGTGTTCACATTTGAAATATCACCAACACTGCATATTCTTATTTTGGGGATATGTATGTATGTGCATATTCCCATATACGTATTCACACGTATACAAATGCTCATACATGGAAATCATATGATTTCATTAGATAAGAAATACATGAATATATTCCTCCTATAAAATCATAAAACATTGCAGATAAGACTAAAATGGTCTTTTAGTCATAATTCCCCAACATGTACCTCCCACCTCTGGAAGTAACCATTGCCATCAGGTAGGTTATAAACTCATAGTAATTTACATCCACACTTCCAACTCTCTGTGACCCTACGTGCCATGTTTACATCCATACCCTGACCCCGTCAGGCTCCTCTGTCCATGGGACTCTCCAGGCAAGAATACTGGAGTCAGTTGGCATGCTCTCTTCCAGGGTGTCTTTGCAACCCAGGGATTGAACCCACGTTTCCTGTGGCTCCTACACTACAGGTGGATTCTCTACTGCTGAGCCAACGAGGGAAGCCCATAACATATACAGAATAGTTGAAAGTGTGGGCACACTGTTTTGCAACTTGCAAAGGGAAGGGGGGCTGCAGCATTTTGGCTTATTCTAACTTATTTTAATAGTTTTTGGATTTCAAATTAATTTTTAACTGCACAGTTAATATGAGAGTGCAGTCTCCTTGTAAATAAATTTTAAAAGAGAAAGAAGTTGCAGATAAAGCTAAATTTTTCTTTGTCCCTCTCCTCAATCCTGCTCCCCTCTTCTTCCTTCTGGAGGTAAAGTCTGTCATCCCTTTGGAGAGCAACTTTGATAATGTCTGTGTTTCCTTCCTTTTCTGAATCTCCCTTAATTCTCAACATCTAACTAAAGTCACTGCAGTTACAGAAGCTTAGAACCCAAAGGATATTTTAGAGATTATCTGGTCTTGCCTTTCATAGTACAGATGTGGAAATAGATTGAATGCCTGGTCTCAGGTCTCACTGATTACCTTTGCCTTACTTTTTGTGAGCCTTAGCTAGTGTGTTCCTCATTTTATCAGTCTGTGTTACTTCTAGCAATTTCCATACAGATGGTTTGAATTGAAAACATCCTTAGTGGCAACTTCATTGGCAAAGACTGTGAAATTCTCTCACCACTATGTAGTCTTTGGGAAGGAAAGAATAGGACCCCCGATTTCAAGTCTGAACTATGTCAGGAGCCATCCTTCCTGTGACTTGAGTAGCCAAGGGCACAGGAAGAGTATGATCCGACCATTCGACTCCTGATACTGCAGGCGAGGGGAGGCCTTGGCCCCAACTCTCTGAATCCCTCCGTGGGGCAAGATTTTCATTTTGAGACTGACCGTTTGAATACCAGCTCCCCACCTTTTGGTTTTCTAACGATGTCAGAGGCAGAAAGAGCACAGCTGGACTCTTGAATTCCAGGTTTAGTCCATTTCAGGGGTAAGCAGAAAGGAAAAAAAAAAAGAAAGAGAAGAAAAAACCCCCTTTGGGTCACAAAGTAAGAATCTTTGAAATGAAAGTTGTGCAGAGAGTAAATATGAAGCCCCACAATGCCGTCTCTAGAGCTGCGTTGCAGAACACAGGGCACTTCCACTCTCTAAAGGAAAGTTAAGAGATTTCATGTTCCTTAATTAAAACGTATCTCAAGAGTCAGTGGGAGGCACCTGCACAACCCCTACCTGAAGATGCCGATTTACAGAAAAACTTCCAGCCGTGGGATTCATACAAGGGACATGCTGGCAATTGTGAGTTTCTTTTCAAATCGGCCTCTGTCTGTCATACCTATGTAGTTACAAAATCAAAAGGGATAATAAAGTTCAATTGTATATTCACAGTTTGATATTTCTATTGACAGGTCTCACACAAAAAACACCATTTCAGGAAACTCTGATTCTGTGTCCCTCTATGAAAGGCGCTGAAAGGCTCTCCTGTGTGGCGAATCCCCACCCAACAATCCCTCTAAATCTGAATCTATAAAGTGACCCCATCGCGATTCAAAGGTGTCAAATTGGGCCTCCTCTCCCCAGGTTCTGTTTGTGATTTTTAAAAATCCCTCTGATGGTGAGGGAAAAAGGAAACCACCCAGACCAAACCACAACTGAGTTAAAAATCCCTGCTCCTCAGTAGAGGAGAACAGTTAACCCCAGCGTCACCACACCCTGGAGGGGGACAGCAGCTGCTGCCCCTCTGAGGACTCAGGCAGACCAGGAACGACCTACAAGTCTGTATCAGCTCTGAATAGTTCTCTTTTTTCCAAGATGTTTCAAAATATTTCACCGCTATGGAAATATTCTTCAGGGCGCCCCCAGAAAGCCAGCACGCAGGTGGCTCTAATGTTTAGAGATTTTTTTCTTGGAAAAGAGGGGTGTATGTTGGTTAGATTCAAAACCAGCAAGTCTGTTCTTGTAATAGTGTATGGGACTAGGCTTATGCAAGAGCAGAGCACATCTGAATGCAGAAATTAAATGGAGGAATGGGAGGGGGGAACAGGTGCTCTTTTATAAAGGCTAAATTCCATATTTACCAAACTGATTTGCATGAGGCATATTTTCAATGAAAATATTGCTACTCATTTTGCTGCATTTGTGCAACAGAAACATAAGGATGGAGCAGAAGAGGGATGCGGTTCTCAAGCTGTCTTCTGTACCTACCCTTTAGCCGACAGTTAAATGGCACTTTTGGGAAATTTGTTTTTTAGAACTTTCAGCTTCCCACTGCCAAGAGAGCAGGGCTTTTCTAACCCCTGGGTACTGCCTCAGAGTCAAGAGTTAGAAGAGACTCTAGAAGACATGGTGAGAGGTCATTCACTCCACTGACCTTCACTAAGTGAGAACACCTAAATTATCTCCAGATAAGAAGTCTTTTCTAAGTTAATTCCATGCCTTCTCTTAGCAATCCAAAAAAGTGAAAGTTGCTCAGTCATGGCTGACTCTTTGTGACCCCATGGACTGTATAGTCTATGGAATTATTCAGGCCAGAATACTGAGTGGGTATCTGTTCCTTTCTCCAGAGGATCTTCCCAACCCAGGGATCAAACCCAGGTCTCCCGCACTGCAGGCGGATTCTCTACCAGCTAAGCCACACAAGCCAGTGTTAAATCTTAGGACCAAGAATGTTTTCCCCTGCTTTAAACATTTTGCTTATGCTTTACTTTTTCTTCATGTAAATCCCAAATTAAAAAGTGCTGTCAGCTACATAGGTTATATCTTATTTACATTCTTAAATCAATCCTATGATACAGGCACTATTATATCCCCATTTTTCAGATAAAGAAACAGAGGCAGATAGACATGAAGAAATTGGACAGAGGTCACCCAGCATGATAGACCCCAGATTTAAATTCAGACATCTGACTTCAGAGTCTGTGGTGGTTCACTTTACCACCACAAGATGCTACCTGGCAACTTCAGGTGTGGCCAGCTGCAGGTATGGAGTTATTAAGAATGCACTAAGGAAGATTCAAAGAAATGGCACCTAGGCCAGAAATGAGAGGTAGAAATTGGAATAAGGTGAGGTGAGCAGTGGCTGATGGTAGATGCTGGAGCAATGGCTGGCACACTGCCCAGCCACTATTCACAGATTTGCTTACAGGTGGGGTGGTGGTGAGCAGGTTCCAATGAGCAAGGTCAGCCTATTGGGTGTGTGTAGTCCACATTTCCCAGAGTGGGTACCAATAGGGCATACCCAGTGGACTTGTCTTACTGGGGTACTCCCAAGGCTCACTATGAAGTTTCTATTTACCTTTGAGAGTTTGCTATGAAAAAGGCTTGTAGAGCCTCTTGTAGAGAAGTGAAGTTTCCAGAATGCTTCACTCTCTTTTTGCTGGAGTCAGACACACTTAGAACCAGTTCACACCTCCTGTCAGTCTTCTGGATTTCCTTCTCCCTAGGGACCCAGAGGCTTCAGATACAGCTTTGAGTTTCAGGAAGAGGGTAGGGGCCACACATGCTGAAGGTGGGGAGAGCACCCAAGGCGGTGCCTCTTCCTGGCTTGAAGCTGAGGTGAAAAAACACAAAAGCACCGTGCACACACCACAGCGGAAGCTGACAGCCTCAGGGTTGGTGTTTGAGGCCAAAGAGAGTTGTTACTCCTCACTGCTCTGCGGGTTTGAAATAAGCAGCTCTTCTTTCCTACTATTATTGCCTAGTTTACCCTACAATCCCTTTTGAATAGTCATGCAAACTCCATCCTGGGTTGCATCCGCTTAGATAAATGGCTTATTTCATCCTACATCTTGGCCATCTAGCATTTCTGTTTATACAGTAAGTACACAAGCTTCAGTTAGAGGAAAAAGACATTGGACAGAATCAGAACTTTCCAGACCATCTTACATTGGCCTCTCATTCTCCCCATGAACGTCCTTGGACCTGCAGGAGATCGCCTTCTGGGATTTCCACACTGAATCTGGCTCCACCTGAGGAAGACTATTGGGGAAAAGTCCTATGTTTGGAAATTAACATCTCAAGGAAGATTTAATCCCTCACTGGAGAAAATCAAGGTCTCCATGATCTATGATAAGCACAATTTTCATTCTTTCTCTGAAATTCTTTATTTTGAAAAAGCAGGCCTTCTAGTGTGTGGATACCCAATTCTTTGGTCCCTAAACATAGTCCCTTGTTCTCTCCAGTGTACCTCAGGGGCTCCCTGATTTCCAAGACCTACATAGCACGGGTTGTGATCTGTTTTTACTGTTGTTATCCGATTATTTGTCTGTTTCCTAATAGAAGAAAAGAAGATCTTTCCTAGTGGAAGATCATATACATCCAAATAAAAAGTTTCAAGAGTGAAACACAATTCAAGTGTCTCCCTCCCGGTGACCCTCAGGCACTAGTTCATCATGGCAAAGGCAACCCCAGCTATTGTTTTCACACTAATCCTTTGGGAGAGAGTTTCTGCATGTGCATGAATCATCTGTATGATGTGTGTGTATACACAGATATAAATGTTTTACACCAGTGGAAGCATACTCTACACACTTCAGCATAATAGTAAGGAGCATAAGCTCTGGACTCTGAAGTTGATGTTTGAATCCTGGTTTTGCTGTATGGCTGTGTGACTTTGGGCAAGTTACTTAACTTCTCTGGATCTCAGTTTTCTCATCACTGAAACTGGGATGCTAATAGTGCCTACTACGTATGATTTAATCATTAAAATAATTAATAGATGTGGAGGGTTTAGAACAGTGAAAGTCCCTCAGTCATGTCTGACTCTTTGTGACCCCAAGGACTGTACAGCCCATGGAATTCTCCTGGCCAGAATACTGGAGAGGGTAGCTGTTCCCTTCTCCAGGGGATCTTCCCAACTCAGGGATTGAACCCAGGTCTCTCATGTTGCAGGCAAATTCTTTACCGGCTGAGAATGCCTGCAATATAAATGGTAAATTTTTTTGGTTTACCACTTAACTATAGATCTTGGAACTTTATATTCAGTTCAGTTCAGTTCAGTCGCTCAGTCGTGTCCGACTCTTTGCGACCCTATGAACTGCAGCACGCCAGGGCTTCCTGTCCATCATCAACTCCTGGAGTTCACCCAGACTCACGTCCATCGAGTCAGTGATGCCATCCAGCCATCTCATCCTCGGTCGTCCCCTTCTCCTCCTGCCCCCAATCCCCCCAGCATCAGAGTCTTTTCCAATGAGTCAACTCTTCGCATGAGGTGGCCAAAGTACTGGAGCTTCAGCTTTAGCATCATTCCTTCCAAAGAAACCCCAGGGCTGATCTCCTTCAGAATGGACTGGTTGGATCTCCTTGCAGTCCAAGGGACTCTCAAGAGTCTTCTCCAACACCACAGTTCAAAAGCATCAATTCTTCAGCACTCAGCCTTCTTCACAGTCCAACTCTCCCATCCATACATGACTACTGGAAAAACCATAGCCTTGACTAGATGGACCTTAGCCAGCAAAGCAATGTCTCTGCTTTTGAATATGGTTATCTAGGTGGGTCATAACTTTTCTTCCAAGGAGTAAGCGTCTTTTCATTTCATGGCTGCAGTCACCATCTGCAGTGATTTTGGAGCCCCCCAAAATAAAGTCTGACACTGTTTCCACTGTTTCCCCATCTATTTCCCATGAAGTGATGGGACCGGATGCCATGATTTTCATTTTCTGAATGTTGAGCTTTAAGGCAACTTTTTCACTCTCCTCTTTCACTTTCATCAGAGGCTTTTTAGTTCCTCTTCACTTTCTGCCATAAGGGTGGTGTCATCTGCATATCTGAGGTTATTGATATTTCTCCCAGCAATCTTGATTCCAGCTTGTGTTTCTTCCAGTCCAACGTTTTTCACGATGTACTCTGCATAGAAGTTAAATAAGCAGGGTGACAATATACAGCCTTGACGTACGCCTTTCCTAGTTTGGAACCAGTCTGTTGTTCCATGTCCAGTTCTAACTGTTGCTTCCTGACCTGCATACAGATTTCTCAAGAGGCAGGTCAGGTGGTCTGGTATTCCCATCTACTAAGTCATATTATATTTGTACATGCAAGTATCAGTTATACAAACCAAACAGCTGTATCAATACAAATATTGTAACAATGCTCTCAGTATTCCTTATATATGTGAGAAGAAGGTAGTAGAAACGGATTTACACAAGATTTCCACGTACAGAGGCATGCAGAGGTTTTGATTTGTGAGCGCTTCTGGCTCTGCTGATCACAGCACCTGATCAGCATGAGGAACAGTTCTGAGGTGGAGCTGGTGAGGGGCAGAACCTACTTGTGGCAGCACCCCCTGAGTTATGCGGGTGAGGGACTCAAGCTGGACTGCCAGATTTAGATCCTTCTTGTCATGACTGCTCCATGACTTGTGCCAATTTGCTCAACCTCCCTTAATCTCCATTTTCTCTTCTTTAAAATGGGAATAACTTTTGTTATTATATGTGTAAAAGCACTTAGCACCATGTCTGGTATAATTCAGCGGCGGCTGTTATTATTAAAGGATAATTCTCAAAAACGGGTCTCCTTTTGAGACATGAAACAGCTTAGATAAATTCAGGAGTGTCAGGAAAACCTGCTCGGATCAGGGGTCGGGCTATGTTTTCCCAACTGAGGGCAAGACATTAAAGAGGGACATTTCAGGGAGAGGTCTTTCACTGCTCTCTTTTTCCTCTCATTGTTCCTCTTGTGGACAGATTTCTTGTCCTTCACTGACTATTATTTCATGGGGTGCGAGCAGGTAAAACAGATACTGAGAGTAGATATGGAAGAGAAAAACTATAACATCTCTTCCAATCATCACTAACAATTCAGATTTATTGAAGAGCACATTCCAAAATATTCTTCCAACACCATCAGCCTCTTCTTGGCAATAACATGACATAGGGGTACTCCCTAGCACAGGAAGAACTTTTACTTCAGGGAGCCTGAGACTGAACAGGTGTGCCTGTAAAAATGGAGATTCTGGGTCATATCCCTTGAATATTTGAGTTAGTAATCCTGCATGGCTTTGCTAGCTGAATTTCCCAGTGCACCTTTTGGCCATCTGCTTCAGAATCAGCTATGAGTTTTTAAAGAGTCTGCTGTACTTAGTTGCTAAGTCTTTGCAACCCCATGGGCTGTAGCTCACCAGGCTTCTCTGTCTCAGGGATCGAACCCAGGTCTCCCACTTTATAGTGGATTCTTTACCATCTGAGCTACCAGGGACTTTGAAGAGTGTAGTTTCTGGTTGTTTCTGATAAACATTAAAGTATGGAAATCACTGGAAAGGACTTTTGCAAATTTGGCCTTTTCTGTAGTAGATAAAAGGCAATTGGGTCATGAAGGATTCATAGTGTTTTAACACCCTAGGTGCAGAATGTTCATAGTGATTCACCCATGCCCTTGACCAATAGGGGCCTACTCTCGGAAAGCTAACTTAGTCACTCAAAGTTGGAATCTTCCTTCTCTCCTTGAATGATCAAGAGGTTGTGCCAAGAGTTTCTTTATGGTGTTGATTTAGCAGATAAGTCACATCAATCTAGGATTAGCCCCATCAAGAATCATGTGTTATTTATTGATATGTTTAGTTAAGAAGAAGAGGTCATAAAAAAGTCAGTACTTGCCTAACACAAATGGAGGGCAAGAATTTTATGATGCAATAAACTCATTCCCCAGCACAACAGATCAGGTTGCATGAAGGCTAACAGATCCTTGCAGGGATCAAATTTGTACTGTTGAACATTTTGAATAAAATTACCATTGTGGACTAAGGTCCGTCTAGTCAAGGCTATGGTTTTTCCAGTAGTCATGTATGGATGTGAGAGTTGGACTGTGAAGAAGGCTGAGCGCTGAAGAATTGATGCTTTTGAACTGTGGTGTTGGAGAAGACTCTTGAGAGTCCCTTGGACTGCAAGGAGATCCAACCAGTCCATTCTGAAGGAGATCAGCCCTGGGGTTTCTTTGGAAGGAATGATGCTAAAGCTGAAGCTCCAGTACTTTGGCCACCTCATGCGAAGAGTTGACTCATTGGAAAAGACTCTGATGTTGGGGGGATTGGGGGCAGGAGGAGAAGGGGACGACAGAGGATGAGATGGCTGGATGGCATCACTGACTCGATGGACGTGAGTCTGAGTGAACTCCGGGATATAGTGATGAACAGGCAGGCCTGGCGTGCTGCGATTCATGGGGTCGCAAAGAGTCGGACACGACTGAGTGACTGAACTGAACTGAACCATTGTGGAAACCTTTCTGCACAGTCTAATGAGACTTTGAGATCTTTGAGACAGGAGGCAGATACAGTCGCTCCCAGAAAAACTCTCTGGAAAAACAGACAACAGACTGCTTGATGAGAAAAAGACCAACAACCCCATAGGAGATGGGCATAGAGCTAGATAAATGCTTGCTTCACTCATAGTAAAAGAAATGCAAACTCCAGGAGACCATTTCTCACCTCTTGGGTTGGTTAAGATTGAGAAGTGTCAAAGGCAAGAGCCCTGGATGTTATTGCTGAGAATAAGTTTAAAAAAAGCTTTGAAGGGCAGGTAGTGACAAAGTGGACCCAGAAATTATATGTTCAAGAAGTCTTTCCCTCTAGGATGCAAGTACAGTGATTACCTGTCATAGGACGGTTTATAATAGCAAATGACAAAAAACAATCTAAATGACCCCCGAGTTAAATATTGTTAAAATATTATTTAAATATCAAATAAAATTTAAATAAAAATTAAGTAAATGTAAATAAACATAAAATAAAAGTTAAAAATAATT
>SJYQ01005678.1:299038-316251 GCA_006410935.1 Redunca redunca | reverse complement strand
CTGTGTGGATCACAATAAACTGTGGAAAATTCTGAGAGATGGGAATACCAGACCACCTGACCTGCCTCTTGAGAAATGTGTATGCAGGTCAGGAAGCAACAGTTAGAACGGGACATGGAACAACAGACTGGTTCCAAATAGGAAAAGGAGTGCGTCAAGACTGTGTATTGTCACCCTGCTTATTTAACTTCTATGCAGAGTACATCATGAGAAACGCTGGACTGGAAGAAGCACAAGCTGGAATCAAGATTGCCAGGAGAAATATCAATAACCTCAGATATGCAGATGACACCACCCTTATGGCAGAAAGTGAAGAGGAACTAAGAAGCCTCTTGATGAAAGTGAAAGAGGAGAATGAAAAACTTGGCTTAAAGTTCAACATTCAGAAAACAAAGATCATAGCATCTGGTCCCATCACTTCATGGGGAATAGATGGGGAAACAGTGGAAACAGTCAGACTTTATTTTTTGGGCTCCAAAATCACTGCAGATGGTGACTGCAGCCATGAAATTAAAAGACGCATACTCCTTGGAAGGAAAGTTATGACCAACTTAGACAGCATATTAAAAAGCAGAGACATTACTTTGTCAAAAAAGGTCCATCTAGTCAAGGCTATGGTTTTTCCTGTGGTCATGTATGGATGTGAGACTTGGACTGTGAAGAAAGCTAAGCGCCGAAGATTTGATGGTTTGAACTGTGGTGTTGGAGAAGACTCTTGAGAGTCCCTTGGACTGCGAGAAGATCCAACCAGTCCATCCTAAAAGAGACTAGTCCTGGGTTTTCATTGGAAGGACTGATGTTGAAGCTGAAACTCTAAAACTTTGGTCACTTCATGCGAAGTATTGACTCATTGGAAAAGACTGTGAAGCTGGGAGGGATTGGGGGCAGGAGGAGAAGGGGATGACAGAGGATGAGATGGTTGGATGGTATTACCGACTCGATGAACATGAATTTGAGTGAACTCTGGGAGTTGGTGATGGACAGGGAGGCCTGGCGTGCTGCGATTCATGGGGTCACAAAGAGTCGGACACGACTGAGCGACTGAACTGAACTGAGCTACAGCCTTTACTCTTTCCCAGCCTTCACATCATATCAGACATATCCCCTAGTTTGTAATTATAATTTAGACATAAATTTCTAGGATAAATTAGTCTATCCCTACTTGTACCTTTAAATCAAATCTGACGTAAAAAATCTCCCTTCCCTCAGCTTGGGTCTGGCCAGTGGGTGACGGCTGAGCAGGAAGAGATGAGGCTAGTGTGTTGGTCAGGACTGAATGACCCTCAGATACAGTAGTTCCTTTCTTTGCCTGCTGCTTGGCTGGCCTGAGAAGCCCAAAGTAACTCAGTGGTAGTCACAACTCTTAAGTTTCCTGGAACCCTGAGTGTTTCCTGGCACCAGCATGGCTGAGAGCAGAGCTGGCTGATGTTGATGGAAGAATCACACTGTCCCACCTGGTTGCTGAGCCTGTCTTCTGTGATAGGTGCTCTTGGGTGAACACAAAGAGCCAATAAACACGTCCATACATCCCTCCCCAGCAATCCCTGTCTTTGATACTGTGCTCTTATTCACTGCAGGCCACTGACCAGGAGTCCGTTTCTAACCTTCTCCCATAGGAATTGATGAGCCATGTATCCAGCTCAAATCTCCGGATGCTGGGAGGGCATCTCTTCTCCCCTGCCCCTCTGAGTGAGGCTGCCATGCAGCAGAAGTCCGATCTGAGCTGTTCAAACGTGTAATGTCAACTCATCAGAAATCTGGCCTGAGTTCTCTCCTCTTCTTTCATTTAGCCAGAACGATTCACAAGAGCACAGGGATGTGAGTTGAGAATGATGCTTTGGGGCATCAAGGTAAGTAATATGGGGATCTAGGCCACCTTTCCACGTAATTTACTTGTCTCTTCCAGACCTGCCTGGGTTAGCTCCTGAGAGCACCATTTCCAGTTTTTTGAGTATGTTTTTTAAACTGAAGTATAGTTGATTTACAATGTTGTGTTAGTTTTACCATTTCTGTCTTACAGTGGATTGCTGCTCTGTTGCAAATTCCATGTCATCTCTCATGAATTCCCCCAATTATTAGTTTTATGAAATACCATAACATGGGGCAAACACTCTTGCAGAAAATTTATGCAAGAAAAAGCACCTAGACTAAATACTCCCTATGGAAACTATCATATAGGAATGGCAATTTCAGCCTGCAAAGTACGTCCAGTTCTTCCTTAACCATGGATATGTTGCCTATTTTACTAAATGGATGCAGAATCTTGGAGGGCATGTGCTTCTGTTTCTTCTCCAACATTTCCTGGAACTTTGTGCATACACTTGAGCGTGGACTTGGCCAAGAATTTGCTCTCTGACTACATCGAACCACAGTCCCTTACCCTTCTATGCAATAAGCCTATGAAAGCCATTGGCCTGGCCATTGCTTTTGCTGTTTCACCTACTCTCCCCCAAAGGCAGGAACATAGTAAGAGTGAGAGTGACAGGTTGGCCAAGAGAGAACTTGAACTTGCAATGGAGGGCTCAGGTTTGTGTCTCTTTTCTGGGTGCTGTGCTGTGCTGTGCCAAGTCGCTTCAGTCATGAATGACTCTTTGCAACCCCATGGACTGTAGCCTGCCAGGCTCCCCTGTCAATGGGATTCTCCAGGCAAGAATACTGGAGTGGGTTGCTAATTCCTTCTCCAGGGGATCTTCCTGACCCAGGGATCGAACCGTGTCTCTTCCACCTCCTGCATTGGCAGGTGGGTTCTTTACCACTAGTGCCACCTGGGAAACTTCTCTCTTGAGCAGAGAGACACTTTTCTTCTCCAAATGTGTCCTCCCTGACCCCTTTGCTTCTCAGCCTGACATCACTTGAACCACCTCTAACAGGATACATTTCGAGTACAATCATATTACAAGTATTGTAAACCTTTGCCTCAGTGATCACAGTATAAAGAGATGTTGCTTTTTAGTTCTTAAAAAGCAGAAAGCCAGCATGTGAGATATTTCCAGATACTTCTTGCTCTTAATACTTCTTTTCTTCTGCTCTGACTTGGGACACTGAGTGGTGATTATAATTACTTTATAACACAATGGAATGGATTATTATAGCAGAAGAAAATGTTCCAAAGGAGCACTTAAATCCATCAAAGCATCCATTAGCCAAGTTTGCTAACTTAAATGAAGAATTGTTAACAATGTATTCTCTTTCATTTGTTAAATGTCCTTCCTGACCTTTTATTGTTTCACATTTTGAAAAGAAATTGTGGTAAAATTGTCTGAGCTACCCTCCTCCCAATCCAAAGTCTATTTAGTTCTCTATCTTGGGTTTGCCCAGGGCTGGAGCTGTCGGTACAGTCTACATCTTGTTTCCACAGAGAGCCTGCCGGAGCATTTCCAGGAACACCAAGTTTGAGGCCATCATGAATCCATTCATATTCTGGACTCGTGCATGAGCTGGCTCTGTTTAGAGTCCATATAACCCTTAGGACTTGATACCGTGTGCCTTTCCTGCCATGTTCATGGACTCTTTTGTATTAAAAAAGTATTTTATGCATTATAAATGTAATACTTTATGTATTATTTTAGTATTTTATGTATTAGAAAAGTAATAAAATTAATGCACACACACAAAAAGGACAGTAACAACCATCCTATATGTAAGACAGAAAAAGAGACACAGGTGTAAAGAACAGACTTTTGGACTCTGTGGGAGAAGGCAAGGGTGGGATGATTTGACAGAATAGCACTGAAACATGTATATTACCATATGTAAGACAGACGACCAGTGCAAGTTTGAGGCATAAAGCAGGGCACTCAAAGCCGGTGCTCTGGGACAACCCCAAGGGATGGGGTGGGGAGGGAGGTGGGAGGGGGGGTTCAGGATGGGGGAACACATGTATACCTGTGACTGATTCATGTTGATGTATGGCAAAAACCACCACAATATGGTAAAGTAATTAGACTCCAATTAAAATAAATAAATTATTTTTTAAAAAAGAATGAACACAATGATAACAGAGGTAGACATGGGTCCTATAAGAAAGTGTCTATGGAATTACTGGATTTATGGTAAAGCTGTCTGAAGAAAGGGTAGAAAGCTGAACGGCCACACTGGCATGACATGGCCAGTGAGGCTTCCTGGGAAGCGGGGCTTGGGAGGGCCTCTGAATGACCAGTAGGAATCAGAAATGGAGGCAAACTGGGCCATCTGTGTAAGGGAGACAATGGAAACAAGTGCATGGGGGCTGGAATGCTGTGGTTTTGTGTGGTGGAAAGTAGACCCATGAAACCAGAGTAGAGATTTTTGTGAAGGAAGACGTGAGAGAGGAGCTTAGGCAAGTGAACAGGTATGGGCAGTGTGTTGAGGTCCTAGAATGTCACTCCAGGGGAGTGGCGTGATAAAGAGGAGTTCTAAGGGGATGACTAAATGTGGTCTGCTAGAGAAGGGAATGGCAAACCACTTCAGTATTCTTGCCTTGAGAACCCCATGAACAGTATGAAAAGGCAAAAATATAGGACACTGAAAAATGAATTCCCCAGGTCGGCAGGTGCCCAATATGCTACTAGAGATCTGTGGAGAAATAACTTCAGAAAGAATGAAGGGACAGAGTCAAAGCAAAAACAACACCCAGTTGTGGATATGACTGGTGATGGTAGTAAAGTCTGATGCTATAAAGGGCAATATTGCATAGGAACATGGAATGTTAGGTCCATGAATCAAGGCAAATTCAAAGTGGTCAAACAGGAGATGGCAAGAGTGAACATCGGCATTTTAAGAATCAGCAAACTAAAATGGACTGGAATGGGTGACTTTAACTCAGATGACCATTATATCTACTACTGTCGGCAAGAATCCCTTAGAAGAAACGGAGTAGCCATCATAGTTAACAAGAGTCCAAAATGCAGTACTTGGATGCAATCTAAAAAACGACAGAATGATCTCTGTTTGTTTCCAAGGCAAACCATTCAATATCAGAGTAATCCAAGTCTACGCTCCGACTAGTAATGCTGAAGAAGCTGAAGTTGAACGGTTCTATGAAGACATACAAGACCTTCTAGAACTAACACCCCCAAAAGATGTCCCCTTCACTATAGGGGACTGGAATGCCAAAGTAGGAAGTCAAGAAATACCTGGAGTAACAGGCAACTTTGGCCTTGGAGTACAGAACAAAGCAGCGCAAAGGCTAATAGAGTTTTGCCAAGAAAACGCACTGGTCATAGCAAACACCCTCTTCCAACAACACAAGAGAAGACTCTACAGGTGGACATACCCAGGTGGTCAAGACCAAAATCCAATTGATTATATTCTTTGCAGCCAAAGATGGGAAATCTCTATACCGTCAGCAAAAACAAGACCAGGAGTTGACTGTGGCTCAGATCATGAACTCCTTATTGCCAAATTCAGACTTAAATTGAAGAAAGTGGGGAAAACCACTAGACGATTCAGTTATGACCTAAATCAAATCCCTTATGATTGTACAGTAGAAGTGACAAATAGATTCAAGGGATTAGATCCGATAGACAGAGTGCCTGATGAACTATGGATGGAGGTTCATGACATTGTACAGGAGGAAGGGATCAAGACCATCCCCCCAAGAAAAAGAAAAGCAAAAAAGCAAAATGGTTGTCTGAGGAGGACTTACAAATAGCTGAGAAAAGAAGAGAAGTGAAAGGCAAAGGAGAAAAGGAAAGATAAACCCATTTGAATGCAGAGTTTCAAAGAATAGCAAGGAGAGATAAGAAAGCCTTCCTCAGTGATCAGTGCAAAGAAATAGAGGAAAACAATAAAATGGGAAAGACTAGAGATCTGTTCAAGAAAATTAGAGATACAAAGGGAACATTTCATGCAAAGATGAGCTCGATAAAGTACAGAAATTGTATGGAACTAACAGAAGCAGAAAATATTAAGAAGAGGTGGCAAGAATACACAGAAGAACTGTACAAAAAAGATCTTCATGACCCAGATAATCACGATGGTGTGATCACTCATATAGAGCCAGACATCCTGGCATGTGAAGTCAAGTGGACCTTAGAAAGCATCACTATGAACAAAGCTAGTGGAGGTGGTGGAATTCCAGTTGAGTTATTTCAAATCCTGAAAGATGATGCTGTGAAAGTGCTGCACTCAATATGCCAGCAAATATGGAGAACTCATCAGTGGCCACAGGACTGGAAAAGGTCAGTTTTCATTCCAATCCCAAAGGAAGGCAATGGCAAAGAATGTTCAGATGACTGCACAATTGCACTCATCTCACACACTAACAAAGTAATGCCCCAAATTCTGCAAGCCAGGCTTCAACAGTACATGAACTGTGAACTTCCAGATGTCCAAGCTGGATTTAGAAAAGGCAGAGGAACCAGAGATCAAATTGCCAACATCTGCTGGATCATGGAAAAAGCAAGAGAGTTCCAGAAAAACATCTATTTCTGCTTTATTGACTATGCCAAAGCCTTTGACTGTGTGGATCACAATAAACTATGGAAAATTCTGAAAGAGATGGGAATACCAGACCACCTGACCTGCCTCTTGAGAAATGTGTATGCAGGTCAGGAAGCAAAGGTTAGAACTGGACATGGAACAACAGACTGGTTCCAAATCAGGAAAGGCGTACGTCAAGGCTGTGTATTGTCACCCTGCTTATTTAACTTATATGCAGAGTACATCATGCAAAATGCCGGGCTGGATGAAGCACAAGCTGGAATCAAGGTTGCCAGGAGAAATATCTATGACCTCAGATATGCAGATGACACCACCCTTATGGCAGAAAGCAAAGAACTAAAGCCTCTTGATGAAAGTGAAAGAAGAAAGTAAAAAAATTGGCTTAAAGCTCAACATTCAGAAAAGTAAAATCATGGCATCTGGTCCCATCACTTCATGGCAAATAGATGGGGAAACAGTGATGTGGAAAAAGTGACAGACTATTTTGGGGAGCTCCAAAATCACTGCAGACGGTGACTCCCACCATGAAATTAAATGACGCTTGCTCCTTGGAAGAAAGGTAATGACCAACCTAGATAACATATTAAAACGCAGAGACATACTTTGCCAATAAAGGTCCATCTAGTCAAAGCTATGGTTTTTCCATTGGTCATGTATGAATGTAAAAGTTGAACTATAAAGAAAGCTGAGCACCGAAGAACTGATGCTTTTGAACTATGTGTTGGAGAAGACTCTTGAGTTCCCTTGGACAGCAAGAAGATCCAACCAGTCCATCCTAAAGGCAATCAGTCCTGAATATTCTTTGAAAGGACTGATGCGGAAGCTGAAACTCCAATACTATGGCCACCTGATGTGAAGAACTGACTCATTTGAGAAGACCCTAATGCAGGAAAAGATTGAAGGCAGGAGGAGAAGGGGATGACAGAAGATGAGATGGTTGGATGGTATCACTGACTCAATGGACATGAGTTTGAGTAAACTCCAGATTTGATGATGGGCAGGTAGGCCTGGCATGGTGCAGTCCATGGGGTCGCAAAGAGTTGGACATGACTGAGCGACTGAACTGAACTGAAAGGGATGAATTTGCTGATGGGTTGTAGTATGCTGGAGGTAAGAGCACGAAAACTAGAAGGCTAGCCAGGCATCACAGCAGTGGGAACAGGCATAGAAAGGTAGAAGTGGCCTCAGCAATGCTGGGGTGGGTATATTCTAGTTCTCTGAGCAGGAGCCACACTCCCTCACTTGATAGATTATTCCAGCCTCCTTCCAATGGCCACAGGGATCGGCTCCAGGGTGATAGGAATAGGACATAAACAGAGCCAGTCAAGGTTTTAATTTGAAGTGGGAGGAATGGAGGCACAGACTGTCAGAGGTTGGCCACCACCTATGGCACCTGGGAACTCTTTGTGGCAGATAGAGTGAGAAGGCAACTGAAAGTCTAACAGCTTCATTTAAATTTCTAGACCCAGTTGTTCCATTCTAGTTTTCAAGCTGTGTAAGTCAATAGATTCTGACACTTGCAGTTGAAAGAGTCCAAATTAATACAGATATTAATTTTTAAGTCTTCTTAGAATTATTAGAGTGCGGGGAAAGTAAATAAGTAAATGATAACCAGAACAACTCCAACATTTTTAACTTGGATAGCCAAGTTAAAACTCAGGTAGCTAACTGAGCTAGCACACAGATGTACTTACACTTTTGATGAATGAATGAATGAAGCAGGACAAAGGTGAAGTGTCAGAGTACTGATAGTGTTTTTAAACATAAAATGCTTAATTTTTAAAAATACATGTTTTTATGAGTAAATTCTAATTCATAACATACAAGTACATCATCTACCCATTGCTATGAAATTGCTATCAATATTCATAGAGGAAAAAGAAACTTCTTACAGTGAAAGAAGACAGGGAAGAAGAGGATGAGGGGTATGTGAAATGTGTCTGGCAAACCCAGAATTTTGCTTATTTGAAAAGTGAGAGTCACTCAGTCATGTCCGACTCTTTGAAACCCCATGGACTATAACCCACCAGGCTCCAGTGTCCATGGAATTCTCCAGAAACAATACTGGAGTGGGTTGCCATTTCCTTCTCCAGGGGATCTTCCCGACCCAGGGATCAAACCTGGGTCTCCTGCATTGCAGGCAGATTCTTTACTGTCTGAACCACCAGGAAAATTTATCTATAGCCCTAGAAAAATAACCGAAAATATATTTCAGCCCTGTTAAAAATGGTGCCACATCATGTAATGTGTGATCACTTAAATTAGCAATAGTAAACTGCCTGAGGGCCTCTGCTTCAGAAGATTGCTTTTATTTCTGGATGTATTCAAAATTTAAATTGGGCTCTCACAGCAGAAGCAATGATGTGGCTCCTCGAGACAAGGAGGGCTTCACAGGCAGAGCGGGGTTGTTAGCATGTACACCAAGCACACACCCCACATCCTCACTTACAGTGTATCTACTGTATCATACTTCTGAAAGTATGAAAGGAATGTCCCCTCTCCATGAACCTGGGCAGGTTTTTTATTTGGTTATAACCAACAGAATGAAGTGGGTGTGACTGTGTGGTTTCTGAGACTAGGTTGTAGGAAGCAGGCAGCTTCTGCCTCATTCCTCAAATACTGACTTTGAAATCCTGAACTGCTATGCAAACAGTCCAGCTGCTCCAAGGCCACCATGCTGTGAGGAAGCCCAACTAATCCGTAGGGAGAGAACACATGGAAAAGCCCAAGACCATGAGAGAAGGGAGGGAAATGAGACCCTAGCTGTTCCAGGCACCCCACTGGAAGTGAGTGACTCCAGCCACTGTCTGCAACTGCAGGAGAGAACTGCATGATCCAGCCTATCCTGAATTCCTGAACATAGAAACCATGGGGTAATTCGTTGTTCAGCAATGATAACCAGAACAGTTCTGCAGTCATTGGAAGTGGTTTTTAGTTATTACTAAATCATCTGATAGCCTAGAAAATTTTAGACCCAGATCTATTTTTGCAGTTCACAAATGGATCCTCTCTCAGCATAATTGATTTTATCTGCTCCAAACAGCAAATGCTTAGAATATCACATAGACAGTTTGAGCTGCCTCTACTATGGCAGTCTGTCTCTGAAAAGAGGTATAAAAACATAGATTATACCTCCATTGAAAGATACGGTTCTATGCAATTAGCAGAACTCAAATACTAATGTAAATTGCCTGATTCATTTTTAATCATTCTTCTAACAAAGACAGAAAAAAATGAATTATTTATTATGTCAGCTTTAACCACTGGAAATGTAAGATTGTTACATATATACCAATGTAAGGCTTGTTATAGTCTTAATTTCCCAATAACAATGAAAAAAATTTTGTCAGTGCGCAGATTAGGCACAGAATAAATGTTCCAGCAAGCTTACACTATGTAGCTTTTGTAACTCAATGTGGTGGAATATTACATTTTTCTGCCACTGAAAATAGAGTAAAATGCAGTTGTTAGAATTATTGCAATATCTATATGTACATTTTCAAATATAAATGGCATACTATAAACATAAATCATTCAACGATAGTGTGATTATGTTGAAATAATACAACATGGACATAAATGAAGAGAAACGATGTTGAACTGCTTTTCCAGCTATGCAAGTTAAAATTCTACCATGAAGATCAGAATTATAATTGGAAAACTGAGTAAATACTGTGGTAGTAGTTTTAACCTAAGAAAAGCAGCAATTTCTTTAAAACTGAAATTGTAGATATACATTTCTATTTATCTCACCAGGCCCTTCTTTTGCACTGTACAAAATAGTCATATCACAGGCAGAAATAAGGTAGGATGTTAGCTTAAATCAGAGATAAAATTTAAAACTGGAGAGGTGGTTAAAATGAAAAAGAGGAAACGGTTTTGTTTGAAAGGTTCCAAATAAGAGGCAAAATATGGGGGTCCCCCAATGTCTATACCAGCCCACAGGAAAGTAGGAGGCACTGGTGCCTCAAATGTCAAATATATAGATTTTCTACATTTTTCAAAATGAGTCAACTGTGTACCCTCAGCTGCATTCCAACTGTTTGAAATCACACAGGCAACACAGCACAAGGGGGGAAAAACAGACTAGGAAGGCCTGAAAACTGCTTCTCATCCGAGGCAGGAAACCAGCAAGATCATCGACAGAACAGCCAAAGCTGCACCCAATAGTGTGCTAGTTGCCCAGTCATGTCCGACTCTTTGAGACTCCATGGACTGTAGCCCCCCAGGCTCCTCTGTCCATGGGATTTTCCAGGCAAAAATACTGGAGTGGGTTGCCATTCCCTTCTCCAGGGGATCTTCCCAATCCAGGGATCGAACCCAGGTCTCTTGCTTTGCAGGCAGATTCTTTTCCCTCTGAGCCACCAGGGAAGACCACCAAACAGTGGATAGCAAACAAAATGCAAGAAGAGGGAGGAGAGAGAGGCGAGACAGAAAAACCAAGAAAAGGGCTTAACAAAGTTATGTAACCTTCTTGTTCTTGCTGATAAAGCACATGCATAGCCATAAAGAACCCTGATGAGAGCTTCTAAAGAACCTTTCCAGAACTTCTAAGCCAGTTCATCTCATCTATGTCAATGTGTCAATGCCAGTGTCCCATCTTATGATGAATTTCATGTAAGCCTCCTCCTTTATTATCTTGGAAGGACATTCAGCCTACCTAGACACAGAATTTTTTTAAAGACTATGAATGGTCTAAGTCCGATACAAAAGCATCATAAAAGGCAAGCAATATATGATAACCTGAGATGTATTTCAATATACAGATGCTTAGTTCCAAATACTGCTATCAACTATATGTGGCATCATGGTGAGTGTGAAAACTACAAGCACAGCTGGAGAGAGTGGTGAGTTGTTGCACGGGCCCATTCAATAGCAGGAGCTATGTTCTGCAACGGTGGTGTGATTTTCTAAAATTGGGAGCAACTTTTGGTCAAGTTCCAGATGAAATAAAGTGCAGACTTCTCGTGATTTTCGCAATATTCCAGAAAAATAGAACATTACTAAAACTATGAAAAGGACTTTATGTTTACTCACAAACAAGTTTTTTTTTTTTAAAAAAGAGGGTAAGTTCTATCCTCAGATAATCATGAATGTATTTTTCTCTTGTGTGAATGTCCAGTGGGAGATATTTGTGAGTCAAGCAGGCTGTGCAGCAATCTTTCACCATTTACGGCTAGACATCCTGTCCCTCACTCTCATTAAACATCACTTGTGCCCTCTTCATCTGCCAAACATTTGGACAATTCATTTGTCCCCATGAATTTCTGGAATGCCTCTGATTTAGAGGAATCAGAGTTCTGGCTTTTATTTAGAGGATTGCACTCTGGACATGGAACAACAGACTGGTTCCAAATAGGAAAAGGAGTACATCAAGGCTGTATATTGTCACCCTACTTATTTAACTTATATGCAGAGTACATCATGAGAAATGCTGGGCTGGATGAAGCACAAGTGGTATCAAGATTGCCAGGAGAAATATCAATAACCTCAGATACGCATATGACATCACCCTTATGGCAGAAAGTGAAGAAGAACTAAAAAGCCTCTTGATGAAAGTGAAAGAGGAGAGTGAAAAAGTTGGCTTAAAGCTCAACATTCAGAAAACAAAGATCATGGCATCCAGTCCCATCACTTCATGGCAAATAGATGGGAAACAGTGGCTGACTTTATTTTTCTGGGCTCCAAAATCACTGCAGATGGTGACTGCAGCCATGAAATTAAAAGACGCTTACTCCTTGGAAGGAAAGTTATGACCAACCTAGATACCATATTCAAAAGCAGAGACATTACACTGTCAACAAAGGTCTGTTTAGTCAAGGCTATGGTTTTTCCAGTGGTCATGTATGAATGTGAGAGTTGGACTATAAAGAAAGCTGAGCGCTGAAGAATTGATGCTTTTGAACTGTGATGTTGGAGAAGACTCTTGAGAGTCCCATGGACTTCAAGGAGATCCAACCAGTCCACCCTAAAGGAGATCAGCCCTGGGTGTTCATTGGAAGGACTGATGTTGAAGCTGAAACTCCAATAGTTTGGCCACCTCATGCGAAGAGCTGACTCATTTGAAAAGACCATGATGCTGGGAAAGATTGAGGGCAGGAGGAGAAGGGGATGTCAGAGGATGAGATGGTTGGATGACATCACTGACTGGTGGACATGGGTTTGGGTGGACTCTGGGAGTTGGTGATGAACAGGGAGGCCTGGTGTACGACTGAGTGACTGAACTGAACTGAACTGACACTCTCCCAATTAATGAGAGTAGCTTTTGTTGGTTTTGGAGAAAGGAGAACTGGAATTGAACAGGATGGAACATGAGTCAAACACTAGAGACTTTGAGGCTGGGTAGCGGGGATGCTACGGGATTTCCCAGGTGATGCTAGTGATAGAGATCCTACCCACCAATGCAAGAGACATAACAGACTCGGGTTCGATCCCTATGATGGGAAATCCCTTGCAGAAGGGCATGGCAACCCAGTCCAGTATTCTTGCCTGGAGAATCCCATGGACAGAGGAGCCTGGTGAGCTACAGTCCATAGGGTTGCACAGAATCAGATACAACTGTGCAACTTAGAATGCATGCATGCAGGGGACTACTGAGGCACCCAGCAGAGTGTTCTGCTGGAGTTTGCCAGGCTTAGGATGGAATTCCATCTCTACAAAGCTGTGATTTCGGAAGGTAGAATGTCCCAGGCACGCCTGAGTTTCTTTCTTTATAATAGAGTTTAGAATGTTCATAAAAAGCCATCCAATGTTGTTTTTCCTGAACCATCCACACTACCTTGGCACTATGCAGCCATGGCAAAACCCAGGCAAGGGAATGCACAGTACTGTTTATAAGGATCTGATATCCTCCTGTCCTGACTCTGACTCTATCACCATTAGGGTGTGCAGTCTTCCTCAGAGTAGCTCTGCTTATAGTAGAGAAAAAAGGTTCCTAATTGGGCTTATTTTTCCAGGGTGTCAGGATGGTTCCTTCTGGCACTATTCTCATTTCTTCCTCCTTTCAGGAAAATTTTTGCTTTTTCATGAACCATGTTAGAGTCTCAGTATGGATGTAGTTAAAAAAAAAAATTTTTTTTTCCACTCACAGAAACCAAGAGGTTGAGTTTCTGTGTCACTGAGTCAAAGGCGTTCCCATGGGTCCTCCATGAACAGTACCTGTGAGACTCCCCTCCTGGAGCCTGGAGCCAGACAGGACCCTGTCAGAGCTGGAGGTGTGCCTGGCCATCTCAGGAGCAAGCCCAGCATCTTCAGCCACCAGGCACAATTTAGTGATGGGGGCTGTCTGGCTGTCTACTCCACAACGGTAGTAGATGGGTGGGCACAGCCACTGACCAAGTGCTATGCAGGTGAAGACGGGTGCTTAGACCTGCCTGACACAAGTCCTGGCACTAAGGCAGACCCCCAACAGCCCTGTCATCCCATGTCCATCTGGGGCTCTTCTGTGAGAGCACGTCTTGCTTCTTCTCCCTTATCTTCTCCTCCTTTCTCTCCTGAGGAAGTGGGGATGTGCTTCCAGGCACCCCATACAGGCCTGGTCTCTCGAGTATAATTTTTGTCTAGTTAAACCCAGGAACCCCTTACTCCAAATGAGCTTTTCCCTCCATTCAATGCTAATTTTTTATGCCTCTCTGCAAAAATCTTTCTAATCTTACCACATGTACAATGTTATCTGCTCCTTAATGATGGGGCATGGTCAAAAGCTGGGCTCCTTGCTGAGAATCCATCTGAGATCTGTTAAGCAGTTGCCCACAGACCCTGTGGTGCTTAGGGTCATGTGTGTATGTGTGTACATATGTGTGTTAGTTGCTCAGTTGTGTCCAACGCTTTGCTACCCTGTGGCAGCATGGTAGCTACCCCACAGCAGCCCAGCAGGCTCCTCTGTCCATTGGATTCTCCAGGCAAGAATACTGGAGTAGGGTGCCATTCCCTTCTCCAAGGGTTCTTCCCAACCAAGGGATTGACCCCAGGTCTCCTGCCATGCAGGCAGATCCTTTACCATCTGAGCCACCAGGGAAGCCCACTTGGGACCATATACAGCCTCTAATATGAAGGGCCACTGATTTTATCGTGCTCATCACTTTCCTGCCCTTGGGTGGCTTCTCCTACAGCATATCCATGACCGTGGCCACCATTTCTTGAGAGAACCCCAATCTCTGGGCGGTTTGGCCTCCACCAAGAACTCCAAAGTTTGACTTATGGTTGATACCTAGAACAAACTAACCTTTTAGGAGATTCCATCTGGGCAGATGAACAGAGATGAGGGTCTTTGATTAGACAGAGCATACCTACCAACATCTTCTGTTGCCCTTCTAGGAAAAACGTCAATATTTGAATAAATTGTCTCTGAATGAACACATGTGTCTTACTCCAAAGGCAATTGTTACCTGCCCTTTTCATCTCCCAATCCACTCTATGCTGTGACTCCTCTGTACTAACTATTCTAGAACTTCTTGCCTCCCAAAAGGTGTACATGTCTTGTAATTAAGAATAAGGAAACTATATATGCATATGTATAAATGAGTCACTTTGCTCTACCAAAACTAATACGACACTGTAAGGCAACTATACTCTAGTGATATTTTTAAATTTTTATTTTAAAAAATAATAAAAAGAATCAGTAAAATACATTAGATGTTTTTCCACCAGTTGTTACAGAAGTAAATAAAACAAGGACCCACCATCTTTTCATGATAATCACTAAAGCAACTTAAAATTTTACAAAGAATCTCTCATAAGTACAGAACATTTGGGGGATTTTAAAAAACAAAGTAGCAATTAGCCTTGTGTTGCCATGTTGTCATTTGCTTGCGGACTTCAAAATTCAGTTTCATTTGGAGTTGCCTGTGAGTGAGGCACCGTCGTTAATCTTTCATTCTCAGGCCACGCGTCTTCCCTTGGTGACTCTTGGATCTCCTCTTTTTTGCCAAGAATTCAGTCCTTCCCCCAGCTGGGAGGGAGGCACGAGCCTCTTGTAGGTTTCTCAGTCTCACTCAGAGTTCCAATATGAAGGTTAGTCATAGCACATTTCAGAAAAGGGAAAGAGTTATGAGAAAAAAACACCATCACTCCAAGCCAGCCTGCTTCTGATGCGCCAGTCTCTGCCACGATCCAGTGTCTTGCTCACTCTAGAAGTGTATGGCACCCTGCTGTTTTCCCATCGTGGTGACAGTTTCCTTTAGCTGAGCCATAAAGCTTGATCTTGGAAAGGAGAACTGTGGGAGAGCAGACACCAGAGAGCCAACACCAGCTGGAGACAGCAGGGTCTGGAATCAAGTTTGCTACATTTCTGGAGGTCATGAAAGCAGGCTGAATAAAGTTGTATTTTTAGTCTACATGGCTTTCCCTTCCTTTTCGGAGAAAACATAAACTGTAGGATTTTGTTAAAAAATACTGTGGACAAAAAAAAAATCAAGAAAAAGACTAAGAGGAGAAAAATGAGATATAGTAACAAATGAGCAAAGAAATGAGTTAAAATAAACAAAAATATACAAATGTTCTGGAGGGCAGTTTGACAAAATATACAAAATTTATCAGATGTATATAACTTTGATCCAAAATATCCACTTCTAGGAATTTCTCTTACCATTAGAGAAGTTTATAAATCTTTAGCTTCAAAACATCTGTATTAACATGGTATGTAATGAAGGAAAAATGGGAGAAAATATAAATATTCAATAATATAAGACTGGTTAGAAAGTTCTGGTCTGTCCAAATGGTGAAATACTATGTGGCCATGTAAAACAACATTATAGATATTATTTACTGGTTTCAAAATAAATTATTTAAGTATTTTAGAGTAAAAACATCAGATTTCAAAAATAGTGTGTAGGAAATTCTGCTCTGGCCAAGGACTAAGCAAGAATCAGATTTACTCTCCTGCCAGAAAAAAACAAAAAATGGACAAAATATATGAACAATTTTCAAGATACTGTACATTATGAGTTGAGCCCTACTACCTTCTTAATTTACCGTGATAGAATTTCTAGATCACAGTGCCAAGAGAAAAACCCTAGTCAGAGACTAGTGGATTCCCTCAGTTGCAGAGATGGAAGAGAGAGTACAAGGACATTAAGATGGCTAGGGTTTTCAGAAAGAACACTTGAAAGCAGAGCATTGCACAGAGAGAATTTTGGAAATATGCAGAAGACCAGTCTTGAGTATTCAGCTGATTGGTGCATGCATATGAAGAAACTGAGAGAAAGGGAAAGAACCACTCAAAAGGATTAGAGGGAATCATGCCTGATATACAAACCGGGCCAGGAATAACACCCGTTTCCACCAGAAAGACTAAAAAACAGACCTCACAATTCATAGAGCCTTGGGTAGACTATACAAAATGTTTCAGTAATAGGCAATAATTAGCCCTAGACGGAGCACTCCCCTAGTACTGCATGGTAAACCTTCGGTTCAGTTCAGTTCAGTCACTCAGTCGTGTTCGACTCTTTGCGACCCCATGAATCACAGCATGCCAGGCCTTCCTGTCCATCACCAACTCCCGGAGTTCACTCAGACTCACATCCATTGAGTCAGCGATGCCATCCAGCCACCTCATCCTCGGTCGTCCCCTTCTCCTCCTGCCCCCAATCCCTCCCAGCATCAGAGTCTTTTCCAATGAGTCAACGCTTCACATGAGGTGGCCAAAGTATTGGAGTTTCAGCTTTAGCATCATTCCTTCCAAAGAAATCCCAGGGCTGATCTCCTTCAGAATGGACTGGTTGGATCTCCTTGCAGTCCAAGGGACTCTCAAGAGTCTTCTCCAATACTACAGTTCAAAAGCATCAATTCTT